>CM033619.1:44734408-44903596 GCA_019453435.1 Rhinogobius similis
CAATCCTCTTCAGTCACACACATACAATTGATTCCCACGGGCTTTTCTGCTTTTCTTTCATGGTGATTTTTAAACTCTGATATTTCATTTGAGGGCATGAAAATAAATGTATTATCATGCACGTTGAAAATGTATATTGCAACACATATTACAACATTTAGCGACTGAAATTCAGACTGAAAAGAATTCAAACAAAGCTTTTCCGGGTTTAAAAAAAAAAATCTGAAAAAGAAATTCCCCTCAAATTCAGCGTTTCATGAAACAAATGATCTTACATACACACATTCATCAATTGGTCCAAGCTTTCCAGTTAAATGAGCAGAATCTACACTGCTGAAACCACGCCTCCAGGCTGCTTTCCGACCAATCGAGGAGGAGGGCGGGGTTTAGTCTGCACATGGACTTGAGGATTTTGAGCAAGAGTCTGCGGCAGCCGTCGTCCGCCGTGTCGAGCCGGGCCAGCCGCTGAGTCTCCCAGGGGTACAGGGACAGGTGCCAGGCGTTACCCCAGGGAGAGGTGAGCTCCGGCTGGGCAGTGAGAGCCACGTCGGCCTCCCTCAGCACCGGCAGCATGGAGATGAAGAGGCCCGGGTTACTATAGGCTATATGCACACATCCCTTCCGCATTCGATGTCAGATGGCACCGGAACTTCCGGCACGGAGAGACGCTAGCGGAGCGCACTGTTATTGCGATGAAAATGAAACTTAAAAGTAAAATAATTGCTGAGGGTTTTCGGAGATTGAACAGGGTCATATGCTAGTGTCCGCCATTACCGCAAGTTACGACGCAATCTGACATTCTACCGGAAATACGTCACACCGCTCTGTGCATATAGCCTATAACAGTGCGCTCCGCTAGCGTCTCTCCGTGCCGGAAGTTCCGGTGCCATCTGACATCGAATGCGTGCATATAGCCTATTCATCTGAGAAGAAATATTTTAATTACTCAGGAATCAGCTTCCAATATACATGACTCACAAAGGATTTACACTATTGAATCCTTTAGAAAGCTCCAATTATGTTACAATTAATCAATTCTATTATTGATATCAACTGTTCAAAACAATAGGAATACTTCTAGAAAATTATAATTGCACTTTTGCCTTAAAACATCAAGCTTCATAACATTTTCAGTCATCAAACTGTAGATCTACTTACAATATTATTACCAATAACCATAACATTACCCATCAACAAGATTTCTCGACATTTCAGCAGTAATGTACTCAATTTTGTTACTCAAGTAAAAGTAAAGATACGTATGCAAAAAATGACTCAAGTAAAAGTATCACATAAAAAATCTACTTAAGTAAACGTGTTGAAAATGTACTTTAAGAGTAAAAAGTAAAAGCGTTTCAAAGATCATTTTTTGCATTCAATGTCATAGTTTTGGTAAAGAATTTAGCTGAGTTTTGGGACTATTTGAAATGATGTCTTAGTAGAGAATTTTATGTGTATATTTTTGTTTGTTGTTGAGCTTGAACTCAAAACCACCAACGAGCTCAAAATAACCCTCAAACAAAATGAAAATTACTTCCTACTTTTCAGTCCAGTTAAAAATGTACAGATAGTTGGTCTCGAATGTAGTGAAGTCAAAGTAAAACGTATCCACAGTAAAAACAACTTAAGTACATGTATCTAAAAAATTACAGTACAGTACTTTTTCTTTTGGACTTACTTTTGATACTTTCTACCACTGTATTTCAGTAGCAATTACAAATGCTTTGGTCGTTAGTTAGGTTGACGTATAAGAGCTTACATTTGGACCAGCGTGAACACGGAGCGCAGCACACGGCCGCTTCGAGCTTAAATCAGGGACGGCTCCTTCTGGTGCGGGTCGAGTGAGGCGTGAAAGCCAACGACCTCAGGTTCAGACTTGCACGTTGACAGCAAAAGGGCTTCAAATGTGATTAAAAAAAAGAAAATGGAAAACAAATGTTCTTTTCGCAACCTACATCTGATGAGCAGGGGCGGAGCAGCAGATTCTGGGCCTCAAGTACAAACCTTCTTGGGGGCCCCTAGTACATAATTTTGTACATGATTTTTTTTTTTAATTGGTGATCATTGTTGTTTTTTTATTTATTTACTATTGCTAGAATTCACCTTGTGGTTTCTACTTACACCGAACAATAACTTAGAAAGATTTAATTTAAGACATCCTGTGTAGCTACCGTCTTATTTTGAGATTTTGTTTTTGCAATAACTACCACACAAACATTTTGATTACATTATTACAATACAATTATAGAAAATACACTGCAAAATACACTGCAACTGCAAATTCTAAGCATTAGTTTGACTTGTTAACAACTCGGTTAATATGTGTACAAAGATTCTGAACGGTGATTGGCCCCACAGGTCTCATGTATACTTGTATTCAGTCTCTCGGGGACTTTACTCAACTACAATGCATTTTATTACAACAAATACAGATTAAACCACAGAAAAATGCATAAAAACATCACATGCTTTCCTTGCCCTGGGCCCCAGAGAAACCAGTACCCTTTACCCCCCCAGTCCGACGCCCCTGCTGACGAGGTAAATTGGATCAGCTTCTATCAGGAAGGTTTTTCTCTGCTTTTTCTCGTCTTCATGGTGTATGCGGACACAGGTGACAGGAAAGACCACTGCAAAGCCCACAGCACCAGAAGACAAAGCGCGGGTGTACATAATGTGCTGTTTTCGATTGCCCGTTGCCATGGAGATAAGTGCGCCGGTCAGCTGATGGTGCGGCATTTGGGTTGAATCATTGGGGCAGTTGTCGGGCTCTCCTGAGCGTACTTTGGGGCAGTTGTTGGACTCCCCTGGGCGTCTTTGGGGCAGTTGTTGGGCTCTCCTGGGCGTCCTTTGGGGCAGTTTTTAGGCCCTCCTGGGCGTCCCTTGGGGCAGTTGTTGAGCTCTCCTGGGCGTCCTTTGGGGCAGTTGTTGGGCTTGCGTCCTTTGGGGCAGTTGTTGGGCTCTCCTGGGTGTCCTTTGGGGCAGTTGTTGGGCTCTCCTGGGCGTCCTTTGGGGCAGTTGTCAGGCCCTCCTGGGCGTCCTCTGAACCCACATATGACTTTTAAATGGATTCCGCCTGGACTTTTTATTTTATTTTATTTTTACATGTTTACAAGTCCCTAAAACACATTTTTAGTTAAATTAGCTTTTTCAAAACCCAACAAATGCCCAATCTAGTGTCAATCAAACCATCTCCAGACACCAGCTTTACTCATTCATATATCTGACACAGAAAACTGGAATTGCGGAATTGAAAATCTGATATTCCTCTGAGCAGAGCTTGTTTTCACTCAAAATTAAATTTGAGTCTCAGCTTCACAAAGAGTCCAGCCAGTAGTTTGTGCTCCAAAGGGTTCAAGAACAGCTTCAGTTTGAATTGGGGCTCATTTTAGTCGAGCGCTTTGAGAAAAAGAGGCCCTGATAGTAAGGGCTGAACTGTCAAATATGTTCTTATTTGGGTCATTTTAGGACAGAACTTTGAGAATGCTTAAACAGCTGCTGCGACTTATGAAATGATAATCAGTGCCAGGAATAACTCGGAAAGAGAATCAACCTCTACCTCTGACAACCCGCTGTTATACTTGGCTGGACATCCGTTGCACTTGGGAAAATACCGTGCACACTGATACAACGTAAGTATCTATACGGCGGGAGGAAATAAGACGAAAAAACGGGCTAAATCTCTCCGGAACTCAACCATCTGGCCTCCTCTGCTGCTAAAGAGAAACACCAGAGCGAGCCGAGTGTCTGTCTTCCCCAATGGCCTGTCACATAGCGGCAACCATGATGTCTCTTTTTAAAAATAAAACTCAAAGTGGTGCGACAGAGACGGAGAAAAGCAAATAGCGTCGGATTACTGGGCTGTTCCTGAAATGTGGGTCGTTTGGCTTTTGAAGAGACGAGATGCCACAAAGGATCCGAGGAGGAGGTGGGTAAGAGTCCGACTTAGCTGTGATCTGAGAGTATAATGGATAAAGCAGCCGACGCGATGAGAGAGAAAAGGAGGAGGAGGAGAAGGAGGAGGGCGGGTATGAGTTTGAACAGTTTGTGGTGAGAGGAACAATGGGACGCCAGGAGAAAAAAGACATCTGAGGATGAATTTGCTATAAATAAACAGTTTTTCAGACGAATGGGAATCTTAATTGTCATCTGCAAGCATATAAAACGGTGAGAGAATCTTTGGTCAAATCCTCGTTTGGTTGTTAAAACTTAAGGCGAGACAGTACAGGCAAAACGTTTTTTGGTCAGTTTGCTCTTTCAACATACAGGCTTTCATGTGGGAACAACAAACTTGTTCAATCTTCTCTTAAAGATGTTTTATTATGTCATTTAATCCACTTCATCCATAAATTTCTTTGGGGAATTGTAACTTCAAAGGCCGTTTTTTAAAAATGCATTTTTCTCCCCTTAGAACATAAGGATCAGCACTTAAAGTAGATCCCACACCAAACTGTACAATCTTGGATTCAACAAGATTTTGACGAAACCTACAGAAGGATTTGTTGATATCTAATTCTGATTTAGTAAAGTTTTAAGTCAAAAAATGAAGGGAAATTTTAATTTTTAGGACCATTTTCAGTCAAATCTAGTTTCCTAATAAGAAATCCAAAATTCCCTCGGTACATCTTTTCGTAACTAATGTGTGTACAAAATTAACAAAAAAATTTAAACCTGGTTCTGTCCATTTTTCAGATTTAAATGTCCCAAATGTGTGCAATTTTGGCCATTTTTACACATAAAATGCCTAATTTCTACATGAAAACATTACACGATGAACAACCTGTAATATACTTTTTTCTTACATTTATCTGAGTAAACTGCAGGAGAAGTTTCAAATTGATATCTATAAATTTAAGATTTTTTCCTATTCCCCTGCAGTGTCACACCTTAAACATGCTAACGTACTGAACCACTGATAGGGATTTTCCTCTTTTCCGTCTTTTTGAGAGAAGTAGAAGAACATGGAGATACTAAGGACTGCAGTCTTATGCTGCGTTCACACCGCGGCGTCAAAACCGCGGCAGACGCTCCTGGTTGGACGCCAGTGCATGTGAAGGAAGACACTTTGGACACCCGTCTAAAAAATAAACTCAACAGCAGACACGCGAGCCGAGGTGTTGCTGTTGTGTTTCCCGCGTGGTTGTTCTCTTGGTGCGATGGCAGACCAGGTTGAGGAAGTAGATTTGGTGCATTTGTTTTATGAAGCCCAACAGCGGAGGCAAACATCGACCTGGCGGCTTGTCTCGGTGCACCAGATACTTCAGGAGCGATCCGAGTTTGGCGAATATCATACCAGAGCTGCGTCTGGATGACCACAGTGTAGGCACGACACTGTGTAATCTCTTTATTGGTTGCCGTGCTATGTCAGCCGCTAAAAGTTCAGCTCTGTTCAACTTCGGACGCCCGCGGACGCTCAAAACACGGGATTCATGCCGCCTCGGACGTCCACATAGACTTTACATGTAAACTGGATGCTTTGAACACACCATTATATTGTTAGAAGAAATTGTTTTTGCTCTCTTTATCATAAATTGTTTATTTTTTTTACTATTACAATTTACATTAATGTATTTAGGGAGAAATTGAGTGAAAATATGTTTGTGTATTTTTTAAATCTGAATTTTCTGGGACAAAACTAGACCAACTATCCCATGATTGGACACCCATAGCCTGAATAAAGGCTAGAACAGAATCATTTTAGTGAATCAATTATAGCATATTTACACTGTAATTTGTTCAGTAATATGCACAAATGAATCAAATGAATATATAAAACAAACTGAAACAGGAGTCGATGCTTCAAAGTACGACTTGCTTTCCATAATGGTTGTTCAGAGCCACCTGCTTGCACACTAAAACACATGGTCTGGGTGGAGTTTTCAATCTTTAGCCAAGAGCGTATCACCAAATTCTGGGCCCCAGGTAAAACCCTTCTCGGTGGGCCCCTAATACATCACTTTGTATATGATTTATTTATCCCAGAAAATTCAGTTATTATTGTAATTTTTTATTCCCTGTTACTAGAATTCTACATACACTTAAAGGACACATATTCTGCTACAGTGACTTTTTGGAGCTTTTAATCATGTTCTAACAATGTTCCAAAAACACACCTGGAGTTGCATTCAGTTACATTCCCGCTATTTTGAGGAATGTTCATTTGAAAATCCTCTCCGACCATCAAACACACTTCCTGCAGCACTCCGTTGATCCGGGGTGTATTTTCAGATCATCTACGTCACTTATCTGAGAATCTTCCGCTGTTAACTCTAGCGATGAGTTAAGTGAGTCAACTTGTTCTGAGCATTTCTACCTCTAAACAGGACAACTGCTTGAGCAAATCTGCACCATAGCGTCTTTTTCAGCGCTAACTTCACGAGATTGTATAGTGTAATTTCATACTGTCTGATAAAAAAAAGGCATTGGATGAATAAGAAACTTTTTTTATATGGTTTAAAACCTGAGATGGCAAATTTAAGGCACTCAAGAATGTTTCAAGGCTAAAAACAATATGAAAAATGCAGAATAGTTTTCATTTTCCTTTACTCGCTAATTTATAGACATCTTGTGTCTGATCTCGAAACATATTATTACTATGAGAAAATAAACAAACTTGAAACTATAAACACTATTTTAGGTTCATTTTCCTCTGTTTTAAAGGTTTGATGGGGCCCCCCGATGTCACACATAACTCTACTTGGTCTCTCAAGGACTTTTCTCAACTACATTGCATTTTATTACAACAAAATAGATCAAAGCATAGAAAAATGCAACTGAGAAAAAAAAACTAAAAAACATCACATGCTTTTCAGGGCCCCTCCTAGCCCTGGGCCCCAGTACCCTTTACCCCCCGGTCCGACGCCCCTGTCTCCAGCTGTAATAGTTGGTTGTTCAAGCGTAGTCCATGTTTAAGACACTGAATCAGGTCTGGCGTCATCGGGCTGCACACGCTCGTCTACCATACCCCCCTCCCTCCCTCGACTCTGGGACGGCAGTGTCATTCGTGACCTAAGTTTGAAGGCGCATCACTTCTCCTCCAGACGTCCACTAATTAGATATCAATGACTCACGCTTGACGTAATTACTTTGGATCTGTTTTGCCCGTCTCCTGGATCTTCCCTCGGCTGCGGCGCGTCGGACGTAAAACATGGGACTGCGGTCGTGTTTCAGGCCCAGTCGTGGTTCCGTGGGGCGGTGTGGAGTCTCTCGGTTGAGGCCCGGTGGTAATGAGGGAGTGTGGAGTGTGCCTCGGTCCTGGAAGAGCCCATCTCTCTCTCCCGCTTTGTGTGTGTGTCGGCCGGCCAGCTGGATCCAATCCTCGAAATGACTGGGAGTAACTGCAGGCCTCAGACGCTGCCGCTTTAGGGGAGCCGTTAAATACCAGTGGCACGTAACTTGTTCCATGTTTTGTGCAGACTACATCCTTCCTCAAGCGGCGTTGTCCAAAACAGAGATTAGCGCTGTTTTTTTAGACTTGGGGGCAAAAGTGATACAGTGCGATAAGCGTTCACTCATTTACCACAGCGTCAGAGGTTAGGATTTTATCAACCGCTGACAATAAATGTTGCAGAATGAAACTTGATGCCACTGTTTAACTTTGGCGTTTTAAGCTTATAGAAGTTTATTTTTTATTATTTTTACCAAATTGTATTAGAAAATCAAATGAAAAGCTTTGATAATTTAAACGAAAACAAGAAATTAAAGGAAAAATACAATGGATTTTTTTGTATTGTTCTTAGCCTTTAAACATGCCCTAGAGTACCTCAAGTTTGGCATCTCATGTTTTATATTTGCTTTATATTCGTTTTATATATATATGTATAAAACAAAATGAACTTTCCGTTGCCGTTTGCCCTGGCACTTGAGTTTAAGCGCCATCTACAGGCTGTATAGTGCTTACACAGGCTAAACATGCGTGTTTAGAGTCTGAAGGACTTAAAAAACAGACAATTCTCAGATAAGAGACGTCAAATATCGAAAAAACGTCACTGATTGAGGGAGTTCAGCAGGAAGAGTTTTGGACAGTCGCAGGGAGGAAGATTTTCTAACCAGGATTCATCAAACCAGCGTGAATGAGGTTATGGTTTTGATGACGAAACATTGTTAGAACATGGTTCAAAGCTCAATAAAGTCAATTTGGCAAATGATTTGTCCTTTAAAGCAACGCGGACTAATTTAACCCTCAGACAGAAATGTCATTAAGGCATAATGAAATCAGAACGTTCAAGAAGAAGAATATCTAAATTATATAAATGTATTAATAGTCTGAACAGTCATTCTACTAAATGTATATATTTTTTTAAAGGTTGAAAGACAAAGTAATTTTGTTCTGACAGATGAAGAATGGGAACAAGCATATACTTTTCAATGGAGAACAACAAAATTACATGTTTGGAAATAATTCTGTTGGAACATGTATCACCTTTTTTTTTAGAACATCATGTGAAAGTGCACACTATTCTCAGGGAAATTTAAACGGCTGGAGAAACTGGCCCACCATTAGCATGTGTTTTGGGACCGTCCTGTTATAAATATTTGACTGAGATTGATAAAATGCTCTACATTTGGAGTCCACATTAGGCGACGGGGAAAAGGCTCAAACTGAACCAACGATCAAGGACTGGACTGACATTGTAATGGACGTTCAAAAAACTGAGAAAATTAATTTTGGACTAAATTTGAAATTTGACAAATTTAACAGACTTTGCACCAAATGAACTCGATGTACCAGACAACATGTTCAGCACCTTTGTGGCGGGATCCTTCAACAAACTTCAAGCTTAGTCGGCGTATGCGTTTTGGTGATTTATTGGTGCTCTCCCACAGTGGCAAAAAAAAGGTGAAAACAGGTGCTCAGACTAATATTTACAGTGACTTATTTACAACAATTTAATTCAGCAGTTGAAAAAAAAACACAAGATCAGAGTAGACTTCCCCTTTAAGTCCTGTCAGTCTTCCTTAGCGCAGTTACCTTCACTGTAACCCGGTCACAACTGGAAGCAGAGCTGCAGAGCTCACCTTTATACCCCCGTTTGCCCCACCCACATTACATAACACACATGTGAACTATTATTTACGCCACTTCTACATATAAGTGGTCAATACTTCAAACATGGAACAACACACAATAGGAGCAGCTTCCACAGAAAATTATCAGATTTCATGATACACATTTAATATGGACAAAACTGCACTAATTGACCATGCAAATGATGTGGCCCCCACATGACCACTGAAACCCGCGAGACGGCGGCATTTAAACCCCCAGCGCGGAAACATCCGGGTTTGCCAAAACGCACCACGGAGGAGAGAGGAGACGGCAGCGCGCTGGTGAGTGGAACGGCAGATTTTTAACGTCGTAGATGGGCAGAACTAACGCTCCTAAGTGTGCACCCTTAGTCACGCCAGAACATGCTGGAAAAGCTACGAAAAAGGCCGTTTTACGTGTTTTAACTGTACAAGCGCGGCGCGCAGAAAACAGGGGAACAAGCGCGCGCGTCTTCACGTGCTCTCCTCAGGGACCGCGCCCTAGGGACGGACCCGGTCCGTCACAACCTTGTTTTTTGAGTTCCTTTTGTGTTGTTTAAAAAAAAAAGGAAAAAAGGAAACAAGCATGACCTTTCACTGAGCAGCTCTAAACAGGTCTGAACATGACAGAGCTACACCGAAATCATTCTGCCAAAGCAAATTCATAGGTTGTATTCACATAATCAAATCACAACATTGTAGAATCCCTATAGTTTGAACCTGAGCAGGAGATAATTTGATGGTGGAACTGGCTGTTTAACTGTCAGACTGCAGATTTGTTGACCAGGTTTATGGTTTATCCACATGAAACAAAAACTTGTACAAAGGTCAACATCTTCAATAGCGTCAATAATTTTGTGTAATTATTGTGTAATTATTTACAGGTGGAACTCTGTAAATAAATAACTCTGGATCTTCCACCAGATGACTACTTTATTCAACTTTAATTTGTCTTGTTTTAGCTTACCCACCGGCCTGCTCATTTCTGCTCCGTTTGCAAACCTGTGCGGCTGTAATCGGAGACTCAAACTCCTCTCCTCTTTCTCAGTTTCCTCCACAGTCCTCGTGGTGCCCTGTGCGCTGTGGCAGATACAGAACAAGGCTGCGGATTAACGGGAATGTCAAGAGAGACAGGTTAAGCTGACAGGATATATTGGAATATGGCAGAGGGCTCGCTTTCAAAGTCAAAGAGTCAAAAACTTCTCGAACAAAACTGTCTTGTCATGGCACTAAGCACGGAGAATTTAATTTCCACAGACTTTTTGTGACTTTGAGAGGGAAACGGTCAGGGGGACTTTCAAACGAGCTTTACGTTGGGATTAGGAATTTAAATGAATTGGGACCTTGAGAGTGGAATAGATCGCACAAGTCTCATTAAAGGCACTTAAAGTTCTCAATCTGGTTTGACAAGTCCGGTCAAAATAATATAATGCAGAAGCGTGCAGTGATTTTTATGAGCAGGTAAGCAGACTGTCAGCAGTCATCAATATTTAGTCGAAATGTATATATATATATATATATATATATATATATATATATATATATATATATATATATATATATATAAAGGCCTAAGGTACAATCTTACAATCTTATTCACCTTACGCTGAGCCTGACTAATTATCGTTTATTTGATTGTGTATGCACCAGAAAACAGTCACATGTGACAGCTCTACTACGGATGGGTAAAATGCACATTGATGCAGAGATACAATAACAGCACTGGTCAGACAGAATTATGATAAAGCCTCATGTGCCACAAACGTCACTTTAAAAACAGCCCCACGTTAAACCACACGTGATAAAACTCACCTTTTGATGCAGATCAAAGCCATTTCTTTTCCAAAGAAATGTTGTGTATTTTCCTGAAGTAAAGTTTGTCCAAAACAGACACACATCCACTAATTCTTCTGTAAAAGTCTTGTTATTCCTTCAGCGTTGTTGTAACTTCAAAACCCTCCGGTCACAGATCCATGACTCACAGACAGACAACTGCACTGTTCTGCTTCGTCCTGATCCCTCATTACACATAAACTAGCTCAGTGTGTGATTAAAAGACTAACTAACATCTAATCATTACAAATCTTGAACATAACCTCGACTACAAACAATGACTTGACGCTAAAAGCTAGTTATTTTTCACTTTTTGAATGTTCAATTTCAATTCAGTTTATTTTTGTAGTGCCCAAAATCACAACAACAGTTGCCTCGATGGGCCACAGGTAGAAAGTAGTTCCTTGACCCTCCTTCTCGGCAAGGAAAAAACGACAAAAAACCCTGTGGGAAAAAGTAGAAACCTCGAGGAGAACCACAGTGAAGGAGAGATCCTCCTCTCATGGACGGACAGACTGCAGATGGTCCAGGACTGACACATCGACTTGGACCAGAACCACTCAAGAGGAAGGAAGGGGGATCATCTAATGAGGGAGAGTTCCTCTAGACAGATGGCTCCTCTAGACAGTCCATGCAGCGCAGAGAGATCCCCCAGGCAGACAACCAACAGTTCATCTAGAGTAGGGTAGAAGTAGTTCTTCCAGGCAGAAGAGGACTCTGCGCTGTCCTGCTTCACATGAGCCTGGCGTGGTCCTCAGCACACATACGCACATGCCTGTAGATGCACATGCATGCACGACACTCAGAGACTTCCACCCAAGCTCCTTCTGAAAGTCTCCCTGAAGATGTGAGACAGGCCTCCACTCTGACAATGTTTAAATCCAGGCTAAAAACAGTTCTCTTTAGACGTGCATACGACTGAAAGATCTATCTGCACTCTTCTCTTTTAAAGCACTTTATTTTAAAATGATTTTAAAATGATTCTGTGTGTCTTTTTGTGTTTTGTGATTTTAATGCAACTTTTCCTGTTTATGTAAAGCACTTTGAATTGCCCTGTGTACGAATTGTGCTCTACAAATAAACTTGCCTTGCCTTGCCTTCTGAAAGGAGTGAAGGGAAAACGGGCTTATGTGAAGATTTTCGGGAATCATTTTATTATAGTTTTGACAGGTTTTAGATTTTCTTGGTCAATCACTGCTTGCCTTGCATGCTCTGACCACACGTCACTGATACAACGTCATTGTCAATATATGAGCTACACCGGGATCAAACCAGGACAAGTCTGAGTGCGACCTAGGTAGACCTCACCAGCAGGTAGCCAGTAACCCATAACTACATTCCATTAAAGGCAATCGGTCTCCAAATCATGCTTATTTCAGTTTTTCTCACCGGCTGTGTTTTCTTCGTTTTCGTGTATTGATCGACAACAGTGCATCTCCGTAATAATTCTGCCTGAAGCCAAACTCCAAAAACGCCTCATGTGGTGTGACTTTCCCGCCATGAGCCCGGCGCGGTGGTTCATTAGCAGTCGGCACGGCGTTCCCTGGCACGGAAGAGCCCATTCTGACTGCAGAAATGACTCGCCACCAGCTGCAAATTGACAATGTGCCATATTTCCTCTGGAGTCAACTCTTATTAAGGGTGATTTCTCAGACGGTTGGCGGCCCACACGCTCCAAACACGGCTGGTGGTACATGAGTCCAACCACAGAGAAGTAAGACCACCGTTTATTCAAGAGAAGGACATTATGGAAGAAAAGCGTGTACCGTTGTGATTTTGGATTGTGATACTGTACACTTCAGAGGTTATTTATCAAGTGAGCGTGTCATATTTATTGTACAGCTCAGCAAGAACAATTGGATAAGGGGGAAATAGTGTAGTGAAAGAGAAAGTTGTGCTGCAATGTTTCCATATTGTAGAAAATAACATCCATTCTTGGGGTTTTACTGGGTTAAGTGTAAGGTTAATTACATTACAGGGTTCCATGGGGCATTAAACTGCATTAAAAGTAACTTATACAGGCATTAAATCTAAAAAAGATTTTGCCAAAAAAATCATAACAATATATATATGAATAAATAAAAAAGAGAAGCACAAATTACTGCAGTCCTTGACTCCCCAGATACACCGTTTTTACTTTTTCAAATACATTTTGAATCCCAGACATATACATTTGCATGGTTTAAATGTCATATTTTATTATATTTTTGAATGTTATAAAGTAGTTTATTATATTCTCCTCATTCTGTTGCACAATGGAATGGTTAAAAGCCAGTAGTTTTAACATGATAAAAGTGTAAATGTCTTTTAAATAAAACTAAGTAACATTTTTACCTTTTTAAATGTTCTTGTGTTTCCGTGTGGTGGTTGTAAATATATTTTGGGGGCGCCCCCTGCTGTCTCTGCGCGGAAAACCAGCTGTAACTTTCCTGACGCCGAACTGAAGACAACTCTCCTGAGAAACCCTGGCTCTCTGTTTTATATTTGGTGACATGAAATGTTTTTGTATGTGATTGTACTTCCTTATTTCAATAAAAAAAGAAGGGAAAAAAAAGAAAATAAGAAGCTTTTGGATTTTTTTTACTGAGACCTGTAGGGGGAGCTCTGTCGCTGACGTTACTTAGTTCTGCTTCAAACTCCCAGCTATCGAGGAGCATTAATTTTATCACTAATAAAAATATATTGCAGTAAGCGTTGAAGTCGAGCAGTAGCTTTTGACTTGATCCGACTTGAGCGAGTGTTCATGTGCATTTTTCAACACGGAAACAACTGCAACTTTTGATCTTTGTACAAACTGATCCAGATGTCGGTTTTCTGAGTGTTTCCAGCATTAAACCTTTTTCTTTGCAGTTTGTTTTTTCTTTTGTTTCATGTTATTAGCAGTTTTTGTGTTTACCTGTTGTGTCCAATTGGAGAGACTTATTTCATTGACAAATTTCCAAAGACATTTTAAACATAACACAGCTGATCCAATGGCATTTGAGGAAGTGGCGTCCTGTGGTGTCAATGGCATATTAAACCCAACTGAACGGTCAAAGATACTGACAAAAATGAGAAAAGAAATCTCTTATACATACAAAAACCCCATTGAAATTGGTCTTAACCAAACTACACCATTCCTCATACAGAAGTAAACATGAATGTGGAGCTTTACTGCTTCGAGCAGAGTTAAGTATAAAATGGCAGACTTGCATTAGTTTAAAGCTGGGGTACTTGATTTTTACACCGCAAAACTAGAAGTCGGCGTTTAAAGGTGTCTTCCAGCTCTCACAAACCCTTTAATTCAGCGCCATTATCCACACGCATTCATTTTCAGGCGCGTGGACGGCTTTAGAACGGCTTTTTTAGACTGCGAAGAGTGACTTTGGCGGACCGCCCCATGTGCATCAATCAGAGTGCTGCTTATGGCTCTTACTTCCTGGTTGACGAGATATAAAATACTTCATTATTAGCAGTAGAAAGCACACAGTGATCTCGTTTTGTCAGAAAGAGCTACTTTTACAATATACTTTTTGGGGGTAAACACATAATTTACGTATTTTCCCCCAAAAATGTTGGTTATCACAGATTTAAGGTGCTAAAAAATAAGATCTGTTTTCTTTCCTAAATGTGTATGCCCCACCAGGAGGAGATGTTATGTTGCTCTCTTGTCATTTGTTTGTTTTAGTTTTTTTGTATTAAATTAAAGCACAAATATTCTGCAAATTAGAGCTTTTAATTATGTTCTAACATTGTTCCGTCATCAAAAACATACCTGGAGTTGTATTTAGCTTCATTCACGCTGGTTAGAAGATCAAAAACACTCCATTCTGAATTCCCTCAACGTTTTTGTGACATGGCTCAAAGAATCGTCTTCATCATCACCAGACTCACGCTGAGCATTTCTGCCGTCTAATCACGATCATTCAGCTGCGTCACATCTCAACAACACGGTTAGCATAACAAGCAATGGGTTTTATAATTTGTGTAACTGCCTCTGCAGCCAGTAGACGGGAGTTAATATGGAATCTCCCAAGGCTAAGTTACGTTGTTCTATGCAAACACATTTTATTTTTAGTTCCAAACATGAGAAGTCAAAGTAAAGGTACTCAAGAGCATGTTTAAAGGCCAATAACAATACAATTAATGCATAATATTTGTCTTTAAAGGGAAAATATGATCAATTTTCCATATTGTTATTAGCCTTTAAACATGCTCTTGAGTACCTTAAATTTTCCATCTCATGTTTTTAAACACAAAAATTATTATGGTCTAAATTAAAGAATTTCTCTGCTGTGTGCAACAAGCAGGTGGCGCGTGTGATCGTGTTTAGAGGCAGAAATGTTCAGAGCGAGTATGTCGATGATTTAAGGACTTAAAACAGCAGAAGACGCTCAGATACGTGACATAGATGATCTGAAAATCGTTACTGATCGAGGAAGTTCATCAGGAAGTGTGTTTTACACTTGGAGGGGGGGAGGATTTTCTAATGAACATTCCTCAAAACAGCGTGAATGCAACTGAATGCTACTCCAGGTGTGTTTTTGATGACAGAACATTGTTAGAACAGGGTTAAAAGCTAAAAAAAAAGACACTATAGCAAAATATGTGTCCTTTAAAAAAAAATAATAACATTTTTAGCAGACTTAACATCCGTACACAACAATTGGAGCTCAACAAGTCAACCACATTCTCCAATTTTAAAAAATGTGTTTTTTTCCCCCACAAATGATCCCAATTAGATATGCCATTTTTTCGATATACAGTATTTTGCAAGTACTATATCATGGCCCCGCCTTTAATGTAGTGATCAGTGGTGGTTGTCACACATCAAAGATTATCACCCGCATAAATCCGCTCCTCAAACCATCTTCATCCCAGTTCAAAAGGCCCCCACGAGGAATTTATACATATATATGCAGATTTTTTCCAGACCTTGCATTATTTATAGCTGTACATATTACGTTACACATTGCTTTAATTGCGTGTATAACTGTCACATCAACATAACGTATATATCTTATTTTAACCAAACAACAAGACTATTAAATGTCGTCTGGTGAGGTTTTCCACGTTTGAAGAATTATGCAATGCTTTTTTCCAAACACATTTGGTTCAGGAAAATTCTGGGTTTGTCTTGAAAGCGGCGAAAACCACAATGGCAGAATGGAACAGAAGTGACTTTGTTGATTAATATTTAAAACCAGCCTAACCCGCTCCTGACCTTAGCCAAAGTGCTCTTCGGTGCAGCGCTAAACACCCAACTCAAAGGCTGTCAAAGGCAGTGCAGACTGGAGACAGCACTGTTTTGGAACATTTCTGTCACTTTATAGTTTTCCAAATGTGGCAGAGCAGGTCTATTAGTTTGGCTGGCTTTAAAGTTAAATAAAATAAATAAAACCTATACAACTCCACCCAGAGAATTAGTCTGGGGAGGCCTTTTCCATTAATAGATACTTTTAAGTTTATATTCATTTTTGGCATTATCTTTTGGAGAGATGGTGCTTTAAGACAAGTACTGTGTGACCTTGTAGATTCTTCCAGTGGAACCTGGAGAGGAACTTGTAAGTAGTTACTGGTACATGTTGAATTACTTATGGTGATTCTTCGTGGTACATGTACTGGTACTTAAAGTGCCACTTACATGTGTATGTATTGGTAGGTATTGTGGTTTAACAGAACAGCATTGTTGTTATTAAATTTGATTATTATACCACATAAATGGTTTGTATATAATGTTTATTTAATTTTTTTAAATGTACAAGCCAAAACATTGAAGCGACGCATTCATCACTTTATTACTATGACGATAGTAACAGACTTTAACATATCATTAACATTTAATTCATTCAATAAAATGTATTTTTGTAGTGCCCAAAACCACAAGAGCAGTTGTGGTCATTGAAACGGTCATTGGCCATCAATAGAAAGCATAATAAAGCATGTATTCCCAGTCTACACTAGATGAACTGTTCCTCATCTGCCTGGAGGAACTCTCTCTACACTAGATGAACTGTTCCTCATCTGCCAGGAGGAACTCTCTCTACACTAGATGATCCACCTTCCTTCCTCTTGAGTGGTTCTGGTCCAGGTGGATGTGTCAGTCCTGGTCCATCTGCAGTCTGTCCCGTGGGAGTAGGATCTCTCCTTCACTGTGGTTCACAGAGGTTTCTACTTTTTCCACAGGGTTTTTTGTAGTTCTTCCTTGCCGGTGAGGAGGGTCAAGGACAGGGGGTGCTTTGGGACAGTTATCTATTTGTTACTCTTGAACATTGTTTATTGAAATTGCTTTCTACCTGTGGCTCATCGAAGTAACTGTTGTAGTGATTTTGGGCGCTACAACAATAAACTGAATTGAATTCTTCGTGGCGTTTGCATGTTCTCTCTCTGGATTGGTTTAATTCAGGTACTCCAGTTTCTCTATCATATCTCAAATCTGTCAATCTAAAACCCTCTGTAGATCCTCCAGTTAGAAACCCCAGATCATGAACATGAAGATTTGACATGAGTGAAGAATGGGTCAAATGCTGAGAACAAAGCTCAGAGTTAGCGAGTTTGGGGACTTGTATTAAAACGTGCATTTATTCTTTGTGATAAAAAAAAAAATTATATATATATATATATATATAAATTATTGTTCTGATTAACTAAATAAAGAAGAAAAAACAAGAATATTAATACATAATAATAAGAATATTCATTGTTTTTAACCCTTCTGCTATCTTCAGGTCCATTTGACCCATCTAGATTTTTTATTTCATAGCTTTCATGGGTGGTCCAAAACATCACCCAGCATACCATTTATGCTCATTTTTAAATAATAAAATAAAAAAAATTTTCCTGATATAAAAACATATATATGTATATTACTCTTTGACCAAATGTGCATTGCTCATACGAAGAGGGATAAAAAATGAGAGGCTGGGTCCAGGATTCTAAATAAATGAACAAGGAGACTGCAAGCCAAGAAATAAATACAAAACCTCAAAGGAATAGCAGCAGAAAAGCAATAGAAATATAATGAAAGGTATATTATGAAAAGGTAGATTTAAGAATACACGTTGTTTGAGTTTTTCCTTTATGAATGCGACCTGAAAAACCTGCATTTACTGGAACTTTTCTGCACACCAGAAGGCAGATGACACCAGGAAACGTCTAAGATTAGCACTTTTCCTCCACAGCAACAGGGTAACAACAACTATATAGGACTTTTATGTATGGATTTCCATGTTCTCCACTTACTTTCTGTTCTGTTCTGTTCTGTTCTCTGTTCTTTCCCGAGTCTTTCATTTCAGAAAACATAGACAAGCAATTTCATTAACCATGACCTTTGCCCCTGCTGCTTTCAACGCTCCCTTACAGAACACGCTAAAGAATGAATCACGTGCGTTCAATATCGCGCCGTAAAAAGTCGTGTTGCATGGACAAATCCCGTGTTACGCCTTCCTTCAGCCGCTGCCGACTCTCCAGAAACATCTCCGTGTGACTTTGCGATTGCGTAAGTTGTCATTCCGCCGCATTATATTGATATACGATGATAACAATAACAGCCGGCGTTGCGTCACATCAACAGAAACCCTCTTCAAGCCCCGACTGGCACCGAGCCTCCTTCGCCAGAATGTTTCTCACGGTAAATAATGCGCAGCGCCGTTGACGGATTAGGCCTCGGGGACACTGCCAAGCATCAGTGTGTTACAGAAGGGATCAGGAACAAATGAGTAATAATGAAATAACTGACTCATTCAAACTGTGCGGAAATGCAGAATACAGTCTGAAGAAGTGCGTTCTGGTTTTAGACGGAAAGATTGTCAGGCTGTTAATTGTTTGTGTCTATGTGTCAATCATAGACGGGGGTGGGGGATTAACAAGTCAGAAAGTGTTAACAGTTTTACCAGGATCTACTTTATATTAGTAACATTTATTGCATTAGAAACAAGGGGAATTGACAAAAGTTAAATGACAAAAAATTCTGCATTATTTGTATTGTTATTTGACTTTAAACAGGCCCCTGACTGTACTTTGATTTAGAACTAAAAATAAAATGTTTTCAAAGAACAATAGAACTTCAACCAGGGGTGTAGTATGAATTTCTGGGGCCCAGGTAAAACCTTCTCAGTGGGCCCCCAATATAGAATTTTGTATATGATTTATTTATCCCTACAAATTTGCTTATCATTGTTGTTTTTTCGTTTACTTCAACATTTATATTTTCAATTTAATTTATAGACATCCTGTAGCGATCATCTTATATAGATACAGTACTGTTTGTTTATGCAATAACTACCAGACCAAATTTACAAACATCTCAAAGCACATTATTATAATAAGAAAAAATGGGGTGCACGGTGGCAGAGCGGCTAGAGCTTCTGCCTCCCAATAAGGAGATCATGGGTTCAAATCCCGAACCACCCCAACATCACACGATCTCTCTGGGTGGAGTCTGCATGTTCTCCCCGTGTTACCGTGGGTTCTCTCCGGGTTCTCCGGCTTCCTCCCACCGTCCAAAGACATGACTGTGTAGTTTAATTGACAACTCTAAATTGCCCGTAGTGAATGAATGTGAGAGTGAATGGTTGTCTGTTCGTGTCTCTGCGTTAGCTGCGACGAGTTGGCCACTGTCCAGGGTGTACCCCACCTAAGGCCCAAAGTCACTGGGATAGACTCCAGTCACCCGCGACCCCTAACAGGAATAAGCGGTAGAAAATGAATGAAATAAATACACTAACTGCCAATTATAATCACTGGTTTTATTTGTTTACAACTTTGCTGATATGTGAAGCCCTCAGATCTAATGAACAATAGTGTTTTGTCTCTGAAAGACTTTACTCCAAAGATATATGCCTTTCATTACAACAAAAATAGATTAAAAATTCAACAGAGAAAAACATGCTTTCCCTGTTGTGGGCCCCGGGAAAACCAGTACCCTTTACCCCCCCAGTCCGACGCCCCTGACTCTATCACAGCCTTGGGAGACGCCATAGTAACATCTAGTGTCTTCAAGGAATCACACAAATTTAAAAACACATTGCTCGTAATCCTAGCGATGTTGATGCAGTACACAGTTGAAATGATCACGATTAGACGGCAGAAATGCTCAGAGTGAGTCTGGCGATGATTTATGGACTTAACAGACTATTAAACAGAGCAAAAGATTGGCTGGAGAGGATTTTCTAACCAGGATTCCTCAAACAAGCGTGAATGAAGCTAAATGCAACTCCAGATATGTTTTTGATGATGGAACAATGTTAGAACATTGCTCAAAAAAGTCAATTTAGCTAAATATTTGTCCTTTAATGATTTAAATGTATCTGTCTTAAATAATTTAAAGTGCCTATGACAGGTTGGACTACTCATTAAACTAAAATGCAGTTAAAGTAAATATATTTGAAATGTATTTCAAATTTAGCAATTTGTTTAGGTTTCAATTTTACTTCCTGGTTGTAAATGATGACATCACACTGGGAAATTACCAAGAAACCATCCTGTACACTGGGCCAAAACTCCTCTAATATCACAGATTTTTTTTATTTGACAAAGAAAAATATGTGAACACCTTTATTTTGTCAATTTGATCTTCCTAAGTTCATAAAAAGCAGTCTATTTCTTGTTTTTTTTCAACAGATGTAAAACATTTTCTCCACAAACAACAACCTGATTGGTGTAAAACTATAGGTAGTAATATCAGGTATTAATACACTGAATAAAGCAAAACAAAATGTATAAATCAAAAACATGTCATACGCACTTCAAAGCACAAGGATTTTTATTGCGCGTTATACGTTTCATGAGTTTCTCAAAGTGTGGTGACTGCTTCTCTTTCACTAGCCACAGCTGATGGTGGGATGCTACTTGTGGAACCACAGCTGCAGATCTGTGGCAACGGCTTCTGAAACACAATCGCGAGAAAGTGTCTTGCCCAAGGGCTCAAAAGCTGTATGCAATAACCACCGAGCAATTTGATTAGCCTGAGTGAGCAGCCGAAACTTTCAGGTATGAAAAACTAAACTCTCTTACAGTTACTTCATGCTGTAGCTCCTGGAACTCAGATTTTGTTTTGTAAAGTCATCATTTTTTCCTTTTTTTTTTGTGGAGGCACTTCAGATTGCAGATAAAACTGGACTCAAATCAGCCCTGAAATGACATGATGTGCATTCCAGCCTTGATTTCGACCAGTGTGCTGCAGAACACCAATGTGACTTGGAAAAAATGTCCAGTTTGAGTTAACAGATTCACAAAGTGGATGTAATTTAACTTTTTGGAGTTTCCTGAGCAACTTCTGCACCAAAAAACAACACAACACTATTGCCAAATGTAAAGAACCATACAGTGGTACAAACATTATATACATTTTTTTTGTTTTTATAAAAGGTCTGATTTGGAAATGTTTCACACTGAACAAGTTTGCTATTTTGGAGTGTCCTCTGCATCAAAAAGAATGCAACAACTTTACTATTGTCAAATTTAAAGAATCAGACAGTGGCACTGACATTATTTGCCTCATTATGCACCCATTTTTGAACTAAACAGTCAAATTTGGTCATATTTTAGTAGTAAATGATGTGCCGTGGTATCTATTAAACCCCAAAACTGTGCCCGGCTCAAACAAGGTTGAAAAACACTGCATTATAGAAGAAGACCAAGAGCTGTGCTGCCGTCACATTATGATACAGACTATTAGCATATATTTAGCAAAAAGAACTCATCTTTATCGTTCACCTAGAACAGGCAAAAGTTATCCCCGTCCCACTCTATTTCAGAACCATGTATTCGGGCCTCAAAACTCCTGTCATGGCCACAATCAATGGATACCTTTGGAGTCTACTGTTGACGAAGGCCATTTCCAAAAAATTAGATGACACACACAGACTGCTCCAACAATCAAGAACTAGACCGAAATTTATAACAGACATTCAAAAAATAGAAGAAAAAAAATCACATTTGGATTCGATTTGAAATATGGAGCTTTTTGCCAGACTTTGGACCAAATGGGACGTTTTGTTTTGAACATGCCGTGAATCTGTTTTAGTCTAAAAAGTTCCTTCTTGTGTCCTTTGTTGTGCTCTATGGTCTTGTTCCATTTTTTGCGTTTTATGTTTGATAAAAAATATAAACCTATATCCAAAAAAATAGGTCAAAAAAACGTTTAAATCTTTGTTATACTTTCTTTTCCAAATACCATTTTCGTTTAAAACCTCACTTCATCTGCACTCGCGCTGTCGTCTGGCAGGCTTTTATTGTTTCATTTGTTTCATTCCTGCCTGTTCCAGTGAAAAACGTGGCTCCGCTAGCGTTTGAGTTCTGTGGAAGTCAGATAATTGTGACAGTGTGTTCAGTCTGTAGCCACTTTGCTAAAGAACAGTTTTAAATAAGGTTTAGTACCACGTGTGCAAGTGTCCTGGGCCACATTTGGGCTTTTCACAAAGTCTAGAAAAAAATCAGATCCACACCGAATGAACCTCATTGGACTATAAGGTGCTCAATCTGCTTTCGTTAGTTAAAACATAGGACTGCATTGTGGGAAGACACAGAATTTCATATTAAACATATGTTTCTGTGTGATCCACTAGAGATTCCTGCACGTTTGCACAACATTCACACTTTTATCTCGTCACTTTTTCAGGTAAACCCCACGGCCCTGAACCAACAGAACACCTGAGATTTGAACTGAGTGCAACTGGGCACAACTAAACTGTGTTAAGGCCAGACGCTGCAGGTGAAGAGGAAAAATTTTACATTTAAAGATATCAATTTGAAACTGCCTCTGTAGTTTACTCACATGACTGTAAGAAAAAAATGTATATATACGTTCTTCATCATGTCATGTTTTCATGTAGAAATAAGGCATTTTATGTGTAAAAATGGCCAAAAATTACACATATTTGGGACATATAAATCTGAAAAATGGGCAGAACCAGGTTTAAATTTCTTGGTTCATTTGTACACATAGTAGCTACAAAACTTTTGGATATCTTATTTAGTTTTTGAGTAAACTGGACTGAAAACTGTCCTAAAAATTAAAAGTGTTTTTTGACTTAAAATTTCAATAAATCAGTTTTAGAATTAGATATCAAAAAATCCTTCTCTGCGTTTGGTCAAAATCTTGTTGAGTCTGAGATTGCACAGTTTGGTGTGAATAGGAGCTACTTTAAGGCTGATCTTTATGTCTCTGTGGGAGAAAAATGCATCTTAAGAAAACGTCCTTTGAAGTTACAATGTCCCAGAGAAATCTATGGATGAAGTGGATTCAATGGAAGAATAAAACATTTTCAAGAGCAGACGTTTGTTGTTTCCACATGAAAGCTGACATGTTGAGAGAGCAAACTGAAAATGAAAAAAAAAATTGGAAAAAAAAATAAAAAAAAATTTCGCCTGTAGTGACACCACCAGACGGCTATGTTTATAATCAGAGCAATTTCCAGAAATAAGGCTACAGCAAACAGTCTTACAACATCCACAAACTGTTAATTATTCTGTTGGAGTCTTCACATAATCTCCTCTTTTATGAATCGTTTTCGTTTTGGTCACTGTGTTCAAAACGTTTCTGTGAAAGACGAGCTTCCTGTGCTACAGAGATTCAGAAAATAAATACTTTTCCAGCGTTCAGAGTTGTTAAACAGTTTTTAAGCTTTAAATTATTTCTTTTTATTTGCCGCAACTACACGCACACTGTTCCAAACTCAAAGTTGAAGAATAGATGGGCGGGGCTTGTGCCAACACCAGAACTATTGCTGTTCTCTATTGGTTGAGAGTAGACGCAGAAAAAAGACCTGATTAACAAAAACATGCAATAATACAAGAGGCAACAATCATCCTCCCGCTGAGATCTGTCAAAAAAGACTGTTGGGCGCCGCTTAAGGCTCTTTTTCGGTCCGACCTCCCCCTGTTGCAGAGTCAGGGCCACAAATTGTTTCTCCACGTCTCCTCAAGTGCCCTCTTGCTTCCCCTCTTTAAATGCTCTTTCCCACTGCAGCGACAACAGACATAAAAACTATGTCTATTATGCATTTTTCATATTGTTATTAGCCTTTAAACATGCTCAAGATGATATGATGCGGATTTGCTGCAGCAGTTATTGTGTTTAGAGGCAGAAACGCACAGAATGAGTCTAGCGATTATTTCAAGACTTAAAACAGCAGAAGATTCTTCGACAAGTGGCGTAGGTGATCTGAAAATACGTCCCGGATCGAGGGAGTTCAGCAGGAAGTGTGTTTGACGCTCGGAGGGGGGAGGATTTTCTAATGGACATTCCTCAAAACAGAGTGAATGCAACTGAATGCTACTCCAGGTATGTTTTTGATGACGGAACATTGGTAGAACATGGTATAAAGCTCAAAAAAGTATGTGTCCTTTAACGCAGGAGGCGCATGTGTTAAAATTGTGTGAAATTGAGTTTTTAGACAAACTAGTGAAAAAAATGTGCTTTAGTTATCAGAAAACTCTAATTCGGAATGCATCGTGATCACATACATGGACTGGACTAGATTATTACAGGTTTTAGCAAAAGAAGGAGGCACTTATGTTTGGATTTACAGAAGGATAAGCCAATGGCAGCACATTATCATCACAGATAAAAAAGGAAATGGCTGAGAGTGTTGTTGATTTAAAGTTGTACTAAATGAAAAGAGAATTTTATGAATGAAGTCTGAAGCCAATCAGAGCGCTCGTCTTGGCAACTGGAGGCGCAGATTCTATGAACAAATCCTCCAAAAAACAGCCCCCACGACCTCCTCTCTGCTCCTCTGACCTCCTGTGCACTCCTCTGGCCTCCTCTGTACTCCTCTGACCTCCTCTGACCTCCTCAGTACTCCTCTGGCCTCCTCTGACCTCCTCAGTACTCCTCTGGCCTCCTCTGTACTCCTCTGACCTCCTCTGACCTCCTCAGTACTCCTCTGGCCTCCTCTGTACTCCTCTGACCTCCTCTGTGCTCCTCTGACCTCCTGTGCACTCCTCTGTACTCCTCTGACCTCTTCAGAACTCCTCTGTACTCCTCTGACCTCCTCTGACCTCCTCTGTACTCCTCTGACCTCCTCTGTACTCCTCTGACCTCCTCTGTGCTCCTCTGTACTCCTCTGACCTCCTCTGTACTCCTCTGTACTCCTCTGACCTCCTCTGTACTCCTCTGACCTCCTCTGTACTCCTCTGACCTCCTCAGTACTCCTCTGGCCTCCTCTGTACTCCTCTGACCTCCTCAGTACTCCTCTGTACTCCTCAGTACTCCTCTGGCCTCCTCTGACCTCCTCTGTACTCCTCTGGCCTCCTCTGTGCTCCTCTGACCTCCTCTGTACTCCTCTGACCTCCTCAGTACTCCTCTGACCTCCTCTGTACTCCTCTGACCTCCTCAGTACTCCTCTGTCCTCCTCTGTACTCCTCTGACCTCCTCTGGCCTCCTCTGTGCTCCTCTGACCTCCTCTGTACTCCTCTGAACTCCTCTGACCTCCTCAGTACTCCTCTGGCCTCCTCTGTACTCCTCAGTACTCCTCTGTCCTCCTCTGACCTCCTTGGTACTCCTCTGAACTCCTCTGACCTCCTCTGGCCTCCTTGGTACTCCTCTGAACTCCTCTGTGCTCCTCTGACCTCCTCTGTACTCCTCTGAACTCCTCTGACCTCCTCAGTACTCCTCTGGCCTCCTCTGTACTCCTCAGTACTCCTCTGACCTCCTCTGTGCTCCTCTGACCTCCTCTGTACTCCTCTGAACTCCTCTGACCTCCTCTGGCCTCCTTGGTACTCCTCTGAACTCCTCTGAACTCCTCTGACCTCCTCTGTGCTCCTCTAAAAATACGTAGGCCGACTGTCGTCAAAACTTGCCTGACCCGTTCACACTGTAGAGCCTTTATTGGTTTCCAAAAAAGACAAAAAACAAATAAAATATAATATTATAAAATTCCAAATGGTTATTATGTATTTAAATCAGCTGAACATGTGTTAAAATGCACCAACATACAGGAAATATGGTCTGATTTTTAAATTTTCTTCTGGGGCAAGAAGAAACCCCCTGTTGAAAGCTGAACATGTAAGCCATTGACCCTTTCTGCTGATGTTCCGTGATGTGTCGTCACAGAACATCAACCTCGCCATGACAGAGGGCGAGGCACTTCAAATTATGGAAACCCCGTTGAAAACCTGCCCATTAATCAACTATTGATTTTACAGTTAAAATGGTGGTCTCCTGTTGTGGTTGGCTGCACTGACAGGCGGGGTTCACCTAATCTAACTTTTTATTGTGTACCTGACAATCTGGGAGCACTCACACTACTCACAGATTAACATTTAGCACTTTTTGCAAGGTGCACAAAACGACCATGAATATCTGAAACGATTTTCGTTAGAAAGAGCCAAGAATGAAAATGAATGAATGTATGTACAATACAATGCTTACACAGCTAATGCATTATAGATACAAACTATGTGCAGAATGTGTTTTATTCAGGCAAACCCAAGTGAAAATCATTATTTTGTGCCTTTGTGCATGCAGCCCGTCCCTGCCTCACAGGTTTACATTAATGGACCTCAATGATCATTTATCGTTTAGAATCATCTCAATCAAACTTTTCTCACCTCAGATTAAAAGAGCTTTGTGCTTCTTTCATTGATTCTGTCGAAATCCGCAATGTTTTTCAGTCCCTTGGGTCAGCTTCCGGGCGTGCAATCGTCACTGCACTTTCTGGGCGTCTAAAATACGTCCCACTTCCACCAACAGCTGAACTGAACATGCATTAGAAGTAGCCATCACCTAGTTTACAAAAAATTGCAAACACTGAGTTTTTGTCAGTTTTGCGCTTCCTGCAATGCTACCTTCACGCTTTTCTACCATCTGACATGGCACGTTGCATGTGAATTTGCATTCTCCAATCGATCCCGTACCTCCCTACCAAACTACCAACAAAACAAAAAGCAAAAAACAAAAGCTTCATTTCAAGAACACGACAGAAGAATTATAGAAAATCACACTTGACGACGCGCCTGGACTTCATTTTGCCTCGGGCCCCCAAACTCCTAGGTCCGCCCCTGACCCTTCACCCGTTTCATGTGAGCTAAACATCGTGCCGCCGCGGTTAACACCATAAATGCCACGTCTCATATTGTCCTGCTATTAATATGACTGACACTTTCAATCAGAACCCACCGTGTTGAAGTCGGCTTCTGACACGCCAGAGCGCCGTTAATTGCCGTCATGCGAGCCGACTGTACAGGCAATTAGGCTTCAATCATGCATGCCTAATAACATTCTAGTGATTTTTTTTTTTTTCAAAGACGTTTGCTCGAGTCGACATTCACGCGGGGTAAACTTGTAACCATAGTTCACAGTATGTAAATGAGAACGCATGGCCTGTCTGCACATAATAACTGTTCTTGTACATGAGTGTAACCGCGGTATTTGTGGCTAATGAGGCTCCCGGCGTAATCAGAATATTACGTAGGGCAGCAATGTGACTCTCCGGAAACGAGAAACAAGGGCAACGTGTGAGTCAGACGCATTTATTATACCTGGCCACAATAGAATTAGCGTTATTATAGGAATTATAATTGACACACAGTCGGGTGAATGTAATTAGTATTAGCTCTTTTCTGATTGTATATAGACCCTTTCAGAGTTTGAGAGCAAAAACATTCTGAATTCTGGAGGTAAAAGTGAGCTGAAACATAATGTGACTTCAATGGAGGAACAGGGACTTAATAATATCACGACATATGAAAAATCAAGGGGAGTTTGGCAAATGGAAAACACTCCTAAATGTTGAAGTGAAATCAGAGCCTTGTTGAAAGATGTTTATGTTGGGTACAGATTTTTCGGAGGGCAATGTGCTCTGGGTCGGATTGGTACGCCAACACTTAAAGAAATTTTGGGTTGATAAAATAATTCATGCTGGTTTTTTTGTAGAAAAATCAAATGCTTTACCAATGTTGTCAAACTAGTACTGAGCTAGAATTAAGCTTAGACTAGATAACAACTGTGTCTGAACCAGTTCTAACCCGGAATCAAACCAGATCCACTGAATGAGAAAGAAAAAAAAAAAAAAAAGTATTACTTGGAAGATGGGTCGCAGGTCGGATCAAATGGTTTGTCCCCTGGGCCTTTAGTCAGAGAGCCCTGTGGTAAAGATTTAACGAGGAGCTGTTAACGTCCCCGGCGGACACTTCTGAGTTGATAAATGGCTGCGTTTGTGGGTCAATGTTAATGCTAATTTTTATAGTTTATTTAAAAATAAAAATTTATATATATATATATATATATTTTTTTTTTTAAATCAAAGTAACATGAAAATATATATTTTTTTTCCATTTTATTAAGTAAAAAGCAATGTAAGTGACATTTATAACCTGGAAATTCACAATGACCAAAAACCATTAGATCTTAGTCAAGACCATTATTTTCACGGATCTACTCTATAGTATTCAATTAGTCTCAAAAATGAAACTTTCTGTTTATTTGTTTTGCATAGTTTGGCTTGAGAATGTTTTAATTTCCTCAAATCTTGAGTCTGTGTCTTGGTCATGAGTGGCTGAAGGATTCAATAATTATGTAATTGACTTTTTTGATCAAAATACTCCAAATAGTAAATCTGCCAAGTTTCACTGACTTTGCTCGAAATAATGTTGGCATCTCTTTAGACTTATGACATGTGTCATAGGAAATGAATGGGGCATTTGCGTGCTCCGAGTCAAAACAGTTCAAAAATTGGACATTGGTGTAATTGAGTTTTTCGCAGCTTTTGGTGCTTAGAATCATATCAAGATTTTATGGTGAGCCCCTTACTCCTGTTTGCACTGAGTGGTGGCCCACTAATGGTCCAAAAGGGTTAAAGTAGTAACAGCTGAAAAATAAAACGATGATGCGGTGTATTTGTTGAGTGTTTATTGTAAACCTTAGAATATACAAACAAAGAAATGCAAGTTGTACACGCGTTTGCATATTGTAAGAAATGTGTATTCTTAAAAAGTTTAGTACATGCAAAGAACTGGATAGTGTTTAATGCTCACATGTGCCCAAAACATGGCATAGCAGACTAAATATACAGTGTTACAAAGTAATCCATGTCATGAAACAGGCCTAAATAACCACTGCCTTAAAATGGAGTGTTCAAACATGAAATTATACAAGTAACAGCTGAACTGTTAAGTACAAGGATGAATAGTGGTATTAACAGTTTATTGTGAGCTGCAGAATTTGCACAAAAGGTTGAAAAAACAATTGGACAAAAGTGTAAGAAAGCATATGTACAGTATGTTATGTTCATCTTACTGAAGAATGTGAATAATGAAGCAGACATGTTTACAAGTGAAACGTGATGAAATATTTAACAAAACAATTCTTCCACAGCGGAGTCATATTTCCAATACATTAAGAGTTATCTGGATAAAAGCTCCCACTGAAACATGGAAACATCAGGAGCACAGATATAAAGGGTGAATGCAGGTCTGGACCAAGACCAGGACTGGTACTGGACCAGGACTTACACCAGATGTGGACCTGGACCAAACCAGGTTTGGACCTGGAGCAGATTTGGATCCAGACTGGACCAGACTTGGACGACCAAACCACATCTGAAGCGAAATCTGGAGCAGACCAAGACCCAGACTGGTCCAGACTTGGACCCGGACAAGACTTGGATGGGACCATACTTTGACTTGCACCTGGACCTAATCTGGACCTGGTCATGGATCAGAATGGACCCTGAACAAGTCTGGACCTGGACTTAGACCAGACCAGGTGTGGACCTTGAGTGGACCAGACTTGGACGCAACCAGGTCTAGTCTTGGATCAAGACAGACCAAACCAGGTCTGGGCTTGGGTTTAGTTGCGAATGGGTTCTGCAGAGTGACTTAAACAGTAATAGAATATAAACAATTAATGGCTGGAAGTGCACGTCTGTGGAAGTCTGTTCAAAGAACTCTATGACAAAGGCACAGTTTGTCTTGGTCGGCAGGAATGAGGCTGTGTAGTGATTATATTGGTCTTGAATTTCAAACTTCAGACAAACAGTGACCAGATACAGTGCATGGCAACATAGCTTTGCCGTCTTCATTTTTGAAGACCACCTGGCAGTGGTGCTCTCTGAGTGAAGCTATGGTCACTGGCACCTGAATGGGCACAGAAGGGATGAGATGTTTTTGTACTTTATAGTATAATCTTTCATAACATTCTGTACAAGAATATACAATGATAAATATTTAAACCATCAAGGATGGTTAGAATAGATAGTGTGGGAACTGTTCTGGGTCATCTAATTGCAACTGTTGAGCGAGGCTTAATGAACAAAGCTGTATTGAAATAGAGTACAGTTGCAGCTTTACAGGAGAACAAACCTCAGCAGACGACGTGGAGCTTTCAGAGGAGCGTTGTCTGGTAGCTGCAAGCCTCTCACTGACCCGCTGTACAAGAACAAACACTTGTATCAATATTATAAAAGGACAAACATCGATAAGAAAGCACAAATATTAACCAACCAGTCGCTTCACGTGGAGGTTCTCGTCCTTAGCCTTTCCACGTTTGAGGGAAGAAGTCTATAAAAACAGAACCACAAGATGAGTCTGTGTCTGTACAAATGGAATAGTCCCTCACATATTCACAAATAAAACAGTACCTTAGTATCAACCTCAGGCTCAGTCTCGGGCAGCTCCCCGGAGGGCTCCATTTGCTGAAGAACAACATAGCTTTTAATTCACGTTTGAAACATGACCTTTACTTTCTGTGGCTTAAGTGTTGTATGTTTTACACACAGCGACATCACTATAAAGACAGAGACAGACTGACATTGCCAGCGTGACAAAGCAGCAGAGACTGAGGAAGACAGACACTTGTATATGGTGTTAGGAATCAAACTGTACTCACTGGTCCCACGTGTTCAAAACCATCAGGGCTGATGTCGTGAACACGTCGAGCATGTGACCGCGTAGAAACCCTTCCACTGACCGCTGGGGGTGGAGCAGACACAGGCACAGGAGGACTGGGGCAGCGCCGGGGCTTGGCGTCGGTGGTAAAAGGGAGCTTGGGAGGGCTGGGAGGAGGACGCTCAAACGCATTGTTGCACGCTGTCCACACCTGCTCCATGAGGATGGGCAGCCCACGTTTGTCACTCAGATGAGTCTATAACGGCAAACAGCATTAGGCAAAGCATGGACATCAATAAAAATGCCTTAAGAGAGATCATTGTACTTACACCATCCTTTACCCACAGTGATCTGTTAGACATGGAGAAGTGCTGGGCAATCTCGTGATACAGGACGTCTGTACAAACAGACACAACGGCTTAAAAACAAGTAATGTAAATGGCCTTTTAAAGTGAAGGAATGTATGTTTACCACATGCAACAGCAATCCGGTGATATTCCTTGCGTAGAGCTGTCTGGTATTCATCGTTGAAGCTCAGGCAGGGAGGGAAGTCCACCACACAGACCTGATGTTGTAAATGTATGCAAATATTAAACTGTGTACAATGATGGCAAAGCAATAGGCACAGTTAACCCACAAAACACCACATGTTTCAAACAAGGGAAAATGAATACTTTTGCTCTGTTACATACATACAATTGTGAACAATGTTCTTATTGTGACATTTACCTTGCCCCAGGTCTCTTTGGCAGATTTCAGCAGCTGGGCAAATGCTTCTGCAGACTGGCCAATGGTGGTATTTTCACACGGTGCGTTGAACGGTGCAAGCAAGCACAGCAAGGACGGGTCTAAAGCAGGGTATAGAAAACATTTAGAACAGCTGACTTTGGTTGACAGCAACGTTTAAATATTCTACAGTTTACATACCCCTGCGCTGGCCTACCAACACAGCACGATCTTCTTTCAGCTGCTCCACCAGGTGGCTCGCAGTGGCGCCATCCATGCAGGAGATGCCAAACAAAAAAACATCCTCTGGGAAGAGGAGCTTCTGGAAGACGAGGGAGCGGAGGTTAGAGTCGCCAGCCAGGAGTACCAACTGCAAAAAGAAAGGACATTTTAATGTTAATGAAGGAAACCGTAGTCCATACAAGGTTTTGCCTTGACATATGTAATTTACCTTTTCGCCTGCCCGGTGAGCGGGAATGATCAACTTGTGCTTCTTGTCCGGGTCTTTACACTCGTCCCAGGCTCCAGGCGCAGCACGTGAGCCCGTTCCTTGGCCTGAATAAGGCAAACACATTATTCGCAGTCCATTATAATCATAAGACATTTATACACAGCTAAGAACTCACGCTCAACAATGGAGTTGCCAGGTGTCAGTTGAAGATGACTCAGGTCGGCCTGCTTTGCTGCCTTCTTCTCTAGCTGCCGTGCACGCTTCTCTCTGGCAGCAGCGGAACGGCGAGAAGCCTTTGTAACTGGCATCTGGAGATTGTGAAAGGGGGTACGTTGTTAAAAAGGACACATGCTTTTCAGTGTAAGGACATAAAAATACTTTTGCTGTGTGTGGTGTTTGTTGTGCATCTGAGTGACAAGTGAATGTCCACTCATAAATACTTGTACTTTCCATAATGTCTTGGGAAATTATGATAAATTCTTAGCATTTTTAATGAAGGAACAATCTAGATGTATAGCTTTTGCTGGCCAAAACACTTAGCTAAATGTCTAGGCCACCTAAATGTTTCATTATATCCAGAGATGTATTCTATAACAATGTTAAGGGTAGCATTTTGTCCGGCCTGTGTAAGAGAAAAGCAACCTGACAACTCTGTATGCATTTTTGCTGAGGAGAAAAAAGGCACACATTTGAATACAATCATTACAATTTACATCTTATTGATTCTTTTACAGTCAACTTCATGTAACATCCACCTGCTGCCATGTGTATGTTGTAGGTGACATCCTGTTTTACAAGACACCCGCATCTAATTATTCACCTTATTCTGGAAGTTGCTGTGGGCGCCGCCATCTTGTTTCCGTTGTAGTTTACACCGCTGAGCCGTGTAAACTACAACGGAAACAAGATGGCGGCGGCCACGGCAACAGCAACAGAAAAGAAGTTCCACATGGACTTAAAAACCGTTTTCACGCCGCCCAGGAAATCGGTCCGTTGTTGATTTGTTGTTGCTCATGTACAGTAAACATTTTACACAAATCATAGCACTTTATGTAACATTTTACCGCCTTTTGTTCGTCATTAGCTTTAACAGGGTTGTCAAACAGAAGTGCGTTTACAACAAAATCGCGTATCTGTGGCAAAAAAGGCAATAGTGGGCGAGGCGGAATAAGGTAAATAGATTGTTTTTTATTTTCTTTGGGAAATAAAACTTAAGTCTGCGCGCTAACTTCAAACCAAGACTGCGTGATAACCATAGAACTATAATAAAACCTGGAAGATGAATCCAAGATGGCCGCCCTGTTTGGCGCATGACCCCAAAAAAGTTTCTTACTTCCGCATTTACTTCCTGATACGGAGGCTGCCATCTTTGTTTTACTTCCTGATACGATGGCTGCCATCTTTGTTTTACTTCCTGATACGATGGCTGCCATCTTTGTTTTACTTCCTGAAACGCAGGCTGCCAGCTTTGCTTTAGGGCGCCACGTGACAACAATCCCCCACTTCATATAAAAACGGTAATTTCGGTGATTTTAGAAACGGTAGAAAAGAACATTTTCTTCTATTTTATTTAAATACCGATAATAATTCAGTACAGTCTGCAATTATAATGAGCAATTTTAGAAAAAGGCTGGTTCCAAGAGGCTGCAGTACCTCGCACGGCCACAAATCAATCTGGGACATGGACAGGGGGGGGCGGGGCTTATCCAGTTCATTTAATACATCCATGGTGCTAACTTCGAACAAAGAAAGAGCGCGTGCTAAGTAGCTAACGCTTACTTGTCTTCTCTGGACAGTCGATCATTAGCTGCAGTCAACGCACAGTATTTAACAGCGCTGTGTATGCAATATACATGTACTGGGAGAACACAAGTGCAGCTTTTGAGTCTAAATTGTCAGTTTTCAAATCAGATGTAAAAAGCTTGTCTTTTCGGTGGGAATACTGGTGTTGGATAGTACAGCTAATGCAATGACCCAAACGCGATTCACGTAACTCTGACAAGATCTTACCGTAAGACGTATCTTCCAAATCGTCCGGATCACTGAAGAAACAGATGGTTGTAAAAATAGGTAGACTCCAAACAAAGACAATCCACGAAGAGCGTCCGACGCGAGGAGAAACGAAAAGTGGCGGGTAGACGTCCAACCAGAGGAACCACAGCGCACACCCAGGTCCCTGTGCTTTATATCGCCGCCGCGCGCAGTGATTGGTGGACTACGCTTCAGGTGTGGGGGAGGTACGCGTTTCAGCTGCACGTACGCCTTGACCAGCCAGAGGTTGAAAGAGCAGCACGAAGTCAGGAGAAACAAGTAAAACAAACGCTAACCGCAGCCCCAGTTTGCCGCCCGCGCTCCCGGTTAAACGGCAGAGCTGTGAGAACGCGCGCGGCCACGGGAGAAGTGACGCGGCCGCAGAGCGAGTGAGCACGCGCACGAAAGTAACGTAACACAGAGCGGGACAATAATCCATACGTACATTCACGTGTGACTCCGGCGCACACCGGCACATGCACGATACGTGAACGCGCCCCGTGTTCCGATTCCGTGCTCGTGTCCTGTCCTTTGTTTTATGTCATAAACGCGCTTTCTGGTCGTTATGCTGCACATTTGTGTCCAAACAACCGCGGGACTGAAGGGCTGAATTCGGCAGATGGAGAATTGTGACCCACCTCTGAACTGGTGGTGTAGCGCTCCGGTGTCACGGTAGCGTAGTGGGTAGTGGTTTTGCTTCAGAATACCAAGGTCCTGGGTTCAAATCTCGCTTTTCCCCTAGGATATACATTCTTTCAGGTGTTCATTAATATGCAGCACTGTAAACCCCGGCTAGATCCATTAACTAGTAAATTATGAGGAACATTAGAATAGCAATAATTATGGAGACAAAGTATCAAGGCTGTACTACTGTAAGGCTGTAAAACATAAACAATACATGGACGTCTGCATTTTGAACAGTCCTTTTTAAAGACAAAACAAAACATTGAAAGTTTACATCTCAAAGTCAATGATAAATAATGTGTTTATTAGGTGTATATATTGTATTTTTACTTCAGTTTTAGAATGTTGATCCATAAGGTAATGTACCAGTCTTGAACACATACACAGCATACAATCATGAAGATAATTGGAATTCCAAATCATTTCATAGAAACTGTGGCAAGAAACTACAAATATTACAGGTGGAATAAAATAATATATACAGAGCTCAAAAAGTGATGGTGAACCGTAATTAAGTGTTTTGTTTGATACTCAAGCTGTTAGAAGTATAATCATTTTACTTGTATCCTTTAGGTGCTGCCGGAAAAACCAAACCTGCAGGAGAAGGGCTTTTCGTGTTTGAACCGTCCAGACACTTGAGCAGCAGACGTCACACAGTGGACATTTAACTCTGCAGACACACAAACTAATGGTGCTTTATGTACACGGATCACAGCCATTACAATGTTACCTGCACTTGAGACTGTCATTTGTAAAAAACTGCTGTGTACCTATAATTACATTTTCCAATGCAACTAAATCTAGATATATTATAACCCCTTGATCCAAACCTCTGAACTTTACGTTTACGGATTAAACAGAACTAATAGAAAAGGTGCTCATTCATTGTATGTTTTGTGATGTTTGGTTGAAAGAACATTTCTGCACTCCAAAGAATCATTTTCAATTCCTCACCTGCACCTCTTTTTCAAACCAAATCTAATGATGTTTTAGTTTAGTGTCGTCTTCAGTGAGCTGCAGACAGTGAAGGTGACACAGACACAGAGTTGTAGTAGATGCCACTCTTTATTGTCAGAAGAACGAACCAAATCTCCAGACGTCTGCAACGGAAGAACCACGTCCAGCAGCTCCTCATGGAAAGGAAAACAGTTTTGAAACAAAATAAGAAAACTTGAATCGTTAGACCAATATACACAGTCGCACAAATCATGAAGCTCAGTCTTCACTTTTTAATGTAGTACTAACCCCTTAAAATTGTACAAATTACTTATATAATACATAGTTTCAAATAGTACTTCATCTTCAGACTATCACTCTAGTAAGAATAATTATTTGGTGGAAAGTACTACTCAAGTTAGAGTCTCACTTATGATTTGAATATTTCGTTGGAAGAACAAAATTTTCCATAATGCCCCAAATTTGGTCAAAAACATTCATTTCTGAGGAAGCTGTGCAAAAAACACAGATCGTTAAATTATTTTAATTTTGTCAACATGCAGCTTTTGTCACTAATTTCCTCACAATGGGAAGAAATAACACTGATATGGACACTGTCAAATGCTCAAGTGGAAGGAAAATCAGTTGAAATAAGCTTTAATAAAAAACCTACTTAAATAAATGTAACTGAGCACCACCACCTTCTACTCTGGACATTAAAGATGTGGAATGACAAAGTAAACCTTAAATGCTGTGAAGCTGAGCTATTGTAAACTGAATAAAATACAACTATGTGTGATCACTTACACACCTGACAGGCTGGATTTAATCCTCGTAGTGACAGAGCCAATGTCAATCATTTACAAAACATACGTCTTGTAATTAGAAACCAGGACAGATCTTAATACAATTTAGTCCCGTTTGGTAAAGCTGCATTTATATCTTACGTGTTGTTTTGTCTTTAACTTATTGGTACAACAAGATTAATAGAAGTAGTAGCTCTAAGTTAAACAAGAAAAACCAAAACAAATGTGCAAATTAGTGTCTTCAAAACTGAGACGTTTAGTTTTTAATTAAACAGTAAAGACAACATCTTGAGTAGGATTTGTACTCACCACTTTCACTGAGATGTGTTTGTCTGACGTGCAGAGGTGAACAGCAGCAGCTCGTTGATAGCCTTCAGCTCGTTAGCCTCATTAGCCGCGATAGCCACCTGTAGCTGCGGCTGCGTTAACTCTGCAAGAGCGAGAGTTCACAGCCAAGACTCCGCCCCTCTCTCCTTTTTAGGAATATCTGCTGTGGGAGGGGTGAGCAGGTGGGGTGGGCCCGCAGCCATTTTAAATTCTCCATCACTGAGCTGTAAAAAAATGAATGGTCCAGGTCCAGACCTGGTTTATTCTGGGTCTTGGTCCAGACCAGGTGTGGTCCAAGTCAAAACGCAGCTTCAATATATAATCAACTTTTTCGATTGAAATGCTGTAAATAGTGAATCGGCCAAGTTTCACTGACTTGTCTCAAAATAATTTTGGCTTCTCCATTGAAGCCAACACAGGGCTAACGATACAAAATAGGACATTGGTGTAATGGACTTTTTTGCAGCTTATGCAGCAATCATATACCTAAACCTAAACTTACCTAAACTGTAGGAGGCGCTATGGTGAAAAGTGCTCATGTGCTTCTGACTCTGTTCTGTTTAGTATTTGATTCTGCATCTGTGGCTACAGTTTGCTCTGTAGGGCAATGCCTGCGGGTGTGAGAAAGATTTAAAGAAACAGAAAATGAAGGTGATCTTTAACAGCGTGCCACGACTAAACCATAAAAGATATTTTTAAAAATGGCTGATTATAGAATTTCAAAGCGTCCAGATCAGGCATGTATATATCAGACTGCTATTGGGCCAAAGCCCTAGGACAAGTTCTCAATTGAAAAAAAAAACTTAAAGTGACGTTTAAATTCAAAATCAATATGGCTGCCTCGTAATTCGTCTGATGACTGCGCACCAATTATGTTTTAGGGTCATCTTTATGTGTACTATCACTGTGCCAAATTTTATGGGCCTCCTCCAAAGTAAAAGTGTCTCCCCATAGGCCTGACCCAAAAGGTGGCGCTGTAGAGGCTGTTTTTGAGTTTCAGGAAAAGTACGGTTATGACCCATTAATTTTCCTTAAATGGAGTCACTGTATTAAGTTTGGTGGCTGTTCTTCAGGTTTTACTTGGATTTTGCTGCATCCTTGTGTGAATAGAGTCAGACGCCCATAGACAATGAATGGGAGCTCTGGAGGGCTCTAGAGGCAAAAGTGTGAAAAATAGGTCATGGGTCTCATTGACTTTTCTGATCAGAAGGCCGTCTAGGAATTGTGTGCAAATTTTCACAAATAAAAGTCAAAGTAATTAGTTTCATTTTCAGTTTCAGATTCAGTTCAATTAATTTTGAGTATGCATGTGCGTGCAGGGGCTATTTAAATGATTTCGTGAGCACTCTTTGCACACCTGGTGGCCAACGGTGATAAATGCACCATATCACTAATTCAGTTTTATCATGGCGTCCTGCACTGGACATATTCCCCAAGTTTCGTCCAAATCGGACAATGTCGACGTTTCAGTTAATGGGTAGGAGGCGCTAGTGAGTAATTTTTATTTGATTTCACTGTTCTCTATCACTGTTACGGGTTTCGTGCACGCTGGGCAAAATTTGCTTGCCCCAATTCCCATAGGGGTCGGATTCGGGCAGGCGCTGTTCGTTCTCGTTGGACGTTCTTGAGATGCGCAAATTATAAAATACCCCCATTGAAGACTTTTCGTGCATGTTTACTGGGTCAAAAAGGCCCCAAAAGAGTAAGAAAAAAAGAAAAAATAATAATAAGCAAGAAACCAGAGAAAAACAATGACCCTCGCCTGGCTCGGGCCAACAAGGACATGCAAACTTGAAATAAATAACCCATCTGTCATCATTTGATCACTACAATGAGAACGCTCAACCTATTTAGATTCCGGAAAATGAGAGGAAATGGTTGCGCTGCGAAATGTTCTCCTCCGAAGACTCACTGGAAAGAAATCTTCACTTTTTATGACACTTCTTTATATTATTAATTCTGCAATTTGATACGTTTTTGTGAAGGATTTTGTGGTGTTGTGTCTTCTTGAAATACATGAATACTGACCTTAATCACACACGCACACGCACACAAACACACAAAAGCATTTAAGAAAAAAAACACAATCCCACACATATCTTTTTACAAATTTATTATTTCCATTTCCAGCAGCAGCTCCGACACCCACAACACATCCAGCCAAACATTTTCCCAAACAAAAATGATTGAAATTCAAGGCCACAAAAGCAAGGAACCGTATCCCCACGAGCAAATGGCGGGAAAAAACCCTGGCGGTAACAGGATTGCAACACCAAAGTGAAAGCGTGTCTGCCAAGTCTAAACATCCAACGACCACGGACATCAGAGAGCACGTTCTCCAGGCGGGCAGGGTTCAGTAAAAAAGGAAAAAATAAAGGGCTAGAAAGAAAACATATGAGCAAAGGAGGATAAATGGTCTCCAAATGGTCCTGTAATAAGTTACAAATGCGATGAACGGGTCTTTGATAGTGGACTTAAGAGGCAATTACACATCGGTAAAGAAGCAAAAATGTAGTAAACAGTTGTCTATTACCCAAACTGACTTAATATGTTCAGAATGTTTCCTCATTAAAAACATACACGCTTTGTCAGGGGCGTTTCCAGGGGGTGGCTCATATTAAAATGGCCACCCCATGTGCCACCACCCAAATGTTGTTAAATTTACTCATAATATTGTACAAATTTAAAGAAAAAAGAGCAGATGGGAATAAATATTTAGAAACTGGATGGTTTATTTATGAATTATTTATTTAGGGCTGTATCTGGTTGTTATTGTTTTTAAACGTGAAAAACAGAACCAGTTCATGAACCTGATTTTTTGCAAAGTAAAATCTGTTTTGCACCAGTACAGATGTATTGTAAAATCAGTGTGAAAATGATACCGTAGCGCTTTCTCTGCTTCTAATTCTTGAGCGTTTCAGTGTACGAGAAGCAGGAAGTGCATTGTTAGCATGCTAATGTTTGTTAGCTTAACCCAGAATGGCAAAACTCACTGCTGGGACTGCATTAGGTAAGTGAGCGATACATGTGGACCGATGCAAAGAATGAACTAGCTCTGTTTTTTACGTTTCAAAACAGTAAAAGTCAGGTACAGCGCCTCTAAGTGTTGGAAAAAATATTGCCTTGTGTCGCACGATGGTTTAGTGGATAGCACACATGCCAGACCGCAGAGTCGTGAATTTGAATCTGGCTCTGACCCAAAATATTCTTTATATTTGGGCTTGGGCCAACCCTGATGCCACCCTTGGGCCACCCCAGTGAAAAAGTCTGGACACGCCCCTGGGTTTTGTATCAAATGCACATGTTTTGAGTCATTCAGATACACCTCATGGTAAATTGGTTTTCCATACATAAAGGATGCGTCATTTTGTGTTATGAACGATATGACCGATCAAAGTTAAGGTGGCCCAAAGTATTGTTAAAAAGAGCATGACTTTTAAACAAACTTTCAGTTAAGTTAATAGGGTTTAAATAATACAAATATGGCGCACATGTTTTGCAGAATACCACAGTGATTGTTCATTAAGTTTTGTTTCATTTGAATGTAGAAGACCGTTTTGGCTTGGTACGGCATGCTTGGATGGTAAGATTCTAAATTAAAATGAAATGCAGAGCAACCTTTACTGGGCAAATTATAATTATAGTGCTAGAGAAGCTGAAAAAGTCAACAAAATGTAAACTGTGCATGTAAAAATGTCGAAAAAGTACATAGTTTTTTTGATTTGGATTAGATATTACGATGTTTTGGCACCATTTGTTCCTCAAGGTCTGAATTCGAAACGTTACGGTATTTTCATAATTTAATAACATTTTAACAAAAGCGTGCTATACCAACCCAATGCTGAACAAACACTTTACAGTGTAAACTCAAAGTCAAAACGCCCAAGACTGGCATGTATCACAATGGCAACCTATATAAACTTTCCAATAATCTCATTAATTAAATATCTCATTTGATTAATAAATCTATATTAGACCATAACACATTCAAATCGACATACATTTGCATGACAGAATCCCAAAACATCACTGTATATCTGATTACCAGGGCTGCTAATGGGAGCTTGTGCCATTTGTGATTCCCTTGAGGTCTTAAATAGCGCAGATAACGATAAACAGGCTATGCTAAGTTGTGGCATTTGCAGATTAGTCGCTTAAGGGCCTGTTTGGAAATTGCTCTGACGACAAAACGTGTCAAAATGTGTCAGTTTTCCTCCCCAGTTTGATCCCTATTAAGCACATTCCTCTGATTTAATTCAATATGTGCCGGAGGGAGTTGGAATAATCATTTCTGATCCTTTGGGATATGTGTCTTTGGAAACCATAAATAGTTCTAACTTTCTTCCTTGCACATCTTCAAAAGGATTTAAGATCTTCTGAGGTTTACGTGCCGGAAGTTAGCTTGGGGGAATGCGCTAACTCCCAAATACAATCAAAAAGTCCCTGTCAAACCATGGTAAGCTAGTAAATGGAAAGCTTCAAATGCAAAACCATCCCTTCATAGCAGTAGCAGTAAACAACAGTTGTAATTTTTCGTTTTCTGTACAATTCAGCTTAGTTTACATTTTAAAGGGAAAAACACTCCAAACAATAAACAGCCAAAATTACAAATGAATGACAAAAAGATTAATCAAGATTACTAATGCACTATAATTATCCTCTACAGGTGCGCTTAGAAATTTAGATTTTTGAATATACTTTATTCAAAGCTTTTTCAAAGTTGATTAAAAGACACATATTGTGCTAAATTCTTTAGCTTTTAACAATGTTATAAAGCTGTTCTCTCATCAAAAACAGACCTTGAGTTGTACTTGGCTTCCTTCATGCTTGTTTCTTTAATTCTGTTTATACGGTCATCTTGCTGTGAGCCTCAAAAATAGCTCTTGTTTCAATTTTCAATTTTCCCCAACTCTGTGAAGTTTACTGCCGTCAAACTGCATGACTTAAAATTGCATGCTAATATTTGAAAGCCAACCGCATTGCATGAATGGCTAGTTTTTCTTTTTTTTTTTCTTCATGGTTCATTCTCACTGCTCCAGAAGATGGCACGCCAACAGCAAATCAAAATCCAATATCTTTTTTCAACACATAGGCATTATTGTAACTTCTAAAACATGCCAAGGCAGCAGTAAAGGCCAATAACGATAAAAATGATGCATAATATGTGTCCTTTAATCATATATAACAATAAGACGTACTAAATGTGCTATTTTATTCACTATTCACCATTTATTCACCATTTTTTTCAGATGCACCTGTAAAACTCAAAAAAGAAAAAATCCAACATTAAACATAACTTCGAAACCAATAGATTTCCCAACGTATCCACACAGTATCAGATAAGGAAATCAATGTGAAATATATAGCCTCCATTCCCCATTGTCAAAGCCATGTTTTATATTCATAATGCCAGCACAGGTCTCACTCAATAACAGAGTGCTACAAGTACAAGTGTGAAGGGCGGCTAAGGGACAAAAATAATAACACAAGTGCTTCTCGTCCTCCCTCACCTCCGCCACTCATTTTAATGTAAAATAGTCCTCTAAAAACAGCTGCTACAGTCTTATGGAGACAGACGTGTGCCAAATTTTGATGTGATAGGCAAAAACATTAAGGAAAGCTACTGCGAAATTGTACACTTTTTCTTTTGGATGCGGAAATCAATAGACAATCTGTGGAATTCAAATGTATATGCACTTGGGACAAAATCTGACCACTAGCCAAATTGAAAAATCACATTTATATATATATATTTTTGTTATAATACAAAATATAATATACATCAAAGCATTGGGAATATATTTGCAACTTTCTTAATGTTTTATTAATTTAATTAACGAGTACATTTTATCCACAATAAAATTCGAACTGTTTCCAGAAGGTTCATTTCTATGGCAGTCCAACAAGTAAATCACACCCACTTTGATTGTCTTAATGCACAGCCAGCTTAAGTCTATTTACAGTCTTTTATAATGCTTCTCTTTAAATAAGTTATTCTAAGTTTAAACTCTATTGTTCGAATGTCCATCTGTGCAATAAAACAATTCAAAAATAAACCCGGCCCCGGAAGAAGACGAACGAACGAACGAACAAACTTGTATTTTTGGCACAAATCTATCTCCATACATTGTCGGTACCACATAGTATTTACCCACATACATCCAAGACAGTTATGCTACCTTCAAATGTAAGGTCAGTGCAAATAAACCACTTTACAGACTGAAAGCTACAGTAAACAAGAGCCCCAGAGCTGACCAGCAGCGGTTAAGTCACCTCAAGTAACCCAGCCTCCTCATGACCCCCCCACACACATCCTCTATCATCCTAATGTCTTTTCGGGGCATGTTCCTTTTCCATGCGTTGATGTTTGCCGGAGATATGTCCCCTTCGTACATCAAGTTGTACAGGTTTGTCGAAGTTGTGAACATGAGTTGATTCAGGGCAGCGGGGGACAAAGGCACCCCCAGATAGGAATGAATAGCCTCCGCCGTCTCCTGGGGGTAGTTGACCAAGTCTTCGAACCTCACGTGGAGGTAGGAGTCTTGCGGGACGGTCCGACTCACCCTTAGCGCCGCCGCGGTGTGAGCGAGCCACAGGTGCGCGAGGATTATGACGGGGTTTGTTTCGGAACGAGAGAGTAACCTGCGGATTATTTTAAACTCCGGCGCCACGGCTGGGCACCCATCCCTGACAGAATCCTCCTTGAATATCAAAGACAGGTGCTGGGGGATGTTCTTGAGCGAATAAAGGCTAGGCTTGCTGTTGTATACCATGAGATAAATCCATGCCCGAGGGTCTCTCACTAAAAAGATTGTCCGCAAAGAGGGTCCGACCACTTCCTGGATGAAAGGAAGTTTTAGAGGCCAACTTCCACTGCGCAAATAGAGTACAACGCGGGCACTGGGGTACTCCGCGACATGACGCCTCAAATCTCGAATATATTCCACGTCTCTGTCTAAATTTGCTTTGAGTTTTCCCCTCAATTCCGACGCCACTTCTCGCCTCCTAAAACGTTTCTTTTTATCCCTTACAACACTGACGCTTTTCATCTTTGGGATTCTGCTCTCTTCCACCAGCTGAATATTTTGCAAGTGGAGTTTAATGTCATAGACCAGCGAGTGAAGCCAGCCTTGGATGATTTTAAAGCGGCCCTGAATTGCATCCAACCTCGACCATTCACAGTCGTCCACCAAAGAGTCAAATTCGTACTCCGTCTCTGGGATGTCCAAGTGCTCCGTCGGAACACGTATGTAAACAAAATCTGAATTGTTGTAAAAAAGATGTTTGAGAATCTCCGCGCCAGAACCGGGCAGAGCTGTGATGAGGACATTGGGCAGGGGCAGCCGCTGTTGCTCGTACTGTCTGATTTGCTTGTTGACTTCGTTTTGCGGGTCCGTTCCTTTCCATTTGACCCCGCAAAGAAGCTTATCGCAGCTATTAGAAACAAATAACAACTCGGCTATCCAAAGGAGGAGGACGCAGAGAAGGGCATAGCGCATGAGCCTGCTGAAGCACACATAAAACTTCCTCTGCAGGGTGAGAAATCCTACAGCCACGCACAGCACCACTCCAGCTATTACATTCACAGTAAACACCAAATCGAACAGCTGATTATCACTGCTAATTTGTTTTGGAATGAGTTGCGTTCCAAGGCCGTATCTCGTCACTTGGTACGAGTCTTCCACTTTACAATGCCCTCCAAATCCTAGATAACTCAACCTCGCACCTAAATCTTTGTAGTTTGTTGCGATAGACACAATGTTTTCAGTGTTGTTGATGACTATGGAAAGTCTGACTCCGTTGTGGCTATTGTCTATGAATCTACAGTTGGATACTTTGACATAGGGGCCGTGCATAACATAAGCTACCCTCGCAACTGTGTTCGTCATTGAAAAAGTGACATTGACATATTGCGTCCACCTCTTTTTAAACTCGGCTGCCTGCTCCGCCTCTTGTATTCTGGTATCTGGACTGTGACCCTGCGTGTCAAACCAGAACATTTTATAATGAGCATCCCACACATCCATCATGGCGCCGTTGTACCTGTCCATGAATTTAAAGGGGACGTACTTGAAGTCAATGTCAAGGTTGTGGAAAAAAGCGCTGAAGGAATTTATGGGGGAGTCCGGGAACTTTTCGACGTGATCCACAACTAAAAGTGTTTGAGAGTTTAGCAGGACGAGAGAGCGGTAGACGCTTTTGAGCCTCATGGCTGCAGAGTAAGCAGACACAGCCTCCCCGCTAACAAACATGGTGTCCCGGTGCGAAGAGGCAACAATCACCTCTCCCCTAGTATCTCCTACCCCTTCATCAGTCCAGCGCAACCACTTGGCACACTCCCCCAACTGCCCCTCCCACGGACTGTTGCACTGGCTGGTAGGAGACGGACCAAACACCAAAACATTGTTCAGATAGCTATATTTAGGACCGTAAAGTGCTTCAGAAACAAAAACTTGTCCGTTGGGTGCAAACGTGAACGAATTCTGGTCTGGATGCTCGTGCCCCGGATTGAAACTATTCCAGTCGTTCACCCAAGAGTAAGGCTTGTCGTGGACTATGTCATAAACGGCGCGGCCACCCAGCTTGCCCGACTTAAACGAGACAAAAGTGTTACCCTGTGAAATTGGCAGTCCCGCTCCATAGGTCACCACACCCCAGTTTGAAAATATATGCATCCTCATCCTTCCGTAGCCGTGTGGGGGCTGTGGCATAAGGTGCGGGTTGAACCAGATGAACTCTGTGTGAAGAGTGGCCCAGCGCTGCGCCGCGGAGGGTCCCATGGGTCCATCTTTTGGCCTGTGCTTTCTTATCTGTTGAGCCAGCCAGTTCCCCGTGCCGTTCTTTACGACAAACGTATCGAGAAAAACAAGCTGGCTCTCGGGACCGTAAAACCAGTTATAGTTGGAGTCTGCTATACCAACTGTTCGCTGGAAGCCAGGCAGCAGCGTGGCGTAATAAAACCAGAAGTGTGCCCGCAGCCAGTTGTTCTGCGTGTTGTCAATGTTGAAATGGCGCTGGGCTAGAAAGACATACTGGGTGATAGACTTGGCCGTGTAGCTCCCATAGGCAACTCCTTCGTCCAGGGAGCCGTCTACGATGTGGTTGAGCAGGAACATAGTCTTCTCCATGTAGTTGACGGACACTTGTTTCCACATCATCGATTCCGGGTCGTCGTGTGAGCCCACCACGATGGCACCTAAGAAGATAGAGGGAGATTTAACCAGGCATTTTAAGTACAGAGAAAAAGTAGTATTATAATTTAATCCATGCACAGACTCTATATGTATAATATTTAGGTGCATGATATAATCAGGTCAAGCTAGTGGCCTGCGGGCACATCTGGCCAGCCAGATGAATTCTGCTGGCCCTCATAATATTCTAGTTTGTATTATTAATGGCACAGCAATGAATTTCCTACACCATGTTTGAACTACAGCTGGCATAAATGCACTGCAGCATTAGCACCTACACGGCCCCTCTCCCACTGTTCCTGAAGTGATGCCAACAGATAAACACACATGGTTACTCTGCACTTCTCCAACTTTCCACAACAAATAACAGGGCAGAGGACAAGTGGATTATAAGAACAGGAGTTTCAAAAATAGGTGGGAGAAAATGTCAAAGTGTGAGACATCTAACTTTGTTTGTTTGGTAATCTAATTTGCTTCACCGCATTGCCTTATAAGTGAACACCAAATGCAAGCAGTGTCTCTAATAAACTAAAGCCACATGCGCTAGATGCATTTATAGAAGTCAGCGTGTTGAGAAGTATCAGGCAGTGCAGGAGGTACATCACACACAGGGCTGTGCATCTTACACTCCCACTTTCTCCCGTGTCTCTTTCAGCTGTCCCTCTTCCATAATGGGACAAAGCGCTGCTGGAGCAATACTTTGCAGATGGGACTTGTTGCTTAAAGCTAAATATGCAGATGCTTGGACTTCCAAAGACTCCTGGTGGAAGCCCCAGGCTTGTGCAGTAATTATCTGGCCAAATAATACATTACTTATAAGTGGTCAACAAAAGCTTATTATTCTAACACATAGTTTGGCGGTAGTTTGTGGACTATAAGCCATTTTTGGCCCCCTCTCAAAATGAGTTGGACATAAATAGTTACTGTAGAAGTTGTTGCTTCTTTAATCTCAAATTAATTAGTTCTGGTTTAAATCTGGTAGAAACATGGTGTAGTTGTAGGTCCTAGTTCAGTCCCAGTGTAGATTTGACTTAATCCTGATTTATTCCAGTATTATGTTTGATTAATGTCTCGGTTTAGTCCTGGATTGCACTTGGTTTGATTGATTTAGGTGTGTTCACTCTTGCACAAACACCACATTAAAATTGGCACAGAACAGGGACTCAATGTGGAAGTAAACCTTTCATGGACTATGCCATGACTAAACCAGGACAAGAACAAACCAAACTTGCATCAGAATTAAACTGGGCTCAAACTAGGATCAAACAAGTACAACTGTGAACACACCCTTCGTCTGATGTTAGTGTTCTTAAGATCTGGTTCAGAGCTGAATTAGTCTGGGATTAGCCTTTTATGTACATTATACATTACAATTCCAAACAAACTATAAATACACTGAGATCCCGGCTTCTGTCATTTCTATGGCATGCTCATGCATCATTACAGCTGATTATAGATGTAAGAAGCAGTCGTTGGCGTAATTGGACAGATTGGAACTGTGAAAATAGTAATATACAGTGTTAGGGCCAAATCAAAAGGCAAGCAAAAAAGAGCCTGTCATTGGATAGTCGCTGCATGTTCAGGTATGCTCTGTGCCAAAACACTGAGCAGAGCTGACACGATTATATTGAATAACCAGGTTTAATTTATTCTATTGTCCAGGGAGCTGTAAACATTTTTTCTTCAGAGTCTAAACCAATGTTGACCAGTGAAGAACTAATTATAGATGCTAAAGTTAAGGTGCACTATGCAACTTTTCTGATGAAGGATCCCCCACCTGCTTGTCTCCATGGAGATGTGTTTGCTTTGTTCAACAGTATGGGATTAAATGTATGTATGTCCCTGGAGAAAGCTGGCCAAGTCTAAGGTCAAATCTTTGGAGAGACGACCCACTAACAATGAGGATTTCTGGTTTGAATTTTGGAGCAATAAATAAAAGCACTGATGTATCGTGCAATTAAATCAAACCACAATGTTTAATGTTTAATGTTTAATTCCATAATGTAGAATATTCTATAAAAGCAGTAACATACCAGGTAACACAGTGGGACGACTGGGACTCTAGTGCAAGCTGCCGTTGTATCCTTTGGCAAGACACTTAACCCACATTGCTTAGTATGAATCTGGTGTGTGCGTGATGATCAGTGATGGACATAGAAGTAGCGTAGTATCGAGTGTGGAGTGAATGAATTTTAAAACGTGCTATATAATAAAATAATATATACAATTACAGTATTATTATAGAGACAGGCATGGACTCTTCACCAGAAAAAGTAGCGTACCTTTAAATTCAGGTATTTATTTTATGACATTTTGAAGATGTATTACTGTCAAATCCTGAAACTTCAAGATATGAAAAAAAAACCCCAACCTAATTGGATAAAATGTGTCCAAAAATTGGATTAACTGTTAATTCTGGTGAAATATTGAAGGCTACAAAGAGAGAAGGAATCCTCAAACATGTATTTTCCCAATTCGAATGTTTTAATTTGGTACTTTTTCTGAATTACCTGTGAGAATAGCCAGTACATTGGTGGTCTGGTGGTTCTGGAGGTACTGCTTGCCCCACGCTCTGTGCTTGGACAGCTCGTACAGCTCCGCCGTCTCTGCTCTGATCTTTCGGAGGTAAATCTCCCTCCGGCGCTCGTCCAGGAAAGAGTAAATAAAGTCGTAAGCCGTGGCAAAGCCGGTGAGGGAGTGCGCGGCGGGGACTTCATCGTTGGGCGCGCTGGTGACTTTCCAGTCGGGGTACGCGGCCATTCTGTCCATGAACTTGACGAGGAACTGCAAGGCTGAACTATCCTCCGGGCAGAGCAGGCAGTAGAGCGCCAACGGGGGAAGGTCGTTGCCGTAATTCTCATTCCACTTGCTGGTGAATTCCTCGTGTTTTGCGGGCGGCATGTAGTAGGGAACGTTGGACAGCATGGTCAGGACTGCCGCGCGGATGACTTTGAATATTTGGCTGTGGGTGGTCGACGATTTCTGCCTCAAATGTGGCACATCGGCTTGGTTAAAGTACAGGTTTGGGTGAGCGTCAGAGGGGTGCGCTTTCCATTGCTCTTGTGCGGGTTTGGCAGGCAGGAAGTTGTCTGTCAGAATGTCCCGGTCGGTGGTGTTGAAGAAGACACCGGAGAAACCAGAAGCGACTGCGAAAGTAGGCAGCAAAAGTAGAAAAAGTAGCAAAACTGCCATGTTTCTGCGAATCTGGGTAACCATTTTACGATAAAACATGCTTGTATTCATTGCAAAGTCCCTGGTTCTAGTTTTGGTTGATTAATCGGCACACTCCAAAAAGGATATCACGCCGATGAAAGAAGAGAGTGTGTGATGTTACAGTTTTGCCAGCTTACTTTTAAAGGTGTCCAAAGTCGGGCTTAGAACTGCTTCAGTTGGTAGTCGGTTCCATTCTGGGACAGTGCACAAAGCAAGATCAAAGTTGCGGCAGCTATTAAATGACTGCAAACTTCAAACATCCTTTGAAAAGTTCCCTTGAAAGTTAAGGAACAAGCTATAATATAGATCTGTGGAGTTGCGTTGTTGTCAAAAATGTTGCACAAAATCCGAAAAAGTTAAGAAGCAACATAGTGTAGTCCTTGGGGGAAAAGACTGACATCCTTCTTAACAAGTTGCGTTAATGTCAAGTAAATATGTTAGTCTTTTTCTCTTTAAAATGTCTAGTAAAACATTCCCAAGTCAGTTTCAAAACTAATACAGGAATTTCACTTTTAACAGTTGCATTAAAAGTCCCAAAACTGCAGCCAGAATTAAAGTTTCGAGTCCCAAAACATGTGATATCTCGCCCCACGTTCCAGTGCAACGCAGCAGTCAGCCAAGGTGCCAAAACGAGAAAAAAACCCCACAGCACTTCAGTTTAAAATCCACTCTCATACACCTTGTTGACGCACGTTTCCTCTCCTCTCCTCGGTGCGATCCCTCCTTCGTGTCCTCTCCCTTTGCGCGCTTCTATCGATCCTCTTCTCACCTCGCCCCCCAAAACAACCCCATCGCTCAGCCCCAGTCCGCGTTCGGTCCGATCACAGACGGCCACAGGCTCCGCACGCTGCAGCCCGGGGAGGAGCGAGCCCCAGCCGCCTCATTCGCGAACGTCTCCTCTGCGGCGAACATAGCGCTCCGTCCGTCTGCGCGTTTCACCGGGCTCTCCAGACGTGCAACATTTCTCGCCCGTTCCCCATTGCGCTTTTGCCTCGTTGTCAGTCCATTAAAAAAAAAATAGAAAGAAAAGAAAAAAGAAAAGCCAGTGGGGAAAGTTGTCGTCACTCCTCAAGTATCCACAGACCCCATTGTCCGCGGGGAAAGGCAGGTAAAATACGCGTGGATTCCGGAAAAGGCGACGCGTAACGGGAAACGTCCGGTGCGTTTTTGGGGGGGAATGCAGACGTTTTGGAGCGGATGTGGGAGTTCTCCGCTGACAGACGCACCTCGGTCGTGTCCTCTCTCCTCGCCGCTCTCGGAATGATTGTTTTGGCTCGGAGCAGCGGCGGTGGATGGGGAGACGGTGCACGGCGCGCACTGTAGAGGGAGCCGTGGCTACAGGAGTGGAGAGTATGGACGTGTAGACGCGGAGGCTGCACTGAGAGGACCGCGCTCAGGGGCGATTTCTCCTGTCTTTTTTGTGTTTGTTTTGTTGTTGTTTTTTAATGATTTAATGATGACAACAGGGGCGTAGGACCAAATTCTGGGGCCCATGTACAAACCTTCTCGGTGGGCCCCTAGAATGTGATTTTGCGTATCATTTGATTGTAATTTATTCTTTCACTGTAGTTAGAATATGCAACCTGTGATTTATACATGGTGCACGGTGGCAGAGCGGCTAGAGCTTCTGCCTCTCAATAAGGAGAGCGTGGGTTCGAATCCCGCACCACCCCAACATCGTGGTTTCGAATTCTGAACCACCCTAACATCACACGCTCTCTCTGGGTGGAGTCTGCATGTCTTCCCCGTGTTACCGTGGGTTCTCTCCGGGTTCTCCGGCTCCTCCCACCGTCCAAAGACATGACTGTGGAGGTTAATTGACAACTCTAAATTGTCCCTAGTGAATGAATGTGAGAGTGAATGGTTGTCTGTCAATGTCCTTGTCCTCTGTGTCAGCCCTGCGACGAGTTGGCCACTGTCCAGGGTGTACCCCGCCTAAGGCCCAAAGTCACTGGGATAGGCTCCAGTCACCCGCGACCCCTAACGGGAATAAGCGGTAGAAAATGAATGAATGAATGAATGATTTATACATTTAGTGAACAATAACTCGCCAGTTTATAGACATCTTGTGTAGTATCGGCGTATATTATGATACAGTGTTGTTGGGCTGTAGTCGGCCAAAAAAATTCTTGGTCGACTAAAGTCCTTCTCTATTGACCGACTAAAAAGGGGTGTGGCAAATATATGAATGACTCTCTGTATTTGACCCAAACTGCACTCAAAAAAACAAAAATGCACGGAGTTTGTGCAAAAAACAACAACAATTTTAACAGAAATGTACTAGGATATAGTATATTTGTATGTTAGATATATATAAATTAGATTAAACTCATGATTCACTCCAGAATCTTTAGCTAATTATACTACACTCCATATCTTCACTTTTTCACCATTTTTGTCGTATAAATCCTTTTAATCGACATAAGATAAGTAGTCGACTAATAAAAATGTTGGTTGACTAAAACGCCATTGAACAACTAAATGACTAAAAGACTACAGCCCTAGTATTAGTTTTGTATTAAAGCGTTGAAAAATGCAACTGAGAAAAAAAAAACCATCACATTCCCTGGGCCCCCGAGGAAACCAGTACCCTTTACACCCCAGTCCGACGCCTCTGGTTCTGGGGTTTTTGCTTTTTTCAATAGATAAAATAAAATACAAGAGAGAATACAGTGGTTCTCAAAAGGAGTTGGTAGAAGTTCAAGGGGCTTGTGAGGTTCTTAAATGCGGCTCTTTAGTCTTTATCACGTTTCCATGGTTTTCTAATTATGACTTCGTTTGGTGGCAGGGAACTTGTGGGAGATATTTAGCATAGTTTGACATTTGTGAAGACATTTTGAAAAATAAAAGTTTATAATTACAGGAAGAAGTGGGGATTTTTTTTTTTTCCAACGTTGAGCACAAGGGGGCAACATCATGTTATGTTTTGTTTTTATTATTAAAAGATATTCAGAATTACAAAACAAGATACAAAATCATTCTGTACGTATCATACATGTGTGTTATGTACATTCCATTAAGCATGTTAAGAAAAAAAAAGGAAAGGAAATAATCAATAAATAAAATTAAAGGGTTCCATGTAGTTGGTATAGATGTATTTAGCAGAGGTGGGCAGAACTCAATTACATTTACATTTTTTCAGTTACATTTACCTGAAAAACAAGTTGTTCAATTTTCATGGGTTTTTTTTTTGTTCGGGATGTTCTTCAGTGACTGTAAATTTTTATTTTTGTATTTCTATGAGTAGTCATTTCAAACTGGGTTTGTAGTTTGAATGGGATGTACATGTTAACTATATATTCAGTATTCAGAGTGAAGCAGGTGATTATATTTTGATTAGTTAATTTGATTTGTTGAGATGTCTTTTGCAAAAAAACAATTTTCCAGTCATAAAAAAGTTGTTTAACAATTTCCTCTTCAGTGTCACAGAAGGTACAGTTATTGTCTTTTTCTGTGAATTTGGTTGGAGGGATGTCATCAAAATGGGACGTGGCATTAGATTAGATTAGATTAGATTAGATTGTTTATAATACTTTATTAAGTAGGATACATTGCCATTGTTGTCCGTGCTCCATTTGATACATTGTAAAAAAAAAGAAAGAAAGACACATTCAAGTAGACATAAAAGATTAAAAGGTGGTAGTTAATACATACCACACTAAACAGCTACATAATAATTTAAGTCCATAGGGAGTTAAAGGTTAAATTGTAAATACAGAGATCATTTACACCAAACGGACTCATTTTTTGATAATTTAAACTGTCATTAAACTAAATGAAGACGTTATCAGGTATTATTATGTGTCAAATCATAACTATTGTGTAATTTACATGGATTTTGGCCCTTGTTTTCAAAATGGTTGCTAGGTAACAGCTGTGGAATGACCTCTAACTATGTCACATCTGCTGCTCATGTCCAACCAGGAAGGAAAATTATAAACATTATGAAAACTGTCAAACTGGAGACAAACAGGCTAAATGTTTAGTAAAACCATCAATATAATCGTGTTCACTACGTTGTAATGAAATGTGTCGTCAAACCTGTCACACAGACTTTAAAACCTCTGATGTAGCTCTTTGTATGAATATCCTCTTCATTTAGTAAAGTAACATTGGAACTGGAGCCTCCTAACAACAAAACTGTCCAATATGTAAAGTCATTCAAAAGTGCAATCTGGTTTTTGTCATGTTGGTGCTCAGATCTGTGCAAATCCTGCTCATGTTTTCGGGGAAGTGCAAGATAAATGGTAAAATACAGTGCAGGAAATGACATATCGTTTGCTCAAAAGTTTCGCAGGGAAGAACATTAGCCCAGACCTTCACACTTGCATAAAATCTATAAAGCTGATCAATGCAAAAATGCTACATTTACCTAACAATTAATTAATAGGAGCAAACAGTTGACCTACGTGTTCATCAGTGTGTCTCGTTGTCTGTGTTGAAACAGTACTTGCAGTGCCGCTCGGTGGTGGAGTGGAACGCACATGCATGTCATCAGAAGCAGAAAAAGCTTTATTGCCATTGTCAGTGAACAAAATTCACAAACTAGGAACTTGCTTTGGTGCTAAGGTGCAACAAATAACAATGAATGAATGAAATAGTAGCAAAATATATAAAAGAAGGCATGCATAAAATGAAGAATTAACTGCTCAAATAAAAATAGACTTAGACTCAGCATATACATAAAATTGACTGTTGTTTAGACCCTTGATTTTCAACCAGTGTGCCGGGGAACACTAGTGTGCCTTGAGGTTTTGCCAGGTGTGCCTTGAAGAAATGTCCAACTTAAGTTTACGTATTGACAGTTGTGGATGGAATTGACTCATTTTTCATTTTGGAGCATCCTGAGCAACTTCTGCACCAAAAACTGACGCAAAACCATCACTACTGACACGTTTAAAGAACCAGACAGCGGCACAGACATTATTTACCACATTTTTTTTCACTAAATGGTCTGGTTTGGTTTTAATTGTAGTTGGTGTGCTGTGGTATCATGTCAACCCAAAAAGTGTGCCGCAACTGAAAAAAGGTTAAAAAACACTGGTGTAGACCAGGGGTTCCCAAACTTTTCCAGTAAAAGTCTGGAGAAGTGCAAATTTGGCAGTGCAACTATGATGTTATGTTGATATTATGTGCTTGTTGTGGCAAATGTTATAAAAATGTTCATGAGGAGGGAGAGAGGGAGGTTCTGGACCGTGGCCTCTTGCCCGGGGGGAGGGGCTCAAATAGTCCATGTCCAGGTGAGAAGCTGTGATCGACCTGCTCGTCCCTGAGTCCTGGAGACATACGTGTCCCAGAGAGATGGAAGCCTGCCAGCCTCACCTTCTCATGTGGGCAGGCAGCAGTGCGGTGAGTTTGAATTCAGCTCTGACAATTTGCTGCATGTCCTTCCCCTCTCTCATCCCCATTTCACACTGCTCTGTCGTGTCCATTAAGCCCACGGGCCAAAAATCCTTCAAAACAGGCCAGTGTGACTCCTGCTTAAAGGTTTAGTGATGCTCAGGAGGCTCTCGTTAGCGCCCTCTGTCTGATTGGGGGATTACTTGGTATTAACGTGCACATATTTTTTTAGACGATTTTAGAAGATAATTTCTTTACAATAATAATCAAATCAATTATGTGGAATTATGAGTGGGAGTGGAACTAAACATGACATGATAAATGGGCATTTTGGGGGAATTCATGAATCACCATAAAAATGTAGTTTAAAAAGGCTATGTGTACATTTTTTCCCCCAAAAAAGACATTATTTATTCCTGTTTTACTTGTGAACCTACAGTACATTCACGCTGATGAGTTAACAAACACTTTTACAATTCACTGTGACTAACCCTTTTATGTCTACTCCTTTTATTTTGAGGGATCGGGTTCGATTCCCAGCGAAATCTGACGGAGGTCCATGTGTGTCGTGTGTTTTGTTGTTTGTGAATTTAATCCAACTATGTCTAGCGACCAACAAAAACACAATTACCAAATAGTCCCGCTTTCTTGAGAGACATCTAAAGGTGTATATGTTAGTAATGTCGTTCAGCCTTGATAAGTGTCAGTTCTACAAAAATGATCATCCAGTCCAGACAGAGAGAACCACAGGACCAGAAAGCAGAAGTGCCACCTGAGTGCTGTCGTCTCCATGTGGTCCTCAGAGTGCTGCCTCCATGTTTGCAGATCCAGCGTACTCTCTGCTGGTGCGAGAGAGGGAGAAAGAAAAGCCAGTTCTGCCTCATCACACTGTGTTTAACACGACTCCGAGCTCAACGTGAAGGCGTACGGGAGATAATGAGGAGGAGATACAGTGATGTAATACGCTGCCTGTTCATGTGCAGATGGGCTCCACGTGGTATTACTGTCATGATTAGGCTGGAGTCATTATGGCTCTACATGTGGTCAAAATTAAATTACACTATAACTACATATTTTATTAATAGGCCCATGATATTATTCATGAATATTATAGTCACTATATAATGAATATTATATAGTGAATGATTATCTATGAACAATAAATGAAGCCTGTAACATTCAGCTGTTAGAGAAAGAGCAGCCCGCCACGAGAGAGAAGCAACCTCTAAGTTTGTATTAAAGGAAACATAATAGGCTACAGTGGCTTTTTTGAACTTTTAACCAGGTTCTAACATTGTTCCATCATCAAAAACATACTCAGAGTAGCATTTAGCTTCATTCACACTTGTTTGAGGAATGCTGGTTAGACAATCCTTTCCGACAGTCAAAAACACTTCACGTTTCACTGATCCCAGAATCTCGTGCTGTTGTAAGTCCCTAAATCAACGGCAGACTTGTTCTGAGCATTTCTGCCTCTAAACACAATCACTCCTTTTGCTAATCTGATCATTGAATGTCACACAGTCCCTTAAAGCGATAACATAAATAAATAGTGTTAGCGCTAGGCGCCATCTGCTGGCTGCATACACACAGTAAGTGTCAGTGCAGACAGCAGAGAAACTTGTTCATTTAGTGCATAATACACTTTTCAAAACCTGAGATGGCTAATTTAAGGTACTCAAGAGCATTTAAAGGCTAATAACAATATGGAAAATGCAAAGAATTGTTCCTTTAAATTTGCATTTGGGGGCAAATATCGAATTATAGAATTGTGTAAAAAGAGATACTCATTTGAGTATCTATTAAGTATTGATCATTTAAAAAAAAAATCTCATTTTTGAGTTTTAGAATGATCTTGAGCTTTATCAGAACTAGTATAAGACCACAATGTCTAAATCCTTGACAAAAGAGCATTTATAATGATATATATTAATATAAATCACACACACTTATTACTCAACTCATAACATAATTTATTATGAGCCCCCAACAGTCCCTAAATTTCCCTGTTTGAGCGTCACACGCAGCACTTCTCCTGCTCCTCTGTGGGACAGATCGAAGACAATGCTACAGGCTGCAAACTATAGACACTTTCTGTTGCATTTAATAAACATGAGTTAGACATTTGTAAGAAGTTGAAGCACTTTGACTTTGCACGCTCCATGATATCGGCTCAGCACAGATCACTGTTTGGTGCTTTTCACTGGATATGAGGCCGATTTTCATAAACTAAAGACCATTTGGCTCCTGTGGAACCTGCTCCAGACCTGCCCCTGCTCAGCTTTATAGCCATGTCTTTTTAAACTGTGCCTTGGACAGTAGAGCTGCCCTGCTTTAGAGAGAGAGACAGAGAGAGAGAGAGAGAGAGAGAGAGAGAGAGAGAGAGAGAGAGAGAGAGAGAGAGAGAGAGAGAGAGAGAGAGAGAGAGAGAGAGAGAGAGAGAGAGAGAGAGAGAGAGAGAGAGAGAGTCCTATTTGTTTTGAAATGATACAGAACTAAAGGCACCTGTTTGTTTGCAGTTTAGCTGCTGCAAATATAGTCTATTCTGTCTTTCAATCCAAACTGCCAGGTCAGGCTGTTGCCCGTCGGAGCACCTGGTGCCCCTCAGAGCACCTGATGCCCCACACACGGCGCGTTATGTGCATTGTGGGAGCGGTGGCCCTGGACACAAAGACTGTGTCATCTGCAAATTTTAGTGTGTGCCGATCCCGTACATTGGCTTTTGCACTCGTTTGTACACAGTACAAGCAAAAGAGGCGAGAGGACACCACCCTGAGGTGAGCGGGAGAGGAAAGGAGGGCTTGGAATAGGGCACTATTGACCCTTACTCTTTGTAAGGTAAGGGTTTCTGTCGGGCAGAAAGTCTGACAGCCAGCAAATAAGACCCTTATAACTGCTGTATATTGAAAGTCTCTGGGCTAAAATATGTAGCTGAATACAGTTAAAAGCAGATGTAAAATCAATAAAGAAAAGACGTACAAACAAATGTGTGCTCTCCAGGTGTCCCTAGTGCGTCAGACACCCTTGCCTGGCCTATACGCAAACTGGAATGAGTCAAACTTCATTCTGTTCATTCTGGACAAGTTTCTCAACACCAAGGATGTGAGTGCAGACTGTGGGGCTGACTGGTCGACTAGCAAGTGTGTCCTCACATCCATAATACACATTTCTCCAATATTTTTTTTTACGGAGAGTGAGTCTGGTCACTACTTCTGCCATCGCACTTAGAGTCAAACTCAAACAGAACTGAACAGAACTGAAACAGAACTGAAATAAACTAATCTGATTGCAATCAGATTTGTTTACTTCAGTGACGCATGTGAAACAAAGGAAAATCAAACTTCCCTTACTCCAGATGAACACCTTTTTGTGCTTTGCTCATTGACGCAGCAAAAATCGGTGATGTTTTTCCGTTCCCTCTGATTAATTTTTTTCCTTTCTTTTTTTCTTCATTAGCAGTCATGTTTGTTTTGGTATGGATGGACCTTGCTTGTCCCTGATTGGCTAATCCACCTGTCAATCACACCCATCTGAACTCGGGGAGCTGAAACCAGTGACCAGACTGAGACTGACCTGTATAAAAGAAGAGAGATGATGTCAATAAACAATAGCTGGAAAAGCGGAGAACTAATTTGCCTACGGGGACAATAAACAAGTTTGTATCATTTTCTAATTTTGACTTTGTTTGGTGTATCGATACCTGGAAATAAATTATAGTTTTGCACCGATCAAATAGCTGTTTGTGGAGAAAATTTTAAAAAGCTGTAGAAAGTTACAGGAAGTAAACACACTGATGACGTCACACTAGAGAGGAAAAGGTTATGCGTAATGTACAAAATCTTTTTGACTCTTTAAACATTAATTCAACAAACTAAAGGTGTTCACTCTGTGCCAAGAGCTCTGAGGGGCACCAGGTTCTCCAGGCAGTTTGGATTGAATGACAGAATTGACCATTTGTGCAGCAGCTAAACTTTTCTTTTTCCAAACAAACAGGCTTTAGTTTTATATCATTTTAAAACAAATAGGACTCACGTGTATCGCTCGCTCTCTCTCTCTCCCTCTCTCTCTCTCTCTCTCGCTCTCTCTCCAAAACGAGTTTGAGATGCGCACGAGCAGCTCTAATGTACAGGTTCCACATGGACCAAAAGGTCTTTAGTTTATGAAAATCGGCCTCATGCCCAGTGAAAAGTGCCAGCTCCGTTCAGCTGGCGTGGCGAACTGCTGAGCCGACATCACAGAGCGCAAAGTCAAAGTGCTTCAACTTCTTACAAATGTCTAACTCGTGTTTTTATAAATGCAACAGAGAGCGTCTATAGTTTGCAGCCTGTCGCGTTGTTTAGATCTGTGCCGCATAAGAACAGGAGTGCTGTGTGTGAGGCTAAAGCATGGACATTTAGGGACAGTGGGGGGCTCATAATAAAGTATGTTATGATGTTGTTATGTTGCTGAAATGCACCAGAATTTAGGACATTATAGGAGTTTGTTAAAAACCTATTGAAGGAGACCCTTGGGATTGGGATTCATACAATGTAAAACTAAATATATGTAAAAAAATAACTATTGTAACAGTCACCACAAGGCTGTAGTACAGACATCAAACCAATATATATTTTTAAACGTTTGAAGAGATTTAGGTAGGGGGCACCATGGAGCATTTCTGCTTAGGGCACCCAAATGGCCAGCAGCGGCCCTGTTTGTGTCACTCTTAAACGGCTCAGAAACCGACTTTGGTCCAGCACTGTCAGATTTTCACGCTCTTATTCCCTCCCTCCGGTTTCTATTAACTCGCATCCGGTTGAGGTGGTGCATACGTATCCGGTTGAGGTGATGCATACATATCTGGTTGAAGTGGTGCATACATATCTGGTTGAAGTGGTGCATACATATCCGGCTGAGGTGGTGCATACATATCCGGTTGAGGTGGTGGACACATATCTGGTTGAGGTGGTGCACACATATCCGGTTGAGGTGGTGCATACATATCCGGTTGAGGTGGTGCATACATATCCGGTTGAGGTGGTGCATACATATCCGGTTGAGGTGGTGCGTACATATGCAGTTGAGGTGGTGCATACATATCCGGTTGAGGTGGTGGACACATATCTGGTTGAGGTGGTGAATATCCGGTTGAGGTGGTGCATACATATCCGGTTGAGGTGGTGCACACATATCCGGTTGAGGTGGTGAATATCCGGTTGAGGTGGTGCATACATATCCGGTTGAGGTGGTGCACACATATCCGGTTGAGGTGGTGCACACATATCCGGTTGAGGTTGTGCACACATATCCGGTTGAGGTGGTGCACACATATCCGGTTGAGGTGGTGCACACATATCCAGTTGAGGTGGTGCACACATATCCTGTTGAGGTGGTGCACACATATCTGGTTGAGGTGGTGCATACATATCCAGTTGAGGTGCATACATATCCAGTTGAGGTGGTGCACACATATCCTGTTGAGGTGGTGCACACATATCTGGTTGAGGTGGTGCATACATATCCAGTTGAGGTGCATACATATCCATTTGAGGTGGTGCATATCCGGTTGAGGTGGTGCATACATATCCGGTTGAGGTGGTGCGTACATATGCAGTTGAGGTGGTGCATACATATCCGGTTGAGGTGGTGCATACATATCCGGTTGAGGTGGTGCATACATATCCGGTTGAGGTGGTGCATACATATCCAGTTGAGGTGGTGCACACATATCCGGTTGAGGTGGTGCACACATATCTGGTTGAGGTGGTGCATACATATCCAGTTGAGGTGCATACATATCCATTTGAGGTGGTGCATATCTGGTTGAGGTGATGCACACATATCCGGTTGAGGTGGTGCACACATATCCAGTTGAGGTGGTGCACACATATCCGGTTGAGGTGGTGCACACATATCTGGTTGAGGTGGTGCATACATATCCGGTTGAGGTGGTGCATACATATCCGGTGATGATGACAAGCGTACTTCTTAGGCCCACAAGTTGAGGAATTTTATTATTGACTAGACTTTTATGATTTTTTTAAAGTTTGATTGAGTCTGCTCTCACTGTTTCTTTCATTTGTCGGTTCGGAGCACTGTCATTAACAAATAAGAAGCACTTGCGGGGCATTGTCTGCTCAAAAATTGCAGGGGTCACATTTACTGACCTCCAGGACATCTACAGGGCACAGATCCTTAAAAGAGCCCAACAGATCTCCTCAGACTCGAGCCACCCTCTTTGGACTCAGTTCAAGCTGCTTCCGTCCGGCTGCAGATATAGTGCGCCCAAATCCAGAACTTATGTTGTTTTATCTGTTTATGTAAATCGTCTTTGAGTGTCCAAAAAAGCGCTATACAAGTTTGATGTATTATTATTATTATTATTATTATAGAAACAGGAACTCTTTTAGTCCTACTGCCATTTGTATTTTTAATTAATTTCAGTCAATGTGATATTGTATAGTCTTTATTTTTTACTCTGAGTGAGTTGTACGTGTAGGCGTTCGGCTGCTGCAAACCAATTGCCCCTCGAGGATAATAAAGATAACCTTCAACCATTAAACCTTCATCTTAACAGTGAAAGTATAATTGTCTTTTGTAGTGCTTTAAGACACTTGAAAAGTACAACATAAACTTAATACATTATTATTATTTGTAGTAGTATAGTTACAAATACAAGAGAATCAATTTGGACATTTTTTTAATTTTAACTTTAAACCACAAGAGCAGTTTTTCCAGTCCTCCCTCATATTTGTCGGAGTGTAGTTTTATCACTTTGGTGGCATCAGTGACGCTTTGGCAGGAGGCCTCAGATCTGTCACGCTGGTCTCACCTGGAGCCAGGGTTCTTCTCGGTCACATATAAAAGGATAAATGTATGTATGCCGCGGCCTCTCAGCTCTGGTCCTGACCTGTGCTGCCCAGAGGGGAGGTCGCAGTCCTTCTTTGTGGATCACTCCTGTATCGATTGGCTCCCTTTTAACCTTTGAGCTTTTGTACAAGTTCCTGTGGAGAAAGGTTAGGGCTTTTTCTATTTTTAACTGTTACTCTATCAACTGGCAAACCGCGATTAACAACGCAATTCAGACTGCCAATGTTGGCAACTTTGTATTATAGCAACCTGGTCTCCAGAAAAATAACTGAATAATTAATGTTTTGGCATTCCTGTAGCATTCCCGTATTGAATGTTTTTGTTGTCAAAATAAGTTCAATAAGTATGTTTGTAGAAAATGGACACATTTTACGTTTTGTAAACTAGGGTTAGAGTCTGCGTTGGGATTAGTGTTTGTTATTGATAAACTGTACCATGTGTGCGTTTTTGATTGACATTCTTATGTAACATCATTTGCAAAAAGTGAAAAATGTACATTTTCCGTTGTTGACGTACTGATGCAGCATCATTTTCAAAAACATAAAATGTGTGCGTTTTCACAGACACTTATTGTACATATGTTGACAACAAAAACTTACAATAGCTATATAAATGGAATTACAAAAACATAAATTACGTACATATTTTTCTGGAGACTGGGCTGGTTATAGTTTTCTGATTCGCCACTGGTTTTATGATTTGTGTTGAACGACTTACTCAAAGATAATCTGCCAGCATTCAGGCGGTTAAAAAATAAACAAAATTACTGTCGATAGTGGGGTGGAAAATATACAGTATTTTATCATTTTCATTTCATATTCACCAGTTTGTAGTACAATAATTAGCCGTGCAGGATATATGCACTTTTCTGGTGCGGTTTGCCCCTTGATTGCCTCCATTGAGATGAATGACCCACAGATGTTTTATTGGGAAAAAAGAGAAAATTTGCAAAAAGCCACTGTCAAAAACATTTTCAAATGAAGTCTGAAAGTATTATTATTATTTTATTTATTTTTTTTTTCCTTTTTCTAATGGCTGATTTCAGTCCAGTCCTTGATTGTTGGTGCAGTTTGTCATTTATTTCTTCGCACTGCTAAAAGTATATTGCTAGCTAGCTTTGTTTTGCTAAGTCTATCGGCTCAACAAATAAAGTTATCATAATTGAAAAGATGCTATTTTTTCACGTCAAGTCAGCGTTTGGTGAGGAATGATGAAACAAGGCTATCCAGTGTGACATCCAATACCGTGATAACTGCTGTCCATTAAAGCTACCTGGTACAAGGCTTATTCCAGAAGTTAACGTGGGCGCCGCCATCTTGTTTCCGTTTACACGGAGCAGACGGGCTCAACAGAAAATAAGTTCTTCACGTTATTGACTTGTTTTTGCATGTGTTCGTTAAACATTTTACACAAATCAGTCTACTTTATATGTATAATGTTTTAGCGGTGAGACTTCCCCCTCGTTCACCATTAGCTTTAACAGAGTTCTCGTCAAACGGAGGTGCGTTTACAACAGAAGTGAGTATCTGTGGCAAAAAGAGGCAAAAGTGGGTGGGGCGGAATAAGATGAATATGTAATTTGAAGGGTCACAATTATCAAATTGTTTCAAATTATTTCCTTTGCGAACAACAAATACCGCATCTTATTCCGTATACAACCTAACCTTCATCAAAAACATTCAGAAATGCATTGAATTCTATCCGTTCACCAGTTCACATTTCAGTCTTTTCCTCAAACGTTAAAGGACCGGATTTTTATTGTTTTGAAACATGAAAAACAGAACTAGTTCATGTTAATGTCTTTACATCAGTCACGTGTATCTCTCACTTTCCTAATGCAGTCCAGACCATCCCAGGTAAAGCTAACAAACATTAGCATGCTAACAGCGCACTCCCTGTTTTTCTCGAAGAATAAAAGGCTCTATAAATCGATGCAGAGTAAAAGTTATGGTTTCATTTTTAGCCGAATAGATGCTTTTACAATATATCTGTGCTGGAGAAACACAGATTTTACTTTATTACATGCAAAAAAATCAGGAACATGGACTAGCTCTGTTTTCCCGTTTCACAACAGTAAAAAATCAGGAACAGCTCCTTTAACCGTTTAAGATTCGAGCGTCTGAATAACTTTTTGTTAACGTATTTCTTTTTATCCACTAAATCCTTATCCTTGGATAAAAGGAAACTATCAAGCTGCTGGACATGTTAAATATGAAAAGAAAGCTGTTACAGTCAAATCAAACATTCTGGGATGAATTAGAGTTAGTTTCACTCCAAAAGCACAAATAAAAAACATACAAAAAAGTAAATGAATAGGACTTTTATATGGATTTTTTTTTTACTTTATTACAAGTCCCTAAAACTCATTTTTACTTAAATTAGCTTCAGCTTTGAAAGAAATTGTCAAAACCCAACAAATGCCCAAACTGGTATCAATCAAGCTAAACACCAGCTTTACTTCTTCATATACTTAACAAAGAAAATGTAGGCGGACTTTAAATTTTGGTTTTCCTCTTTGCAGAGCTTGTTTCCACTTTTAATTAGAGTAAATCATCAGACACATGAAACACCAAAACTACAGAGTCTCAGCTTCACAAAGAGTCCAGACAATAGTTTGTGCTCCAAAGGGTTCAGAAACAGCTTCAGTTTGAAATGAATCTCATTTTTAGGAAAAACAGGTCCGAGTTGAAAGGGGTTTTAATACTCCTGGCTGTGCACTGTGAACTCAATACTATTAAAACATAAATTGCAAATCAAATCTCAATCCTGGTCAGAAAAATTCCAATTCCAATATCTTCCCAAGCTCCAGTTTCCATAGACGACGCTGCAGACTCCCCTGTCGTAACACCATGACATTTGCCTGTCCCTCGCACACTCTTCTCATTGATCAGCTTATTCTGAGCCATATTAGGTTCCCCCATGTTCTTCCCCTCTGAGACCACCACTGCTGCTGTTGCATTTCTTTCTTTCTTTCTTTTCCCGCTCCCCCGTCGATGGAAAAGCACACGCTACAGGCACACAGTTGGGCTTATCAGGATCGCCGCAGGAGCCGTGGAGTGCAGTCTGGCTCGTGAGATGAAATAGCTTCCATATGGAGAAGGAGAGACGCGCCGTGAAGAAGAACTCCATTCAGACATAAACAGGAGGCCGGAGAATCAATCCGCGAGGGGGAGTTGCACACTAAAATGATCGGGACAAGACTAAAACTAAAGCGTAATTGATAAAAGGAGTCAAGTGTTAATAGGTGGTTTGCTGGTTCAGTGCGTAGGAGCGTTTCTGTTTTGCTAACTGCGTACTTGCTCTTTGTCATGAGTCTGTGGTAGAGTAGTCAGTAATCAGAAAACCAAAAATATAAAACAAATAGTGAGGACAAACTAAAATGAAAATAATACATAAACACCTAAACATTTAGACCAGGGTTATTCAGGGTTATTTCGGACACGCAACCGCTTTAACAATATCTGGTATCGTACAAAATATCTGCAACTCTAAATTTGTTCCAATAACAATAAAATAAATACTTCAGTGTTAGAGTTTTATGGAAGAAATTTTAAAAAATACATACATTTGATCAAATGGCTCTACAAAATTGCCAATTGCCTGGACTGAACCAGAATTAAACTTGGACTAGAGTAGATAAAAACCAGGTCCAAACCAGAACTAACTCAGAATTCAACCAGGTTTAGAGCAGAATTAAATGAGAACTAAACCACGACAAACTCAGAATTAAAGCAGTAAACAAGAGAAAATATAGGATTTAATGTTTGGAAAATGAGTCATGGGCCGGATCTGATTGTTTGGAGGGCCTGATTTAGCCCCCGGGCCTTAAGTTGAATAGGCCTGATTTAGATAATTACAATTTCGGACATGTACGAGAAAAGACTATCCCACTGCTCATTCACTGCTAAATCTAAATCTAAAAAGTATTGATCCAAGGAAACTACAGCTCAAGTAAGAGTGGAAGTAATATGTGATTTATAATTTAAAGTTATTGTAAAGAGCTCTGTGAACGGCACACTAGCAAAGCTAATGTTAACTTTTATTAAAATGTACAATATAAAATAAACAACCTATTTGATTTTAAAGTAAAGTGTTGGATTGTTTTTATACGAAGATTATTTCGGTTTGTTATTTTAGTTTGTTTCGTTGAAAGTTGTTTTTATGCCTTCACAGTAGAATTAGCGTTAGCACAAACAAGTTGCTTTGGAAACACACGTGTCCTTCACTTGTTTTGTGAAGTCTTTAACCTGTTGACAAAGACATCAACCACAGCTCACTGTTCACTGCCTGTGAAGTCATTTTAGACTGTCTTACCAAAACCCCATAGAGATAGAAAGACAGGAAGTACTGACGCTAACACTGAGCTAGCCAGGTGCTGCTGTGCAATATTAAATAACGCAGAAAATATGTTTTCTTTCAATAGATAGATAGACCACAATAAGGAAAACTAGATCATAGCTGAAGGAGCAGAGCAAGAAACACACATTATTTAATATTGGAAGGAAGGGAAGGGAAGGAAAGGAGGAAGAAAGGGGAAGGGAAATATAAATAAATATTAATAGTGAGATTAATGTGATCTGGAAAGAAAAAGGAATATCTTCCAAACCATCAAACTGTTTTTACTGCACAGTGAGGGACCTGTAAGCTTCTTCGGGTGGTATTTTTCCACTACACACTTTATGTAGACATACGTGTGTGTGTGTGTGTGTGTGTGTGTGTGTGTGTGTGTGTGTGTGTGTGTGTGTGTGTGTGTGTGTGTGTGTGTGTGTGTGTGTGTGTGTGTGTGTGTGCGTGTGTACATGTGTGTGCATGTACAGAAATGTGTATATTGTGTAGGTGTGCATAAATATGTATATGTATATATATATATATATATATATATATATATATATATATGGACATGCATGCACACATGCATACATGCAACACTGTGGAAAATAATAATGAATTGATTGATTGATTGTCTCCTGACAGAGGGAAGAGGAAACTAAAAATGTGCTGTAGTAAGAGTATTGTTACGCAGTCAAACATATTACTTACTTAATACTTATGATTGACTTAAGTAGGATTTGAAGAAGGTGATTGAGGATAGTCGGCGTCTGAATTGAGTAAATGTAACTGTACCGCCCCCATCAGCTGTTGTTTTCTCTTCTCTTGTCTCTCCAATGTGTTCCGTCGCCGTCGCCTTGAGCCTGATCTGTATCTGCTGCTTTTGCCTCAGACGGATCAATACCGCTGCTATTTGTTGGACTCACAAACATGATTGAAAGATGAAAAAGCCAAATCTCACCACATGTCTTTCTAAAAATCCCCTCCAACCAATCCGAGCTCTGAAAAAACAACAAATGAGATCACTGCTTGACTATACGGCTCAATCGTTGACATTGTCTGTTGCTGAGAATGCGTGTTCGAGTGACTAATATGTTATTGGCTGCTAATTGCGAATGCAGCCTCGTAATACTTTGGATTCGCCTCACTCGCAGACAGATTGACTGGGGCTAATACCAAAATGAAATGCGTGATTCATGGGAGCTCTGTGCCGCGATGCCAAAACAAATTAGCACAGTCATTTTGTAGCCTTTTGTCATGTGTTTATGAATTAATCGGTGGGTCTAAGCTTCTTATGTACAACCGGTCCGGACAATTACGAGCAGGACAATACGGAAAGTTTGATTGAGCCTCCTCAGCCCGATTCCAATGCGACTTTTGCCAACTTTTTATGAGTTGGACAGACACTACAGTGGTTATTTCTGTTTCTGTTTTATAAAAGAAAGTGTAATTTTTTTTGGGCCCAAAATTTTACTCAAAATAAAAAGCATGTTTCTGTCATTTTGGATGTTGTTATTGCACTGAAACACATTGAAAAGCATGCGTCCTTTCTGTGAGCGGGCTTGCATCGCCACAAACCTGACTCGTACTTCCTCACCTGCTTGTGTCCATGTAAATGCTGTTCCTTTAATTTTAATCTTCTACAGTATGGCATGAAACTGTGTCCCTGGATATGATCATGCAGACCACATCCAGAACATTATGCTGTGTTGCTTTAAAGATTATTTCATTTCATTCCATTCCAACGTCTGACAATTTTCATGGGCTGGTCCCTAGTCTCGTTCCCATTTCACACGGAAAAATTCACAGGCTGAATATTTGGGCTGGGTCCATACGCTTTTGTCACGATACAACAGACTCTTTAAAATGTGATGTCGTCAAATTTCTGGAATGGAGACGACTGGAGGTTAAATAAAGTTGACTGTAAATTTTTCAATGATATATTTCACATTAGATCTAAATTCTAATGGTTGTAACTGTGTGTTGGGAGAATGAGAAAGAGTTTATCATAATTTCCTAAAACATAATGTAAAGTACATTAAAGGTCCCATATTCTGCTATTTTCCCCTTTACACAGTCTATACTCAGGGCTTTGTTGATAAATGTTTGCGTTGTGCAATATCCATAACATAACAGTTTACAAAAAACACCCATTTCTTGGACTGGCCCCCCTCCTTGCAAAAGCAAACGGCTCACTCTGAGATCTGACCCCCCCGAACAGAGAGCAGGCTGCCTCCCCCAGGCTGCCATTAATAAATGTGTTTGAAGCAGCTCTGATGTCACTCACATGTGTCTGAGGCTTTTCATTTTCCAAAATCATCAAAAATGTTAATATTTTGTGACATTCTGAGGTTAAATCCCAGTTTTTCCAGTGAAATCACATCATGTTGCACTTCACTTTTGCCTCCATTCCTGATTTAGAATGTTTTTCTTTACAAACTTTCTATACATAAATGATACGTAGAGCCTGATAACAAATGTATTACCATCATTTCACTACAGTGCAAAACAAGATATATTGTGATTTGATATTAATAAGTATGGTGACCCCTCATGCATAATAGCAAAACACTGAATGAATTCAAATAGATTCACAGAAACCCTTTGTAGAAATGCAAATGTAAAATTATGGCTGCGGTTGTAATACAAACTTTCTTACCTTTTTGTGATCAATCAGCGACAAAACTGGTATAATACTGACGCTGGCATTAGTTTTGTCAAATGCAGATGCACATGTAACATAAAACTACAAGGGAATCATGGTCAAACATACTTCACTCATAATTGAATTCTTGTTGAATGTCTGGCTTTTTCACCATCCAAAAATCACTGCTGTTATTTTGATGCTCATTTTATCAGTTACTTCAAATGTGCCTGCCTTGTTCCAACATTTATCCATCCACTATAACAAAAGAAACTCCCTGGACGACTGAAGGTTTACACAGATATCTATCCACTCGTGTTGTTACTTCAAACCTTTATTTTAGTACAAAGGAAATGCTTGATATCGATTTCAATTCCACAATGACATTAAAAATACTCCTTTTTAAACAGTAGAATATCATTTTCACATAAAATAATGGTACTTTCTATAAAATGACCATGCATGTCAAGGTTTTTGGTATGTTTTGTATCAGTACCTAATCAAATGAGTATCCAGTCTCGATTCTAGCACCAATTTATATCTGGACCTCGATTTTTTTTACAGCCCTATATAATATAAGCAGTGGGGCAGTAGTTTACGCTCAGCTCCAAATTAAAGCACTATTTTACCAGTAAACTCCTTCGCCTGGTGCCTCTGCAAAATGAAAGTGCATGATTTATTTATGTGAACATTCACCTGCTTCTCGCGCTCTCCAGACTCCGACTTCCATTAATTGTCCATCTGTTCCACCTCGACATTTCTCAGCAGAGCACCTTTGACTAACTCCTTCTCCGTTTAGTCTCCTCAGCTCACACAAAATATGGCAGATCGCTCCTGGAAATGTGCTCGAGTTTGGAAAATGGAAGCGAAAAAAAGCTGTGGGGATTTTCAACACAATGCTCCGACTTGGAAGAAGTTCTGATCGCGGGCGCCAGTGGGTTCCTCCCGTCGAGTTGGTATTGGAGACAGCAGGGTTGAGTTAGCGTTTCAATTAAGAACAAATGATACAATGATGGACTGATCGAAAAAGAGACGAGGATTGGGCTGAAATCTGTCAAGCTGCTGGAAACTGGGCGGCAAGTTTTGCGTCGGCCTCAAAGAAACGCAAGTCTGTTCTCGTTGAATACTGTACGAATCTGTTTAGTGCGTTCGTTTAATTCATCGTAGAACACAAACAAGATACAGAGAGGGAAGCGATACATCAGAACAAGTGGTGCTGGTGCAATCATCATCATCAGCATCGTCCCTTGGCATATTTGTCCCATTTATATACCAATGTTTTTTCCCATTTTATGAATGTCCATTCTTATTCGAGCCCAGTCATTGAGTTGATTCATTCTGTGCCATCCATTTCTTTGCGATAGCTTTCTTCTGCTGCCAAAAGTGCATTCCAATTTGGGGTTGGGGCGATTTCAACAAAAATTAATCTTGATATTTTCCCAATAACAATATTCAGACGATATTAGGTAAATCCAACAGAAATGTGTTAAAACATGTCTCTGAATGTTGTAGTGAAATCCTTGAAAAGGCTTTAAACTTATAACGTTGTCAAGGTTTGAAAAGTGCTTGAAATTTGGAAAGAGGACTTGAAAATGCTTGAAACTTTCCAATTTACGTCATTTGCATTTTGACAGTAAAAATACTATCAAGTGTTCAATTTGTTGTTTTGCCGTATTCTAAACTTGTAGATATGTTCTAACGTTATACGCAAGCTTAAAAAGAATTTCTGTGTCTGTGTTCTGTGGCACGGGTTTGCCTCGATGACGGGCAGCGCTAAAATGCAGGAAATTACTTTGCTCTAAACTTCAAACAAAGCGCACTTCACCAAGCCCATTTGTGATACTTTTTTTCCCCAAAAGCATATCGGGAGAGAAACATACTACATTATTTTGTTAATTTAAAAATCTAACTGACTACATTTGTTAGCTTGTTTCCTTCTTGAATGCAAAAAAAGAAAAAGAAAAAAGCAGTGTGTTGGGACATAGTTAAGTATGAAGGTTCAAAGGTGTAGGAAAAAACTTGTGAGTCTACCTTGAAGGTGCTTGAAAAGTGCTTGAATTGAATTTTTTCAAACATGTATAAACCCTGAAAATGTCTGTAAAATGAATCAAATCATCAGCAAAAATATCGACTTTTTACCTTTATTTCAACCTTTTTTTTTCCGGTTAGCTTTTTCGTTGAAATTTTTCCTATGAACATCATACATGATATTAGCTTCATAACAACATTCACAATATTATCTAAAAAATCATATACTGTCCGCTCCTATTCCAATGGTATCCATCTATTTTTGCCATTGCAGGAGTTTTGTGTTCTGGATAAATGGTTTTAAAGTCAAGTGCAGTGTTAACATTTCACAGAGCTTAATTAATCGCGTTCAATACTTATTGACAGTCAGACAAAAACACATGAGAACGATGGACAATCTGGCACTCACAATTTCTCCAGGAAAAAGTATTTGTCTGTGTTATAATTATCATTAGTGTAATTAAACGTTGAGGAGCCGTTCGCAATACAGTTTTAATGTATAATGTAAACATAAAACACTTAACTGCATAATCCTCTGATCCTCGCTGTTTTATGGTTTTCATCAGGCCACGTAATAGGTCAAGTTATCAGTCGTCTCTGTTGGCAGACGAGGCGGCTTACATAAGAATGCATGTTTTTGTGGTATTTCTTTAACTATAAAAACACTTGTAATTGAATACATGGAATTTAGACGAGTTTTAATATCATACTGTGGAATTCAGCAGTCACTAACAATTATTTTAGCAGTCGACTACTCAGCGATTATTATTTTTCGGAGAGTCAACTAGTCAAACGATTATTTCTTTTGTATATTTAAACATTTTAAATATATTATCAGCCAAACACATGTTGAAATATGGGACTGGAGGCTTCTAGTTAAAAAGTTAAAGTGTATTGTTGGTAAAAATTGCTTTTTTAAAAACATTTTGATTTATTAAAGTCATGGTCTGCTATAAAAGGTCTTTTGACATGTATTTTAGAGCCTTTTCAGTTCAGTTAATGATTAATCGATTATCATTATTTATAGGTAATTATTATAACATTCTATGCAAAACTATAAAGTTTCAATGAGATGTCTAATATCTAATTGGGACTTAACATTAGATAAAACGCTTGCTTTTTACAATTTACAATGTTCTGTTGTGGCCACACCTGCTTACCATAGCCCAATCCTGTAAGACCACTGGAGCACCAGGTGCCACAGGGGGGCGCTGGAGGAGGAAATGCCATTGTGTCCTTAGGTAAGACACTACATCTACATTGCCTAGTGTGAAAGTGGTGTGTGTATGATTGTGTGATTGTGTGTGAAGAATAATAGTGTAGACAAAAAACAGTAGTAGTGTAGACATAAACAGTGTAGCGCTTTGAGACTTCGACTAGTCTGTAAAGCGCATTACAAGTGTAGGTGTATTATTATTATTATTATTTTAGTCCGCGTCAGATGCACAAGAGATCAGTTCTAAAGAGCCTGTACATCTCTCTGGTAGAACTTTGATCTTACTGGCCCATAGTCACCAGCTGTGAAGACGTCGAAACCGAAGAACTATCTCACTTCATTTTCCAAACTGCTTGGCCTCCCCAGTATGACAATGACTGACAGGTGCCATCCCTCGCTGTTTGTGCCTGGCGTTTGAAGCTTTGCAAATGGCGTCTCAGGCTCCTTTGGGAAGTTAAACAAACCTCCGGCTATAGTATACATATTGAAAGAAGCTGGGGGCAGGCTGGTGGTGAGTGCCCTTATTAAAAATCTGCCACGCTGGGAGCAGAGAGCGGTGCCCATGAAAAGAGTCTACCCCTCTCTCAGTGCCTGGCGAGAATACCGATTGCCCCAAGAGTGTGCGCTATCCCAGTGGGTCTGCAGCTCGGCCTTGTGGGTAAAAAATCTTCACAAAAATGGCTCCAGCGTGGTGTCTGAAGTTGCAAAAGAATCAGCCTGTCAGTCTAATCAGTTTCTTCAAAGCACTCGATAAATCGGTTATGGTTCTCCCGGTGAGAAGTGAATTATAAATGCAGAAATTAACGAGGGGGTCTAAAGGCGTCTTTTTATTATAAGGATCATCAAAGTTTATTTGGTGGCTTGCAATGCTCGTAATATGCCACTTAAAAGATGAGTGTGGTAATAAAGAGAGTAAACAAATACAAGCTAATATACACTGCGGTACCTTCCTGTTTACTGCTTCATTTATATTAGTTACGTTTTATTTCCTTTGAGAAATAATAAAATGTTCGGCCAGAGTTAATTTCAGACTACTCTTGGTAAATTGTAAGCGTGACACATAGTAGCATGCATTGTAGTAAGGGTTAGGGTTAGCAGGTAGTTACAGACTGTTACAGTCATGTGATTGCAGAGCGTTACAGAGTTGTACATTCGAGTATAATGTAATTATATGTTATAGTGTTATAGTCAGGTACAGGTTGTACAGAGTGTTACGGTCAGGTTACATGAGATTGTAGGTTATTACAGAGTGGTACATTCAGGTTTAATGTTGTTACAGAGTGTAACAGTGTGTAACAATCAATGTGTAGTTACAGGTTGTCAGAGAGTGTTACTGTCAGGGTGGATGTGTTTGTTGTTACAGTGTTTCTTGTTGTATAATGTGTTTCTAGTTGCTTGCTACAACAAGGTAGTGCTGTGTGTTACATTTAGAGTACATGTTTTACAGGTTGTTATGAAGTGTTACAGTCAGGTTAGTATTATTGGTTTCTCCAGAGTGTTATGCTCAGGTTACATGTGATTACAGGGTGTTACAGAGTGTTACAGTCAGGTTGTACATATATGGTTAATGGTTGTTACAGAGTGTTATGTTCAGGCAACATGTAATTACAGGTTGTGAGTGAGCTAAATTCAAGTTAATTACATTAAGTTAATAACTTGTGTTACGTTTAGAGTATGTGATAGGTGATAGGTCAGGTTACATGTGATTATTGGTTGTTACAGAGTGTTACAGTAACATTATAGATGATTATTCGTTATTACAGAGTGTACATGTTTATACAGGTAGTTACACAGTGGCAGGTCATGTTATATATGATTATTGGTTGTTACAAAGTGTTGCAGGCAGGTTACATGTGATTACTGGTTGTTACAGAGTGTTATTGGTAGGTTACATGTGATTACTGATTGTTACAGAGTGTTATGGGCAGGTTACATGTGATTACTGGTTGTTACAGAGTGTTACGGGTAGGTTACACATCATTACTGATTGTTACAGAGTGTTATGGGCAGGTTACATGAGATTACTGGTTGTTACAGAGTGTTATTGGCAGGTTACATGTGATTACTGATTGTTACAGAGTGTTACGGGCAGGTTACACATGATTACTGATTGTTACAGAGTGTTACGGGCAGGTTACATGTGATTACTGATTGTCACAGAGTGTTATGGACAGGTTATATGTGATTACTGGTTGTTAGAGAGTGTTATGGGCATGTTACATGTGATTACTGGTTGTTACAGAGTGTTACGGGCAGGTTATATGTGATTACTGATTGTTACAGAGTGTTATGGGCAGGTTACATGTGATTACTGGTTGTTACAGAGTGTTATGGGCAGGTTACATGTGATTACTGATTGTTACAGAGTGTTATGGGCAGGTTACAAGTGATTACTGATTTTTACAGAGTGTTATGGGCAGGTTACATGTGATTACTGGTTGTTAGAGAGTGTTATTGGCAGGTTACATGTGATTACTGATTGTCACAGAGTGTTATGGACAGGTTATATGTGATTACTGGTTGTTAGAGAGTGTTATGGGCACGTTACATGTGATTACTGGTTGTTACACAGTGTTACGGGCAGGTTATATGTGTGATTACTGGTTGTTACACAGTGAGCTATGTTCAAATTACGTGCTACATTTGTTTTCTTTGTCATATCTCAGATGTGGTGACATACTGTGTCTGTTGTCTCTTTTTAATGTTTAATGTCTTGTAATGTCAAGTTGGGTGTCCGTAGCTGTCTAATTGCATGTTTATTGTTTTTACCTGTCTTATGACAACGGATGAAATTTAGCTGTTGTGCTAACTACAGAAATGTATGTTGAATCTGCTGCTGAGACACTGATTAATTGCACTGTCCTAATTCAAATAAATAAATCAAGTTAGTACTGTGTGTTACATTTAGAGTACATATTTTTACAGGTTGTTACAAAGGGTTATGGTCAGGTTATATATCATTATTGGTTGTTAGAGTGTTACAGACAGGTTACATACGATCACAGGGTGTTTCAGCTGTCACGGTCAGGTTGAATGTAATTGCAGGTTGTTACACAGTGTGCCAAGTTCTGATTACTTGTTACGACGTGTGTGTTACGTTTAGAGTACATGTTTATACAGGTTGTTACAAAGTGTGTAAGTTTAGGTTACATGTGACAGCAGGGTGTTACAGTGAATTGCATTGAACAAATTAATCCCTTAAGTGGTTTCAATCAGTCTAAGAGGTGTGGTCATGTATTATTTTCATACATACTCAAGATGATTACATATTATATCAGTACTTGAAATTCTCATCTCATACATTTCCATCATCTCCTCAGGCCTCTAATAAATTGTACCTTAATGCAAGACCTCGCTAAGTTCGAGACGGCTAATATTTTGCATCACATAAGAACCTGATTCTTAGTCTATAAACTGTAAATATTGTAGCGTGTCTCTCAGTGACGACTCTCCAGTGGTATTTCATAGAAGAATGTCAAGCTCTGTGCAATTTGAGTCTGATATAAAAACTATTGTTTTAAAAAGTGTTAAAAGAGTGTCTGAAAAAGTACAGGACAGAATCAAGGGTCGAGCTAAACTAATGAATACACATCATTTGTCAATACAAGCCTATAGTCATCTTTATCATATTTTGCCTTACATTTTATCACACTTAATAAAGCCGTTTAGTTGTAAACCTCACTTTTTTGCCCTTTGTTGCTGTTTTCTTACTGGTGTTTGAAGGTTTAATCTGAGTAATTCCTGTATTTTCCAATGTAAAAAATTGTGCATCTGTTTCATTTCCGCATTAAGAAGTCAAATTATTGTGACCACTGTGTTTAGACTGCAGTCACTTTGCAAAAGATCAGATTCGAATCATACTTAGTACCACATAAGAAATTTGCCTGGGTCACATTTAGGCAAAAAAATCTGATTCAACCTGCAGCGTGAATGTAGTCTAATGGCATGTTTTTAACAACTTGAAAGGACACATATTCTGCTACAGTGACTTTTTTGAGCTTTTAACCATGTTTTCACATCAAAATTATACCCGAAATTGCATTCAGCTGGATTCACACTGTTTTGAGGAATGTTCATAAGAAAATCCTCCTCCCTCTGGACATCAAAAACACGTCCTGCTGAACTTCCTGGTTCTGGGGCTCATTTTCAGACTTCATACATCACAAGAATTTTCCGCTGTCTTTAGTCCTTAAATCATCGCCAGACTCGTTCTGAGCATTTCTGCCTCTAAACACGATCACTATTGCTACTCACGCGCACCATAATGTTTGTTGATGGCTAACTTCACTAAACTGTATGAGCGCTAAGACGGCATCTAATGGCTGGATGTACTCAGTAAGTGTCAAGTGGCAAAGGCTGATAAAACTTTCAAAACATGAGATGGCCAATTTAAGGTAGTCAATAGCATGTTTAAAGGCTAATATCAATATGAAAAATGGATAATATTTTTCCTTCAAGATTATTAAGTAGTTGACCGTCACAGCACAACAAATCCAGCCTGTCCTTCAGCGTCACAATCTTTTGTCTCAGACTGACATGAAGTTGATCTGTTTTAAACACGTACTTCCACATAGACAATCGACAAAACTGGCTCTTGAAAGCATGCAATGTTTGGGGTTTTTTTCACAACTGCTGCTTTTACAATAGAAACAACTTTGTGATATTGTTAGGCATGCAACAGTTTTGTAATGTTTGTCATGAATAGAGTTTCTTCATAAACTATAGAACTCAATTTTCAATTTCTCAAAATGTCACTTTGGCACCTTTGGATTTTCAGTCCGCTTATTTGTCTATTCTTATAAAGATTGATAACCGTGCCTCCTCTTGGGTATTCCAGGCCGTTATTGGGATGCAAACCAAATCTTTCTAAAGTTCACTCTGACAGTTTTATCAATATCGTGTGTGAGTCGTGTTGCAAAAAGGTGTCTGCGAGATTTCTGCATTTTGAGTAAGATGGAAAAAATGACATTAGAACCAGAGAATTGTCATTTTTTTAACTGACTTGAAAATGGCTAGCGGTGATTCTTTTCTGTTGATGTCCAGCTCTTTCATCATGTTCAAGAGTATGTTTCTGACTTTGACCCTCTCTTCTACAAATACAAGCACATGAACCTGAAGTGTACCTTAAAGGAAAAACAGTATGCATTTTTTTATATCGATTTTAGCCTTTAAACGTGCTCTTGAGTGTTTTAAAGACAGTTATTATACATTATTTGTTATTACACAGTTTGACATGTCATGTTTTAGAACTAAAAATAAAATGCTTTTATAAAGAAAAATACAACTTTATCACTGCGTTGGGAGATGCCATTTTGACGTCGCTGTGGCTCCATCTGCTGGCTGTAGTGGCAATTACACACATAAAAATATATATCGCCAATGCACTGCCATAAAGAGTGGCTCTGACGAAGTTGTAGTTATCATGATTAGACGGAAGAAATGTTCACAGCGAGTCTAGTCATGATTTAAGGACTTAAAACTGCAAAGGATTCTGGGATAAATGGCGTCAGCATCATCTACATCAGTGGTTCCCAACCTTTTTTGTCTCGAGTACCCCCTAAGCTTTGTCTCATACTCAGAGTACCCCTGAAATTGAGTTTGAGGCAAATAAATAGGTTTATTAATCACATATTGTCAATTATTACTATTATTTTTTTTTATGTTTATGGTCCAAGAGTCTCCAAAAATATGCAAAATTTACAACTAAAAACACTTTTTTATTCAGATAAAAGTACATTTCATATTATTTTAAAACCTGAAACCATTCCAAGTACCCCCTGGTAACTGGTCACGTACCCCTTAGGGTCCCTGTACCCCTGGTTGGGAAACACTGATCTACATCACACATCGAAGGAGTTCAGGACACAGTGTTGGAGAGAGAGGATTTACAAATTAGCATTCATCAAACAAACAAGCTAAATGTTACTCCAGGTATGTTTTTGATGACGGAACAATATTAGAACATGGCTAAAGCTCAAAAAAGTCAATTTTGCCTAATATTTGTCCTTTAAGATTGGCATTGCATGTTTTAGAACAAAAAAAAAAAGGTTACTGGCACTTAATGAGTTTAGGCGCCATCTACTGCCGACATAGTGGTTTCACAGGTTAATTTAAATATGTTATTACTCAAGGGACAGTAGTAGCTAATATAGCCTAGCAGTTACAGTCCTAAAGACAGCAGAAGATTCTCGGATAAGTGATGTCAATTATTGGGAAAACGTCATCAATCAAGGGAGTTTAGAAGGAACTGTTTTTGACAGTCGGAGAGGAGAGGATTTTCATCAAACTAGCATGAATGAAGCTAAATGCAACTTAAAGTATGTTTTTGATGACGCAACATGGTGAAAAGCTCAAAAAAAAAGTCAACTATAGTATAATATGTTCCCTTAAAACATTTCAAATACTAAATAATCATTGAGTAAAGGTGGTTACGTATCCAGTATCTCAGGTCTTGGGAGAAACTGTAGACGTGAAGCAGACTTTTTTATGCTCCATGAAAGGCAACTACTGTCAAGCGAGGGAAATCACTTGACTTGTGACAATTTGCACTTGCAGATTCTACTGAAAAATATGATCCATTGAGAAAAATTGCAATAAAATGGCAAGGAAAGTCACAGCTAGAGCCTTGCAATAATTGTCAACCCATTCAACTGCACACGCTCTTGTATTTTGCAAATGTTATTTCTGAATGTATTAATGGGTGTCTAATTCTCACTCACTATGCATGGTCTGTATTCAACCGTCATAACCAGCCGAACAGTGGTATGAATATTTATGTACGACGAGTCACCAAAGGTTATACATAAATCATCTTCACCGGGTTCATACATTTTGTCGAGTTTACGGAATATGTATTTTTATAGTATTACTCCCACTGTTTAGGACTGTAATATATATCCACCTGATAAAGTCTGGTTGAACTCTGTCTGTTTTGAGGTGACCGAAAGAGGAGAATGGACTACCCATTATGCATAATCAAACAAATATGCAAATTATCACAAAATTAATAACAACAATATATTATATACAGAAATAAAGCTAATTCCACAAATGTATTGCAGTGTGAAGGGGAGGAGGGAGGAATATAATGGAGAAGCAAATGGTTATACACTGCAACATAGATACGTTTAATGCTCTACTGTGAAACATTCCAGACAAAGCAATAACATCTCCACGCAGAAAAAAATTAAAGTGCTGTACTTGATTTTTTGCATAATAAAGTAAAATATGTTTTGCCCCAGTACATTCATTTGCTTTCTTGTGCTTGTTCCCATTAGGTGTCGCGAGTGGTTAGAGCCTATCCCGGTGAATTTGGGCCTTAGGCGGGGTACACCCACCAGCTCGTCGCAGGTCGTTTTGCCCCTGTGCAGAAATATTCTAAAACATCTATTTGTGTGAAAATGAGTATTTTGTGCACTCCTTGCATGTAAGTATAAATTGTTGTATTCTCAGCAAAGCAGGAAGTGCACTGTTAGCATGCTAGCTGTTGTCAGCGTTACAGTGATGGCAAAACTCCCTCTGGTTTCAGAGAGAGGTGAAAAGAGCTTATAAACTAATCACAGTGAATAATTAGGATGCTCAGAAGGCAGGTAAATGAGCAATACAGCTAGACCAGTGTTTCTCAAACTGTGGTACGTGTACCACTGGTGGTACACACACTTTTTACTTCATTTAGAGAATATGTTATTCATTTTTTGCTCTTCCTTTAGTAATTCTCTAGTTAAAACTATACTGTGGCAATGATGTGTTCCTATTTGAGACCTTATTTATCCCCAATGTAGACCTGAAATAGTCCTGTTATAGACCCAGTATAGATTTGGTCGTACTCAGAAAGCCAGATCTTTGGTGGTACTTGGGTTAAAAAGTTTAAGAACCACTGATCTAGACTGTTAAAAAGAGTTTAAAATGTCCTAGTTCTTTTTTTAAGACTGTAAAAATCAGGCACAGTGCCTTTAATCTTGAGATTGAGTAGTTGACTAGGGGAATTTTAATTGCTTATTGATATATATATAGTATTTCACAAGTTTAATTTAGCTTGAAATGTGAACTTTTTTTTTTTTTTTTTCAAGAAGTAACATTCTCTTACACCATTGGCAAACAATCAGAATCAGAAACAATTTATTGCCATTGTCAGTGATCAAAAATTCACTTGCTTCGGCGTAAGGTGCAACATAAAGCAATGAATAAAATATAATAAAACATATAAAAAAGGCAGCAAGATGACTATTCTGACTTCAAGCCATTTCAACTATTCTAGGTATGTACAGCCATCCACCCGAAAACACTGTGCTCCTTTAAATGCTTGGCTATGCTAACACTAAGCCATCCATTTTTACTTACCCCTTCATTACCGGCTTTAATGTATAATGAAGACGATAAAAACATCATTAAAAATAGCATGAATATTACGGTTAGTCATAAATAAGTCTGGTGATGTTGAATGGCTCGCACAGGCTTCATTGTGCACACGGCTCTTGTGAGTGCAGTGACTGATCATGCATGCGCACATGTTTCAATAAACACAGCTCCTCAGATCAATAGGTCAGCTCACTGCTCTCTGTCTAAATGTCAGAGTCATTACCATGGAGCAGCCGTCCCCGAGCCGTCCTCGTGAAGCGCCTTTCACAGCAGTCAATAAAGAGATTATGCTATTGTGCTATGTATAATGTATGTTTTCTACAAACAATTCAAATCCATATCCACCCTCTGACTTGTCCTGTGCTACTGTCTGTTGAATCTGTGTGAATCCCGACCCTCCACTGTGTCTCAGGCCGAACTCAGACAGACATGTGCGTTCGGGTTCGTTTCTTTTGGCGAGGACAGGAAACAAACAAGCTCATTTGTCATTTGGAACAACTCAAATCAGATTAACAGCATTTAGAACTTTGCTAGCTGATTTTTGCTATGTTTTTTTCAATGCTTCAATCCTTGTTGTTTTTTCATGTCTTTCTTTCTTATTAACCTTGTAAACTGAAATGTTTGTTTTGATACAGACAGAACATGCATTGTCTAATCTGCCTGTCAATCATGTCCTCTGGGAGATGAGATTGCACCTCTTTGTAAAGAGTAACGCAAATAGTCTGTAAGAAGCTGTACCATGTCTACATTTGTTTGGTTGTGTTGTTTTGTGACATAAAACTGTCCAGTTAAAAAACAACAAAACATAGTCATTAGATATTCTAGTTTTTCATGCAAAGTCACTCATTTGTGCATTAGGCATTCTCTTCCCAGTCTCTATGACCATTACAATCATACCAACACCAAAGTCTTGCCCAAGGACACAAGAACACTCAAAGGCCCTGTACCTGATTTCGACTATTTTAACTACTTTGTTTTGAAGTCTTTACAGCAGTCACATGTCACATCAATAAACAGATTGTGGTCTCATTTTCACCCAAATAGGTGCTTTAAAAATAGACCTGTACAATGGCAAAACAAATTTGACTGTTTTAAGAGCTAATTCTGTTTTTCACGTTTCAAAACTAAAAATCAGGACCAGAGCCTTTAACTTAGCAATTACAAGGATTGCTGTGGCACTTGTTCGTTAATACAGGTCAAGAATATAGTTCATTCTCATCTCAAATTATTATCGGACTTGATGTCAGGCCAATTATAGTCAAGCAGTATTAGATGACATGACATTTTTATAAAGATAAGCAGGAGGAGGCTCCCCCAGGCCAAGGATGAGTCAGGTTTGTGAAGATATGTTTCTGTTTTTCAGTGCAATAAAAACATTACCATTTGTTTTATTGCTAAAAAGTTACACGGTGAGGCTTTCAAGGAGAATAGTCTTCCTCTGGCAATAAGAGAATGTCTTTATCCACTTTTTAATCCACTTTTGCATCGCATAAATTGGATAAAGGAAAACCAAGTCTGTGAGCACTTTTAACTCAGGTCTCTTACAGTTCTGTGTTATGTTTGTGTAATGTCTTCAGTGTTACCCGCTAAGAAACAACATACGGAACCTAGTGTCTTCCCCATATCCTGGCATGTTTACTCTGCAACTGTTCCAGACATTTTTCCCTCCACAGTTACACTCGGCAGCAGCACCAAACTGACCTGCGGCACACGGAATCAAATCAACAACCTCCGAGTTACACTTCATTCAATCACTGCACCATTGGTACATTTCGGCACATTTCACTCGATACTACATGTGCACAACGAAACCAACCGCAATTTTTCGACTGTGGAAGGCACTGCGGATGAAACGGCAAACTCTACAGATACACACGCCTCCATAAAACGTGAATTTGACAGTCAGGGCTAACTGATAAATATGCATACGCGCCGTCTAGAAGAAATGGTTTGTGTTGGGCCCATGAAACATTTACAAAGCCGTGATGATACACTATACCTGTTCTTCACTCCTCTGAGGTCCGCGGTACAAACTCTTCAAACTCACCATGAATATTTTAGCATGCTAATTCCACCAGCCCCGACGGATCATTTGAATTTTAAACAGGAACGCCTTTGCGAGAGGTGACAGTAAAAGAGATGACAATAGTAAAATAAATAAATTTTAAAATGCGCGAAGAATTTAAACGCGGTGAACTCAAGATCCCCGATAGCTGCTGCCACGGTAAAGTGCTTGTCGGGCAAGTTTTAGAGAAAGAAACAGGCGTGTTTTGTATCAAGTTTTGACAAAATGTGAACCGCGGACGACCCCCCCATTTTGAAAATCTGACAGCAACCAAAGGCGTGAACAAAAGAAACGCGATCGAAACGGACGGAATTAGACGTGTTAGGCGCAGACAAAGCGGCGCGGAAAGACGCAACGGAAAGACGTAACAGAAATGTATTAAGTAAAAAAGCACAAAGGAGGGAGACGCTCTGAATGATGGCATTGTTAGCCGAAGAATGGGTTGCCATGTCAGATGTCGATGGGTTGACACCGTGAAAGGAGCGAACAAGCTTTCTTTATTGTTGAGGAGCAGGAGACAGCAAGAGACAACGAGAAACAGCCGCTATCTGAGTTCAAAATTGTGAGCTGTGAATTTGCATGAGCAGGAAATGTTACGGATTTGGAGTTTGAAATTAGCATTGTTATACAGACGGTGACAGGCAAGATTTGGGTGGGATAAAGCAAGAATCCGTAAATGTTATCAGTCAGGCAGGGGCGGTTCTAAGCATTTAAAGGCCCTAAACGGAGCTTTGTTTCTGACCCACCAAACACACCGTTTAAAGTGCCTATGACAGATTGGACTACCTATGTAACTAAATACAGGTAAGATAAATAGATTTAAAGTTTAAAAAAGTACAAATAATTAGAAATTGTATCATTTTTTGTAATTTTTTTAGTTTTGTAATTTTCACTTCCTGGTTGTAAATGATGACATCACACTAGGAAATTACTTTGTACAGGGGGCTAAAGCTTATGTCTTAGCTTAGGTCACATATTTTTGAATCTGACAAATCAAAATATATGTGAACACCTTGATTAACCTGAATGAATGTTTTAAGGGTAAAATGAGTTGTTAATTTTGGGTAAATTATGCATAAACGTTTTTTACTTCCTGTAATTTTAAACTGATTTGTCAACTTTTCTCCACAAACCAAGACTTGATTGGTGTAAAACAGTCATTTTTATGTACAATATATATTAATACACCAAATAAAATCTAAATCGTTAAAACCTGTCACAAGCACTTTAAATAATTGGACATAAAATTGGAATATAAAACAAAGACATGAACTCAGGCGTGGATTGAGGAGAAAAAGTGATTTAGGGTCTCTGGGGAGCAGGCCACACTCATCAGTGTTTACATTTTTCTTTTTACAGTCAGAGATGGGCATATGTAAAGGGGGATTTCAGGAATAAATCACGTCATCACAAGGATTTTAGACACAAGATGTTATTTGATCTAACCATCCACACAAGATATTCTTTTTATGTTGTGTGTAAAGATAAGCTACTTTTAGAGTGGAGCATATTTGTACATACTGTATATATTCATTTTACATTTTGTGTTCATCTTTATGTCTTTTACCAGAGCATGTGGCCCCTATTGGTGGTGGCCCTAAACATTTGCTTACAATGTTTATGCCACAGGGCGGCCCTGCAGTCAGGATAAACTGGGACTAAACTACGACAGAAAAAATGACTTTTTGTATTGCCAGCATTTGTGAGACTTTTTCAGAAGAGCAACTGGGGACCAGGAGTGTCATTTTAGAGACCTTTTAGCTCCCACTTGTGATTCTTTGAAAAATGTGGACTCTGGGGCATTCACATGTTGAGAATCCATTTTTTAATTAGTAAGTGCAGTGAAAATGTTTCTACTGCTGAATATGAATTTCCCTTTGGGATAAATAAAGTATGTCCCCATCCATCATCCATCCATCCATCTCTCTCACTAAATGAACGCTTCTTGTTACAGTGTATTCCACTGAGAAGAGGTTGGGCCAACAATCATTGGACTCAGTATTATTATATCAGGTTGTTTTATCCCAGTTTTACACTTTTCAGTAAACAAAATGGAAAATAATTATCTATAAGCTTGTTATACTTTATAGTTTAATTCTAGAAAAAATGGCTGCCACCTTCACATTCATGGACTGCACGTCACTATCACGTTTTTCAGAGAGACAGCAAAAAAGTTATGAACTAATTTTCCTGACTGAAAAGCTCATGCACCTCTGTCGTATTAGAAGAAAAACCTCACACGCTGATATTTAACAGAAGACTAGGCTAAATTTTCCATATAAATGTATGTCAATAATCACCATTGGTGCCCAAAAAGGGTCGACCGAGTAGCTGTTTTCAGAATCAGAATCAGAATCAGAAATTGTTTATTGCCATTGTCAGTGAAATTCACAAACGTAGGAACTTGCTTCGGCGTAGGTGCAACATAAAGCAAAGGATAAAATATAAAAAATATATAAAAAGGCATGCATAAAATTAAGAATAAAATAGACTAAGATAGACTATATACAGAATGTACAGTTGGCAGATAGTGCAATGTGCAAATGAGTAGTGCAAATAGATTGTTCTTAAATAGTATTATTGTTGAAGTGACAGGTGTTACAAAGTGTTAATGAGTCAAACGGCAGTGTGAAAGAAACTGTTCTTGTGGCGGGAGGTTATGTTCCGGTTGGACAGTAGCCTCCTGCCAGAGGGGAGTGGCTCAAATAGTCCGTGTACAGGTTGAGAAGGGTCAGCTTTGATCCGACCTGCTCGTCGTCCCGAGTCCTGGGAGCGTACAGGTCCTGGACAGATGGAAGGCTGCAGCCGATCACCTTCTCAGCAGAGCGCACAATGCGCTGTAGTCTCTGTTTGTCCCTGGCTGTGGCTCCAGCGTACCACGGTGATGGAGGAGGTGAGGATGGACTCGATGATGGCCGTGTAGAACTGCACCATCATCTGCGCCCGGCAGCTTGGCTTTCCTCAGCTGCCGCGGAAGTACATCCTCTGCTGGGCCTTCTTGATGATGGAGCTGATGGTCGGCTCCCACTGGAGGTCCTGGTGATGGTGGTGCCAAGGAAGCGGAAAGAGTCTCACGGTGGTGATGGGAGAGTCTGTCAGGCGAGGGGGCAGGGGGCTGAGACTTTCCTGAAGTCCACGATCATCTCCACTGTCTTCTGGGCGTTGAGCTCCAGGTTGTTGGTGCTGCACCAGGACACCAGCCGGTCCACCTCCCTCCTGTAGACAGACTCATCGCCGTCCGAGATGAGTCCGATGAGGGTGGTGTCGTCTGCAAACTTGATCAGTTTTACAGAGTCGTGGCTGGAGTTGCAGCGGTTGGTGTACAGGGAGAAGAGCAGAGGAGAAAGTACACAGCCCTGTGGAGTTCCTGTGTTGATAGTCCGAGTCTCTGAGACATTCTTCCCCAGCCGCACGCACTGCCTCCGGTCCGTCAGGAAGTCAGTGATCCACCTGCAGATGGAGTCAGGCACGTGGAGCTGAGAGAGCTTGTCCTGGAGCAGAGCAGGGATGATGGTGTTGAATGCAGAGCTGAAGTCCACAAACAGGACCCTGGCGTAGGTTCCCGGGAGTCCAGATGCGTCAGGATGAAGTGGAGGGCCAGGTTGATGGCGTCGTCTACAGATCTGTTGGCTCTGTAGGCGAACTGCAGTGGGTCAGGGCGGAGGAGATGAAGGACTTGAGATGGGGCAGGACCAGGCCCTGCCCTGGTCCTGCCCCATCTCATGCGAGATATGAGCCATTGTTCCACCAATTTTGCACCCATGTTTTACTTTACTGGAAGTAACTGGCCCCATTTAACAGCTCTGGCAATGGACATGTCATACCCCGTTTTAAAACTCAGATCCTCCCAAAATGCAGTTGCACTGTTAGTTTTACAATCTACACCAGGCCTATACAACTTTATTTTACCAAGGGCCAGATTTTTTCGGATGGTTTTGTCCTCGGGGCCAAAATGTGCCCAAAGTGCCCCTAAACCAGAACTAACCAGGTCTAAATCAGAACTAAACCAGGTCTAAATCAGAACTAAACCAGGTCTAAATCAGGACTAAACCAGGTCTAAATCAGAACCAAACCAGGTCTAAATCAGAACTAAACCAGGTCTAAATCAGAACTAAACCAGGTCTAAATCAGAACCAAACCAGGTCTAAATCAGAACTAAACCAGGTCTAAATCAGAACTAAACCAGGTCTAAATCAGGACTAAACCAGGTCTAAATCAGAACTAAACCAGGTCTAAATCAGAACTAAACCAGGTCTAAATCAGGACTAAACCAGGTCTAAATCAGGAGTAAACCGATTCTAAACAGGGACTAGATCAGGACCAAACTGGGACTTAACCAGCTCTAAACCAGAACTAAACCAGCTCTAAACCAGAACTAAACCGGGAGTAAAACAGGACAAAACCAGGTCTAAACTAGGACTAAACCAGGAATAAACCGGCACTAAACCAGCACTTAACCATAACTAGACCAGATCTAAACTACGTCTAAACCAGGACTAAACCAATAACAAGAGATAAAATATGTTCTTTATTTTTGAAGGCCTGATTTGGCCCCCGGGCCCTAAGTTGAACAGCCCTGATCTACACAATGATGTTTGAGTGCTGTGCTAAATGCAGTGTTAGCATAAGTTGCATCTTTGGCAAAAGGTACGAGGGTTACAAGTGCACTGCTGTAGAATCACACTCTGACAAAATGCCTGCTTGGGGACAGTGTTAAGATGTCATTAAAGTTTATTTACATCATGTAAGGCCCATTGTGGCTTATTGTCTAACGGTTTTCTGTTCAGTTACTGTATAGAGTTATGTGGTTTATAAATGACATTGTTTTTAACCATAGTTAAAAGAGGCAAATAAACAACATTAACATGCATATAAATTGACAAAGAAAAATAACAATCCAATGTGTTTATAAATTAATCACATTCATGTCATTGTTCATGCTAAATAACACAATAAAAACATTGTTACATTGGCCGATTAATCGTAATCAGCATTTCATAGTCCATTGCTATCTATCCATAGTGCTGAGGCCCTCGTCCACAATGTCTCACAAGGAAATGCACGCAATGTTCAGTGTCAGGTAAGATCCCCATTTGCTGATGTTGGAAGACAATTCTGTTTTCCCAGAAAATAATTCTATTGATTGTGCCTTCCAGCTCAGATGCTATAGTGCAATCCGACACACTCCTTCACATAAACAAACCTCCAAACTCATTTTCAAGACTGTCAAATTAAAAACCCCACCACGTCTGGTGCATGTTCAGCGCTGAAGTTGTGGTTTTGAGCTCGATTAGAGGCGCGGCAGTGATGTCAGATTTCTTTTCCCGACTGTTTTTTGTGGAGAGCGGGTATAATCCAACGCTGTCAGGAGTCATCCTCTCTCCGCTGCGACATCAAAAGCCTCTGTGAGCGGATCTGTGTTCTCCGAGGTGCGCATTATTCAAATGGGCAGAGTTCATACATCTCCCGACGCGTGACATGTCGCTGTGAAGCCGGGGAATAGCGGCTAGAGTTCGACTGTCACTCACAATAGCGTCCGCGGGGAGTCTACAAAGCACCAGTGATGAGACAGAGTGTAGAGATAAGTGCTGGCATGTTTTCAGCATAGAGCGCCATCCCAGAATGCAACACTGTTAGCTGGCTCCGATCCCCGTCTTCCCTACTCTGTTCTTGGGTTTGCGATGTACACACAATGTTACATAAATTCATGAGACGATTTAGGGAGCTATTTAGAATCAAAACAATCCAGAGGAAGTTCACTGGCGGGTCATGTTTGACTGATGGTTGTCAGTTTAAAAACAGATTCAAAAAGTAGTTAAACCGCTACCACTAACTATGAAAATAAAGTTAAAATGAGTCAGGGTTGAATTATGCTTCACATTTGAAAACTGCCAAATCACCCGGCATTGGTTTCATTTACATACACGTTCAGATTTTTGGAGTGCATGTAAACACAGCCAATGAAAACAGCAAAAGAATTTCTAACAACTGAACAAAAGTTTTGAAGAGTGAAGCTGTCTCACCACTAGGCATGGGACGATATTGAAATTTTTGTCACGATTATCATGGCTAGAATAATTGTGATTAACAATAACGTCATGATTGTTAATAAATTGTTAATAAACTGCTGACAGTTTGAAAATGTGACATATAAAGACCTTACTTTCTCTGTACTTTATTTTAAATGAAAACAAAAGCGATCTAGAAGCGAACATAAAGGGTAAGTTGCTTTTTTCCTGCACAATCTGGTGACAAAATGGCAATGGCGATTATCTTTGTTGGCGATTATCACGATTGTACAAAATGTAACACGATTGTAACAGATTATTGTCTTCCCTTTTTATCACAATAAACGATATTATTGTTTATTGTCCCATCCCTATTCACCACTCATCCAAGTAGCTTCTTCAGTTGCTCTGACAGGGATTTAGTAAGTCACTTTCTTATATCTGTCTGAAGAAAACTTTTGCCCAGATGAGGGAATAAAAAATGATTTTGCAATAAAACCTACAAGACAATTGAGGGATAACACAGACGTAGCCAATGGGAGATTTTTTTGGTTGTACGTTGCACGGTTATAGCATTGTAATGGTCAGGGCCGGTGTGTGGCAGGAACAATCTAAGCAAATATTTAGGGCCACGACCAATAGTGGGGGACACATGATCTGGTGTGCTGTATATGGACCATAAAGTGCCAAAAATTTAACATAAAACTGCTGAAATGGGTAAGTCGATTAAATAAGATATTACATCTAAAATGCACCTGAATACAGGACATTACATCTGATTTATTGAAGATTTCTCAAGGGGGGAGGCCTTCAAATGCCTAGAGCCGTAATGGTGCCAAACGCCTCAAGTTGGACAGCTGTATCTTTGAGGGCAGAAACTGGAGACACACATTTTTGTCGCCCATTCGCACATTCAAACTAGATGCAAATGTATTATGCAAAGACTCATCTTCGGAAGAATGGCTCCTGATTTGTTGACGCGCCGCAGATTTTTGTGACTCGTGAAAGCTCAAGACGAACCACGCTAAAAAACGCGAAAGAACCACAGAAACGCTGGCCAGCCAAGACACGACTCCACCAAAGACTTTTCATGTAAACTAAGGACTAAACGACACAATCGCTTAAGGATATCGAGGAACAATTTGTAGCAACATATCAGGAATTCATTTGTTACCATTAAAATACCAGTGTTTTAATTTGGTGTCTTCATACTTCTTAATAGTTATTCATCGTGTTGCCATGAACATAGAAGAAAGGCAATATGGTAAAACGTTCTACTTTTTATCATAATTCATAAGTTGTTGAATGAAACTGTGTACATTAGATGGAGGTTTAGCCCAGAGCTGCTTCAACGTCATACTCCACCACTCTGGACCAAACCACATGGTTTTACAGATCGTGGAAATCTCGGTAAACATGAGAGAACATGCAAACGACTCCAAACAGAAAGACCTCCATCATGATCAGAATCCAGCGGCAAGATCGATAACCACTCCGTCATCTAATTACCATAAACACACTTTTTATTTATCATGTTTTTCCACATTATCATGCTATTGCTGTAAATTATACCGCTATAAATGTTCAACACACACCAGAAAAGACCATAAAGCATAAAGGGGAAACGGTTTATCTAATTTATTCTGATTATGAGCTCGGAATAATTGATCCGGGAAACTGAAAATCATGTGCTGCATAAGTGTCCATTGCTATTCTAATGATGGCTGATTAAAACTCTTCACCAAGAGGCTTTTCACATTTAATTTGGCCCTCCAATTAAAATAGCAGCTCGTGTTTTAAGTGGTGATGATCAAAATGTAAGAAAAATAACTTTGGGCGAAATTTAGCAGCGTGGAAAAATATGACAGCATTTTCGAGATTTAAAACGTGTAACTTGTCTTTGCACACAAATATGCATAATGGGCTGGTTAAAATTATTTTCCCCACTTCTGATTTATGGTAATAGTTTGGAAATCAATCCTACCATGGCAGTCTTAAATACACATCCAAGTTCATTACCATTTTTATTCTTCCTGGAACACAAGTCCACACAGATCTATTTTTGCCAGCGTTAAAACTCCTTTCAAGACATTTTATCCACGGTTTCGTTTTCCTCCGCGTTTTTTTCTCCTTTGTTTTCAAGCCTCGTCTGCAAAAACAAAATCCAGGAAGCTAAACATCGACCTGTTCTCTTTCCCATGCATCCTGTGAGGTTTTTTGGACATAGTATATATATATCTTTATTGCTGGACCGTCATCAGATCCGAAAGCTGGGAGGTCTTGCCTGAAGAGTCGGACTTCAAAGTTGCCGACAATAGGCCTGGCCAGGAGCTGAATAATGCGCTGCTACTTGGCAACGCTCAATGCCTCTTCTCCTTTCTCTGTTTGGGTTTGAAGCCTGACCCGGAGGCTGGGGGATTCATGCAGGAATATAAAATCTATTTTCCTCCAGACATACTTAAAATGCATTGGATCCCGTAACATTGAAAGAAGCCTCGCTGGTAAAGCCCCCAAACATTACGGGAGATACAACAGCACTGCGGAAAAAAAAGGAATAGATGCAATATTGTGCTGTTGTTTCTTATGAACAGACATTGGTGTTTTTTGATCATATTGGTTTTGGCTTCACTCTGCCCTTTTGCAGTGTTTTCATAAGAAACTTCAGTACAATTATATCAGAAGACACAATGAAACTTGATACTTGACCTGATTTTACACTGAAAACGACTTCATTTTAAACTCTTTGCAGAAGTTCACATGTCCACGCCCACTAATAACGGATCGCCATGGGGGAAACAATTACGGCTGCACAATATATCGAAAATATATCGTTATCGCACTTGTTATTATCACGATATACATATTGCAAAGATGCACAATCGTTCCAAATGGTGTGCGCTGAGCTTGTTTTTACTTTTGACTAATCAGACTCAAATGTTCACCCCCAAAAGCGCCGTTTGCCAAGTACATACGTGACAAGTTAATGTTTAAAGGGTTTTTTGTTAAAGTTCTTGCTTCAAAATCCTTATAACTTTTTTCACTATTTCACACACACATACATGAAGGTGAATAAAACCGTTTGAAATGTTTGAAATGAGTCAGTAATGTATTTTTATGGTTTGCAGAGTAATGGACAAAGCAACTCCAAGGGTGTGTATGTAAAAAAAAGTTGCATGGACCATAAACTTAAACCTAAAAAAGGGTTTTATTACGTTATACCCTTGTTTGGAAGATAGCAGGGGTGTCCTTTTTACCTCTAGGTCCGCAAATTGGACCAAATTTAAAGCGTTCTTAAATTATTACAGTTCATAATTCAGAAAATTTACATTTAGCAGAGGTTTGACTGTTCATCAACAACTTTAATTGAGCTAGGAAACATTTGATCTGCTCTGTATCACATTTATATTGTTAAATATAGAGTTAATGGTAGAGGAAATAGCTGTTGAAAAAATTGCTGTAAAAAGTACCACTTTGTTACTTTGGGCAAATTCAGCTGCTAACAAAAATTCTGAGTCGCATAATTAGTACAGAAGTAGTCCTGAAATGCCCGCTCTAAACCGTCAACTGCAATAATAGATTTTGAATATATTGTTTGTTATAGAGCCGTTCTAATCAGCCAGTGGAATATGTTTTTCACTTATACCAACCTTCATCATAATACAAGGATAAATGCTGGTGCGGCCATATCTACTTGTCAAAGCCCAGTCTCATCAGATCTGAGGGTGACCAAAACAGCACTCTATAAATTGATGGCATTACTATTATTATTATGATTAGTTTTAGTCCGGTGACGTACATCCTACTTTTTTTGCAGTGAAGTATATTTTGCACTAGAAAGTCTATAAAATTGCAAGTTTTAACGTCAAGGCGAGATCGGCAGGGAATCAAATAAATGATAAGGACAGTGGATCCCCGTAAAGATGTGTTGTACCGCGGCACAGTGTTGAGATTAAAACACACTTTGATGAAAAATGGAATTATGAACACTGATGGAAGGCTGGTGAAAAAGGCCTGCTTTTCTGAGCCTTGAAAGTAAATCCCCAGACGTCCGTCTGCCGGTGTGATTTTTAATTAATTCTCAAGTTTCTCTTCAAAACATGCAAACTATAGTCTCATATAGGAAACGGGCTTTTGACGAAAAGATAGGCCTTCAAACAACGTGGTATAGTTTTAGTTAAATAACAGCGAGGTCTATACCCAGATTTGTAGTTAATGAGTCTAATGTACACCTGAGTAGATTCAACTGGGATATGAAAGCATTTCTAACGTTCAGTTTTATATCTTGTTGTTTTTGAAGAGTCTGAAAGTCAGTGTGCATTTATTGTAAATGTTAAACACAGTACGCTATTGACACAAGACTGGAAATGGCTTGGAAGATTACAGACATGCTGCGAGTTATTTTTATCAGTCATGCTTTTATGAATTAATCTCCTACCAACCACCTTCCACGCAGACAAGAAGGTGATGCCGCCAGGCCTAGTTACAGGTCAGATCTGTGGAGAGGGGACCAGGCCCACCCCTGCTTAGCATTTTGTGCTAATTTATATGCCAAAGTCGGCTGCGTTCTTTGGGTTTTGTAAGTCAAGTTTCTTTGTTTGGTGTGTAGGTGCACCTGATATTTCTCTCACAAGAGTATCCTTTGGTTGCTTTGAGTGTGTCTTTGTTTGATTTATCCACATTGAGATGGGCATTTTGGCCTGTTTTCAATAAATCAGGTGAATAAATGAAGTGATTGACTATGTAATGCCTAACCCAGGCATGTCCAAACTCAGGCCCGGGGGCCAAATGCGGCCCTCAGACCAATTTTACTTGGCCCTCAGGCTTCCTGGTGAACTGGCCCACATTGTCCTGATAAGTACTATTTACAGCACATTTCAGATTTTCTACAATTCCAACCTAAATAACTAACATTTTTGTGCAATACAGATCTGATATTAAGGCACTGAGACTGAATGTAGATGTGGTGGTGCTTAAAACATCAGATAAATGCAGGTTTTTTTAACGTTTCGCAATTGATTTGTGGCCCTCCGCTTGGTCTATATTTCAATATGTGGCCCTCGATGGAAAAAGTTTGGACACCCCTGGTCTAACCCCTCATCTCCAGGACGATGTCCTTGTTAAGTTTAGAGGCGTTGCTCTTTTGGCGTCGCCTATCCGTTTAAAGGACACATATTCTGCTACAATGACTGTTTTGAGCTTTTAACCATGTTCTAATAATGTTTCATCATCAAAAACATATCTGAAGTCATTTAGCTGCATTCACGCTATTTTGAGGAATGCTGGTTTGAAAATCCTCTCCCAACAACCGTCAAAAACACTCCCTCCTCAACTCCCACAATCGCTGATGTTTTTTCTGATTGTTTACGTCACTTCTCTGAGAATCTTCGTCAAACTTGCCATGAGCGTTTCTGCCGTCCATACACAATAACTGCTCCTGCTAGGCTGACCGCCGTGTCTCTTAAAGTGATAACATAACTAAACTGTGTAAGTGCTAGGCGCTATCGTGCTCCAGTACAAACAGTGGAGCTCATGTGTTTCAGATTGCCTTGTGACACCAGTGGTCTCCTTTAAATACTGGGTGGTGTCACGGCCCCATGACTGTGTGGTACAAATATTATCATGTGCATGGGACACGGGTGGAGTTTGTTGCGCTCTGTGACGTCTTGCAGCATTTAAGCTTGTACACACAACAAAGCTTGTACACACAACAAACTCGTGCTCCTGGTCTTAGCCGGTCGCCTGCGCCCCGCACTCTTTCCTTTATTTTCTTTAATCTACAGCGCATCACACATCACTACTCGTGCATATTCTGATCACACACACAAATGCACTCTGACCTCGCTCGAGACATCCACGGAACTGGTTAGTCTGTACGTGTTTCACTGTGTTTGTTTGTTAATTTGCTGTCGTGGTCTCAAAGACAGGTCATGACACTAGCTATCACATTTTTTCCAGGCCATGTAAATTTGACACGCTGTCCAGGGAGGCAAGTTAGGCACAGTCATCTTGGAAAGAAAAAAAAGCAGATTAAGACTAAATAAACACGCTATTATATATTTAGTTATTCATCCTAGGGCGATTTCCTAATATTTATGGTGTATTTTGTGGTTTAAAATTGCGAAATCTCCCAGTATTTGTCAATAAAATGCAAAAAATTACAAGGTTCAGGCTATTTTATTGGCAAACGTGAATGTTCAATGTTTGTAAAGAAAACAAAGGCAACTTAGTGCAAAAGTACATTTACGCATCATTAACTACAAGCCCGTTTCAGCCTGCCACACTTTGCCCTACCCGCTGTAAACCTCACCGGACGTTTCTAAAATGTAGCCTGTGAAAAAATACCTCAATAAAGTGATTTTGCTGACGTCGGAGGAGCTAGTTTTGATGGACAGTCTTTTTTCAGTGTAGTAGTTTATTGTGAAGACAGCTTTGACAGACAACCGAAGCTACAGTTCACTGGACTCGAGAAAACGTGTTGGCAGCTCGAATCTGTGTGGCCTGTTCTCTTTTACTAGTCCAAAGTCTAGTCATCTATTCCAAAACTTCTTGCATGAAGCTATGCTGTGTCATTCTGCAAGACACAAATCGCACCATAGAGTTTCGTCGGATGATATCACGCAATCCCGACATGCACACCCAAACCCCACACTGGCAGATGAAGTTGCAGCGAACTCACACAGAAACTAACCGCGTCTGCCGTAATTTTACAAACTTTATTGTTTTGTAATGAAGTTTATTCAGAGATTGTGGATGATTTTTGGGCACCTGGATGTACACTTTATCCATTATACTGGATTTTAAAAGCTCCAGATTGACGAGAGAAGTAGATTTTGGCGACTTAACCGGACTTGCATTGATTAAGAATGTGTTTTTGCATTGATTTAGCTAGATATTTTATTTAGGGAAGGATTCAAGTATTGCCTTGTAACTAAGGATATCCCAATTTTTTAATGTTTATATTGTCTGGTACCAATCTGATACTGATCTCTAGTTTCCAATCCAATATTCTTTTTATGTTTTTATTAAATGTTAAAAGTTTAATCTGGTTTAAAAATGGTTAATAATGCAATGCTCAAGTTTGATTAAACTATTGCCAATTTACAATAGAGGTGAGAAAGCACAGGCGGAACTCATTTGTTTCAATTTTTTGGTCACTTTGCTCTCTCAGCATACAGGCTTTCATGTGGAAACAACAAACTTGTCCAATCTGCTCCCAGATACGTGATATTATTTATTAAATCCATAGATTGACATTGTAACTTCAGAGGCCGTTTTCTCAAAATGAATTTTTCTTCTGTAGGGGACATAACATCCCCAGTTAAAGTAAGTAAAGTACGATTTTGACAGAACGTACAGAAGGATTTGTTGATATGTAATTCTAAGTCTGATTTGTTAAAGTTTTAAATCTAAAAAAAATAGGCAACATTTTAATCTTGAGTACAACTTTCAGTCAGATCTAGTTTACTCAAACTCAAACTAAATAAGACATCCAAAATGCCCACTATACATTTTTTTTGTACTTAATATGTGCACAAAATGAACCAAGAAATGTAACCCTGGTTCTGTCCATGTTAGCATTAGCATTAGCAGCTGCGTGCTGCATGTGGATGGACTTGTATCGGGCGGATCTAAACACGATTGGACAGTGACAGGCTATCGGCTTAGATCAGAATCGATCTAAACCAATTTGGATTGGGACATCCCTCCTTATACCCATTCAAACAGTAACTAATTGCTTTGAAATGATGATAGTAGAAAAATAAAATCACAAACTACAGTTAAACCAATGATTTGCTGCTGTTTATTACACTGACATAAGTGCATTTGCCTGTTGTCATGTACAACAGCTTCATATTAGTTAGAGCAGAAAATCCCGGAAGTTCAGCAGGATGTATGTTTGATGCTCGGAGGGGGGAGAATTTTCTAATACACATTCCTCAAAACAGCGTGAATGCAACTGAATGCTACTTCAGGTATGTTTTTGATCACAGAACATTGTAAGAACATGGTTAAAAGCTCAAAATGGTTACTGTAGCAGAATATGTGTCCTGTACCTTCACGCAACAAAACCCGAAGTACTTATTCAAATTTAACAAGTTCCTAGCTCTCACAAACCCTTTGGCACATTGTTAATATTCACAAGAATTCATTTTACGCTTCCTTTAGAGCAGCTTTTCTCAGACACTAAAGTGACACTGGGGTGGCCCGCCCAAGCACAGCCAAGTGCAGCTTTGGGCCCTAACTTCTAGACCGATGTGAAATAAATGGTTTTATTATTAGCCGCAGACTTTGTGCAGTGGTCTAATTTTGTCACAGAGTGCTGCTCTTTGATGAAAAACACGAAATATACTCATTTACAAGTAAAAATGTCAGATAACACAGCTTTAATATAATAGAACTTTAATGACTCGGCTTTTTATCATCAGAAAGTTAGAAAGGCCATCACTCAAACAGTTTTTTCTTATTGTCAAACAGCGCCACAAAACGCCTCCCTCCAATTTAGTCGGTATCTTTTGTTCCATGTGACTCTTGGCTCACATGAGAACATGATGGAGCCTTTGTTAAAACGCTCATATTTGTTGAAGCGAACACTTATTGACGTGTGTAAAAGCTAGAATTACGATCAACAAAGCCCTCCTTTCTACTAAATCAGGCTGCATTGTTGTCAGGTTAATAACAGCCTTGACTTGTAGAAAAAAAGCATCTTCTATAACAAACACGGTGTAATGAGGAGATTCGTTTAGCTATTTAGTTTTGACAAGTTTTTAGTAAAGTAATTCTTTTTAGTTTTAGGCTGTATGTTTTTCAAAGTTCTATCATTGCATCATTTTGAGTATTTGATCTTTTCTTAAAGATATAGTCCCCAGATTATTTTGGATACATTTTTTATGAAAAGTCTATTTTTGTAGTTGATATTATACTGCCTGACCAAAAATGTCGCCGCCTAAGCAAATAGGTTGCAGCATGGCCGACTGTCTTTCAGCTGCAACATGGAACTTAAATCCAACTGATGCAGTGAGTGGCTTTTCGGTGACAAATTGGAAGGACAAATCCTGTGGAAAAGGTCAAATCATTGGCAGTAGTTGGCAAGTAGTTTCTGCTTCTCTAAGACAGGGGTTCCCAAACTTTTCTGGCCGGGACCCCCATATTAGCCACGCAATTGACTCGGGACCCCCAAAGCGAAATGAAAATGACAGTAGCAATAATTTTAAGTGTCAAAGCCTGTTAATTCAGGTTTAATATTGGTTATTTGAATAGTTTATTGTCTTATTAGACCCTATTTCACTAAAAGATGATCTTAAAATAAAAAATAGAGCAAATACAATGTCATATTAATTAAAATGAGATCTTGAAATCATCTCGCGACCCCCAGCTCACCCCTCGCGACCCCCCGAGGGGTCCCGAACCCCACTTTGGGAACCGCTGCTCTAAGAGAAGCAGAAACTACTAAATTTGGCTTAAGAACTGTCCAACACATATTAAAAACTGGAAGGTTAGTGAGGAACCATCGTCTTTGAGTAAGAACTGTAATCAAAACTAAAGGTGGTCCAACAAAACATCAGAGTATGTGACCTTTTTTCTGGACAGGCACAGTATTATTGGTGGCACTTTATTTCAACTACACTTAAAGGGCCTGTACTTTATTTGAATTGATTCAAGTCAATATAAATTGCATGGTAAAAGCAGATCCCTAAGAAATAAATTGAGACAGTAATATATACGCATTTTACAAAACTTTCTGTTGTGTATTAAAGGTGCTGTACCTGAGTTTTACTGTTTTGAAATGTGAAAAACAGAACTAGATGTTAAACTCTTTACATCAGTCACATGTATAACCCGCTTCCCTAATGCAGTCCCAGCATTTACCGCAATGACTTTAAAAGCACGTTTCACAGGTTTTTGAGTCTAGTGCTAGTCACTGGTTTCTGGTTTTTACGTTTCAAAACAGCAAAATCCACATGAAAGCCTATATCTTCAGAGCGCAAACTGGTAAAAAAAACAAAAAGTAGAAAAATTAGTCAATGCAATCCCTCATTCGTCCAGGCGTGTTCCATCGTAGAAAAGGATACAGGGGTTGTCATGCGTCCAGATGACAAACATCTACGAAAAAGTAGAAAAGGTGAGTTTTTCCTGTAGTGTCTCGCCTTATCTCCTATTTTTGGAAGACTCAGACCAACCAAATTGCAGGCAAAATACAGAAAAAGTGTCAAGCTGAGTGAGGCCAAACACAGTACAAGTTGTATTCAATGTACGTTTGGTTTTATTGGTAAAGAATGAAAACTAAAATAATACTCTTTATTTTCATTCAACCTTAATATGACTAAGAACGTTTTCAAAGGAGTCCTGGTCAAGACAGCAGCACAGATCAGTCATGACATCAAGACAAGAGCACGTTCCTTAAAAACAGTCACAAACTATAAAACCCATTTCCAAACCTTTCAGTATTAATTTAAACGTACCTATTGGAACCGATTTTTTTTCCGTATTTTGAATGTCAGTCACAATGTTAGTCCAGTCCCCAGAGCCAGACTCAAACACTGGGGCCATGGAGCTTTTTCTGTTGCTGGCCCCAGACTCTGGAACAAACCCAGTGTGCAAACCATCACAGACTTTGGCCTTTTCAAATCAAGGCTTAAAACGCATTTATTCAGACTCAGTAATGTAGTGATATTTTATTTTGTACAGTTTTATTGATTACACATTCGAATGTATTGTATTATAGTTTTATGTTTTTAATTTTTATGTGTTGGAAAGCAGTTTAGTCACCTTGAGTGTGGTAAAGGGCGATATAAATAAAGGTTGATTGATTTGTTCTGTTGGGGTCATCCATTTCTTTGTAACGGCCTTCTTTGCTACCGCCCAGAGTAAACTTCAAAGACATCCGCTGATTTGTTCATGGCAAGAGTTTTGAGGCAAAAATACACAGTTCTGAACTCCAGCGGGACGGGCGTGCCAAAGACGCTCTGCAGCGCTTTGTTAATCTCAGTCCAACATCTTGATGACAGTCCCAAAACACTTAATTATGGGCCGCTTGGCAACCACAGTTTCTCCAGCTGTTAGAGTTTCCCTGTGAATAATGAACACTTTGACATGCTGTAATAAAAACGAACATTCTTCCAACAGAACTCCCTCCAAACGTGATCCTGTTGTCCTCCATTGTAAAGTACACATATTTTCCCATTCGTGGTCTGTCAAAATAAAATTACCTTCTCTTTCCCACTTATTTTTAAGCTGTATTGTTTTTACTTCAATTCACTGTTAGACTATACAATTAGTGGTGGAAGAAATACTCAATTTTGGTAATTAAAAGTACAGATACAAAAGCAAAAAGCAAGAAAAAGTGGAACTATTACATATAAAACTCTACTTAAGTACTGAAGTGCATGTTTAAAATGTTGCTTTTAGATAAAAAAAAAAAAAAAAAAAGTATTAAGCACAGATTTTACTTTTTAATTTTATCGGTTGATCAATTTGTCGATGTTTCTAGACTTTTCAGATGTACATTTTTGTTTGGACTTGAATCAAAAACTTTCACAAACAACGTCACGATGAAAAAAGAACGGCTCAAACCGTATAAAAGCACTTACTTCGCGAAAATGTAACGAAGAAAAGCAAAACGTACTGATACCTGTTATGAAATGTAGCGAAGTAAAAAGTATCCGTTAAGTAAAATACAGATACCTAAAGATTATACTCAAGTGTTGTACATTTAATTTTATACTTCATTATTTTCCACCATGGTATACTATACTATTGTTATTATTATTAACTGTAGCGTTCTTCTAATATCCTCTCATTAGTTTATGTCAAGAAGCTTATTCATGGGTTTCAAACAACTGATTCCTTTCTAATTTGAAGGATCTTTGAAGGACCTTTCTCCATTCAAATTATATAATATTTTCATTTTAATTGCGTTATTGCCGTTAGAATGAATGGCTGTTGTCAAATCCTTCAAAACGAATCCTCACGCCTGAAACCATGAATAAGTTAGTCCACTTTTCTGTCAGAACAATCTGCTTTTGAAATAATCTTAGATGGACAAAATCTCTTTAGCCAGCAGAGAATTTGTTTTTTCAATTTATCATAAACTAGGTGGCGTTTTCTAGAAGAATGTTTTATCTGCCTCCTATATTTCCCGCTTGTGCCACTTTTGTAACTTGTGACCTGATCGACCTCGTATGGACACTTTTACATGTTTTTTTCTGTCTTTCAGTGGAGCACTTTCTAACTTTAACCTTAGTCAACTCCCCCAGGCCGCTTAAACATGGGGTCGGAAGGATTTTAGAGAAATAATTGGAATTGGAAAAGAAATAATGATGAAATTTCAAACATACTACTGTATAATTTAGGGTTTCATAAGAGCTTTAAAGTCGTGCTGAACTATTACAGAAAAAGCACACATTCACTTCAAATTATTGCAGTTTCCTCGGAGGGATTTTCACAAAAAATTGTTGATTTTACCAAAAGAAACAATGAAACGGGGGAAGTTGAAGTGAAATGTGAAATTGTTTGGTCTAAAAACATCATAATCACAAATATCTGGGTCATGAAATAATTACTTTACTATTTTAAAAGATTATAAAAAGTCAAAGTCTATGACAGGTTAGACGACACAGTACATGATTACATTTAAGATTTGACTAAACATTTTGCCTATTTGTTCCAAGTTTGACAGGTTTCGTAAAGTTTATTAAGTTACTTCCTGGTTGGACATTAGCAGCAAAGTAATTCGACAACTGTTACCTAGCAACCGTGCAGTAAACAAGGGCCAAAATCCACATATATGACACAATTTGATATGACAACGATTTGACAATAAAATATTACCTGATAACATTAAATGAGTGTTTAAACTGTCAGAAAAATGTGTCAGTTGCTTTTAAATTTTTCCAGTATTTTCAGTGGTTTGTCGCACACTGTAACGAACTGCTGTAGTTTCTCCAGTCATTTTTTACAATAACTAAGTGGATCAAAAAATGACGTGGTTTACCTGTGTTTTACAATGCATTATGGGAAAAAAAACATATCTACACCTAGTAACAAGGCTTTATAAAGGTGTATGTTGTGGCGTTACAGTTTGCTATGCCTTAACTGTAATAAGGAGCTTATTACGGTGCTGTTTCCTGTGGGCACAAGAGGTACGACCGAAGCACGCCATTTATGAAACTGAATCGTCTTCATCCAGTCTTTAAAGATTTCAGTCATTTCTCTACATAATGTTTCCACTGTCATGCTTATTAGTTCAAACATAACTGTATTAGCGTGAGGTGTAAATTAGTTGCATAAAATTGAGCAGGCTAAAGAAAGGCTAACCTGTATGACAGTTCGACTAACCTAGTGTGTTCTGAATAATATTCTTGTCATTGTTTTACACCTTAAAAGCTTGTGTTTGCCAAAATATGGTCACATGCCAAAGAATACAATGCTTATTTGGTGATTCTGTAACGTAATAAGATCACGTTTCATTTAAGGCTCATTCCACCTGATGGTTGGATTCGCAGATGCCATAAATTCAGTTTTGCAAAACGCATATTTCAACCTGTATTTGGCTAAACATTTGTTTAAAAAGTATCAATGTTTAATACATGTAGTAGAATTTCTGTTCAGATTATCGATACATTTATATATAATTTGGATATTATTACCCTTGAAAGTTCTGATTTATGTAACTTAATAAGGGTTGTGATGGCCATTGCTTTGTTTAATTTCTTGGTTGTAAAACTCCTTTTTCGTAAGTACCTGTAAAAGTACTGTTTTTCTAAGTCAAAGGATTCCTTCAGCATGTCGAAGCTTTCCATTTGATTTTCTTTTGCAATTTGGTAAATACCTAGTTCTTTTAGGTTTAAGACCTTTTCGTAAATAATTCCAGCTTGAGGGTGCAGAAAATACAACCGGTTAATATTTGTGGAAAAAAAAAACATTGTAAAACCTGCTCTTCTGCGTAAGAAAATGTGCCGCTCGCTTGACTACGCCCTCCACTGAAGGGCCTATCATACTGTACATGTAGCCGTCTTCTTAAACCGGCCGTCATGGAGACATTTACATGTGTTTTAATGGATGTAGGATTTCCAGAGGTGAGAGAACCCAAGCGTCCAATGGGCTGTCAGCTCGCCTTGCCTCGTCGAGCAAAAAAACGGAAAAAAAAGCACATCATGGCCCGCTCGGATTGATTAGCTTCAGACTAGCGCGTTTGATTGGCACCTTCAATTCTGCAGCACTCAGCGGGTAACGCACTATCATGTGTCCAGCCGCCTCCCTGATTGAGCTTAGCGGAGCGGCGGAAAGTTGGGAGAGAATTTTCGAAATGTATGCAGGAGGGGAAACTTTCTGTCAATGTAAAACAGATTTATGCGGCTCGAGTGCAGCACGAGTGCGCGCGACGTCCACTTCAGTGTGTAATCTTCGTCCTCGAGTGGACGGAAATGTAAAGGATTCGGGGCAATTAAAATGTCCTGCGTCAGTGGATTTGTCATGTAAGTGTGTCACATGAGGGATTGTCCAGAGGTATTCACGTGTGACCAAAAGAAGTCGTCGTTTCGTGGTGTTGAAAATGTCAGTGACGTTTTTTTTTTAACGCCATGTCGAAGTGCTCGCTATTCACAAAGAAATGCTAGCTGCTGGAGAAACTGTGGCTCATCATTACCATGTCTTTTGGGACTGTTGGTATGACGCTGGTAGTACCGTAGATCAGTGTTTTCTAACCTTTCTTTGTCTCGAGTACCCTCTAAGCTTTGTCTCACACACAGAGCACCTCTTAACTTGAGTTTCAGGCAAATAAATGGGTTTAGTAGTCGCATTTTGTCTATTATTACATTTATGGTCCAAGACACTCCAAAAAGATGCCAAATGTACAACTAAGGACACTTTTCTATTCAAATAAAAGTAGTCTTTTAAAACCCCGAAACCATTCTAAATACCCCTGGTAATTGCTCAAGTACCCCTAGGGGTCTCTGTACCCCTGGTTGGGAAACACTGCTGTACATTATTTAATCAAATTCGAAACTACAATTGGCTTCTTTAGTGCTGCTGCCCCTAAAGCCCCACCCCTGTGCCGTTACACTCCGGCATGACTATGGCTCTCTCGTGTAAAGGCACAAGGCTACGTTAGCTGTATTTCCCTGGTGCCTGTGTCATGTGCTAATACGAATCTTGTTGCAGCGCCTGTGTGTATCGGGTTATCGCTAAACTACACCTTGTTCACGTCCATGTTGCTCGGTTTTGCTGTCAACAACAAAAGAATGTGAATATGAATGGAACCTTGTCTGTTTCTATCTGTGCGGCCTTACTATGGTCCTGGCGTTATTGCTCATTTTATGCTATATTTAAACTATCATGGTTTAAAATTGTGTACAGGCCCTGACGCAGCATTTATTTAGCAGATTTGAACTTTGGGAGCCATGATTGGGAACAGTTGCTTGAATGGATTTAGATCATAGTGACCCCCTTTAACACGTTGAATAAATAAACATACCGCTTATTACCCGTATAAGCAGTTTAAAACAAAAAAGCTGGAAGCACAAGTTTAAAATGTCCTACAGACTACACGTAATAATCGGTCTCCTCACTTTCTAGACACAAAAATCTAGCTGAAGTTCTCTCGGGGCTGTATCTTTAAGGTGTGAAAGTGCTAAAAGCTTATGAGCACTTCCCGAGAGAGCACAAGACACATTTGGAGATGGCCTGGATCGCATGTGTCTCATATTATTGAGGTCATTCCAGGTGTTAATGGGTAAACATGCCGTCTCTATGGTAACTGGTATTTCAAAATGTCAGACAACTTAGACCAAATCGGTTCTTGACAATGTATTTGTGTTTTCTCTTGTATCGTGACATAATAATATGTCGTGTGTTTTGTGGGCCCAGTGGATTGGGGTTTGAGTTCCACTGCCTGTTGCTGTGTCTTTTTGCAAGATACACTTATGCCAGGTGCTTAGAGCCAAAACAGCAATGAATAATACATCAAATTACGTGACTTTAAGAGCACGGAAAAGCATTATAATCAAAGGCATAACTGACATACTGGAAAAGAACTCTCAAGTATAAAAGTTACTTACATTGGTTTTGACAACTTCAGCACGGAATTAATCCCTTTGCAGTAAAAATGACTATGAATATTACATTTATTATAAAATATTTATGCATCAAAAATAAAAAATTCGGCAGCACATTCTGGGCTATAACTGCACTCCGATTACATTAAATGATTTAATGCAGAGCTCTTTTTAATTCCATTAAATGTCCCCTGGTTTGGGAGCCAGATCATTTGGCTCAGAGCTCCGTCAGCGCCTCCCAAATGACTGTTCATTTAGTTTCTCTTTAAAGTGCAGCTATACGAAGTGATGTATTGTACTGGGGACGGGCCAAGAGCCGTACGTCATTTTAAAAAGACTGTGAATCATAAAGGCTGCAATATTTACTGGAAAGGATTTAGACTTGTGCAGAAGTAATTCATTTGCTGCTCTAATATAAGAGCGTACATTAATCAGGAGACTTTTGATTCATTATACATTTGTTTTTCTCTTGCTTGAATGGGACTGAGCCGTCGACATATGATGCGCTGAATGTAACAGGGTGGAGTGCACAAGCGCTTTTTGCACAGGTTTGATTTGTGTATTTCTGCATGTGGTTTTGTGGGTTTTTAATTGATGTTCTTAATTGCCTAATTCCCGACATCTGATGGAAAGTATTAACCAAGGAGAGTCGTGAGAGGCAGTTTGTCCTGATTGGAGGAAGAATAAGCACGGAGCAACTTGTCAAAGAGCACCAGAATTGAGAGATCTGGAGAGGAGCCTAGAGCACGAGAAGAAGAGTCTCATGGAGCAGACCAGGAGCCAAAAACAACAGCAGCCATGGTGGGCGGAAAAACTGACCTGTGTGCCGTGAAACATGGAGCTGCCACTCTTCTCCCCTGCTCCTGTTCCCCTTATTCTGGAAGTTGCTGTTGGCGCCGCCATCTTTTTTCCGTTGTATTAGTTTACACGGGGCAGATGAGCTCAACAGAAAATAAGTTCTACACGGACAACAAAGCTGTTTTCAGACCGCCCAGGAAATCTATCATTGAATCTAGCCTCTTTTTAAAACTAATGCATTATTTTTAGTTTTCTTTGATGATTTCTGACTTCTGCACTGAATGGGAAATGACCTTGGACTCTTCTTGCAGATATGGGGGGACTGCTAGCTCACAGTCAATGGAAGAAATTTAAGAAACAAAAATGCATATTGATAATAAAAATAACTAAATATTTATAACCCTCATGATATTATAAATCATTTTAGAGGAAATAGTTGTCCACTGTACAGTGATTAGATACTGTACAGGACTCAATGTTGCTCGGGACTAATCAGCTATGCAGTAAAAAAAAACAAAACACTACAACACCTGTAAATGTATTTAAAATCGTTTTTTGTTTAGTGTATAAACTTTAACCAGATTTAAACATGTTTTATGGACTGAAAACAACCGCGTTATGAACATTAGTTACCACACAGCTGATTAGCTTCCATCAGACCTCTTAAAATATTTTTTTTCTTCTTTTTTTAGGTTTCTGGGAAAAATTAACGACAAATGTACTTCCGCAAAACAAAATGGATCAATTGTAAAATGACTCAAACCTGACTCACTTCACATATTAGAAATTCTTTATTTTCTTTTCACAAACCCGCGCCCATTTTTATTGACAAACCCCCCCCCCCCGTGCTCGCTCCCTGATGCCACGTCCGTTTGATTGATGGCCCGCCTCACCACAGATGTGCATTTAAACATGTATGCGCCGACTGGGACCTATTTGCATTCCTGTATGTATTGATCGGGTTTAACATCAATTAACACCATTTGTTGTGTTTGGCAGTCCCATTTGCTGGCCCGTACAGGGTGCTTACCGCAGCATATCTGTGGGCCTTGTTTATTCATTAGCGGCACCTATAGCACCGGGTCACGACCGCAGCTTGATAAGGCCGTCCTCGTGCCCTCTCCACAGCTCATCTGATTCATCAACATCAATTAGAGAGGCTTACAGGACCTGCATGGAGAGCCAGGTGAATGACCACTCTACTGTATGGCCAGAGGAGTGCTGGTACTATAACTGGCCCGGTGCACTTTAGAGCGTCTCCTAATGGCACTCTGGGTTTCCATGGCAAGGTCCAAGCTCACAGGGGTCTGCTACGAGAGCAGTTGACGTCACCCAAACATAGAAAATGTATCTTAAAGGAAAATATTATGGATTATTTGTACTGTTATTAGACTTTAAACATGCTTAAGTTTGGTATATCATGTTTTAAAGCTAAAAAAACATCTGTATCGCTGCTGTTTCCCATAGCACTTAATGAGTTTTGCCGCCATCTACTGGCTAAAGAGTGAATTACACAATTTAATTCTACACAAGTGAAGTTTTCCGAGAAATGCTAATTAGCCGTTAGCAGTTGGGGTGTAGGTGTCACACATCGAGGGAACTCAGAAACAGCGTCCGGATGACAACCCCTGAAACCTTTTCTACGATGAAGCACACCTGGACAAATGAGGGATTACATCGACGAACACAAGGTATGTTTTCGATGACGGAACATTGTTAGAACATGGTTAAAAGCTCACAAAAGTTACTATAGCATAATATGTGCCCTTTAATAAATAACTCTAAATCTTAAAACACTTTCTCTTCATTTGGCCAATCTCAGCAATTCGCAAAAAAATTAAAGAGTAAACAAGAAACTACGTCCGAATTATCATAATCTTTTTCTTCATTTATTTCATTTCTCTGCGCTTTTCACCTCTCTTTGTGTGATGCATTGGGTTTGGATAGTGTTAGATGCATTCTGCGCTGGAAATTTTCTACACTGCCTGTCCAAAAATAACAAGTCACCACAGAAATAAAAGGTCATTCGCTCTAATATTTGGTTGGAGTGCCTTTAGCTTTGATTACAGCACACATTCACTGTGCCATTGTTTCAGTAAGTTTCTGCAAAGTCACAAGATTTATTTCATTACAATGTTGCATTATGTTTTCACCAATATCTTGTACTGATGATGGGAGAGTGTGACAAAGCCTTCTCCAACACATCCCAAAGACTGGGGTTATGATCTGTGGTGGATTAGTTTTCTCAGTTTGATGCCATTGATTTGACCCTTCTCAAACATCTTTTCCATGAGTCTTTTCACATGGTTGTTACAGGAATGAGTAGCCACTCACCGCATCAGTTGGGTTTAAGTACCGTGTTGCAGTTGAAAGGCATGCAGCGGCTAGCCAATAGGAGGCCTACAGCTATTTGTTCAGCTGAATCCAAGTGGTGACTTCATTTTTTGACAGGCAGTGTATTTTCGGTCATGACGCGAGTGCCGTCCGTCAATGAACAGGAAATAGATGTTGCTAAGGAGTGAAAGCTTCGTTTGACTAAGTTTGTCGGCTCAACAATTAAAAGTAAAGTAAAAAGGAAATAATTATGGAAAAATATTTAGTGTTTAGCCTTTAAACCTGCTCTTGAGTGTCTTGAGTTTGTTTTAGAACTAAAAATAAAATGCTTTTACAAAGAAAAATATAACTTTATCACTGTGTTGGGAGATGCCATTTTGATTTAGCTGTGGCTCCATCTACTGGCTGTAGAGGCAATTACACACATGTAAATATATAACCACAATGCATTGCAATAAAGAGAGGATCTAACAAAGTTGTAGTTATCGTGATTAGACGGAAGACATGTTCAGAGAAAGTAGTGACAATTTAAAGACTTAAAACAGTAAAAGCGAGGTCAGCGATCATCTACGTCCCATTTCGAGGGACTTCAGAATGCACCTGAATGAACGTGAATCAATTTAAATGCTACTCCAGGTATGTTTTTGATGACGGAGCAATGTCAGAACATTGCTAAAAGCTCAACAAAGTCAATTTTGCATAATATTTGTCCTGTAATTTATATCTGATTTTTGCCGTTTCGTTTTCACCTGAGTCTGCGTTTTCTCTTGATCTTTTTTGTCCAATCATCTCGTGCTAAAGCGTTCCAGGAGCCGAAAGCCAGCCAGCACATCATGGAAGCTAGTACCTCTCACAGCCTCCTTTGGCCCCTCAAACAGGGCGGCACTTGCGGACCGCCCAATCCACTCCAATGCAAACTAGTCGAAACATGCCTGAAGTGGATACGTTTTTATGTGGTATTTTCAATCTCCAACCAACTGCATAAACATCGGGGTGAATGACACCTCTGGTCTCGTTGTGATTCTGTAAATTTCAAGAGTCAATATATGGTCACTGGACTCATTCTTATCATTCAGTTTAGCTCATTATCTCTCTGTTAGCTTGCAGTGCTTAACAGCCGTTTTATCTTCTTTTATCACTGACAGCATTGGTAGGTTTCTTTCAAGAACTTTTCATTTCCACAATCCATAAAAATTAGAGTTAATAGGCCAATTGTCAAGCTATGTACTTCTGACCACTAGTTTGTGATTCTAGCAGGAGCAGCAAGGCTTTTTTTATTCCTCCAAAATACAAGAATTCTTCCATTTATTTTGTCAGTTAAAAGGAAACTATCAAGCTCCCGAGCATGTAGAACATAAAAGAAAAGCTGTTTCCAGTCAAATAACTATTCTAGGAAAAATCAGAGTCAGTTTGTACTCCAAATCCACAAATAAATATATGTAGGCTTATTTTTTTTACACAAAATCTTAATAGCTCATTTATACGGATTTGGCCTGGACTTTTTTCTATTTAGCAAGTCCCTAAATCTCATTTTAGTAATATATGCTTCAGTTTTGAAATGGGAATTGTCGAGACCCAACAAATTCGTAATCAACTGCCAATATCTCCCAACAGCAGCTCCTGTTATTTACACAATAACATTAATCAGGATTAGAGTCCAATTTTGGTTTTCTGTTGATAGCGTGTACAATTAAAATAAATCATACAGCAGAGGTCAAAACTCCAACTTGTGTCAGCTTCACAAAGAGCCCAGATCATTTTAGTCAGGTCTTAGGTCAAATCAGCTGGAATGATAATGCTAACAGAAAAATCTGAGTGGTACAATCCTGGAGGAACCCTATAGTGAATGTTTGAACTTAAACTCAGCAAATGGATCCAGTCCTGGACACATCTACGGCCAGTCCGTCCAAGGAGTGGATCTCTCCTTCACTGAGGTTGTCCTTACTCGGAATTTACACCAGGAGCTACAGCAGCACATAACGCGAAAGCAAAGCAGGATATGCATGTAGCCTATATTTAGAAGACTCAATCTACACCAGAGACATCAGAGCTCCCCATGTAATGTGAGTCTGTGTTTCTACCCACTGTTAAAATGCCAAATTGTTTAATATTGCTTACATATTAACTCTTGGTCAGATGAAAGAGGTTTGAAAACTTCACAAAAGCTGATGCTGAGTTGGTGCTTTACAGTAATAATACACTGTGGCTGCTCTGCTTGTGTTAAGGCGAGACACACCACGCAAAAGTCTTTTTTTGTTGTTGTCTGTTTGTTGGTCAGTTTGCTGTCTTAACATATTGGCCTTCATGTGGAAACAATATATTTGTCCACACTTCTCCTAAAAATGTTTTATCATCCATAGATTTCTCTGGGACATTGTAACTTCAAAGGCCGTTTTCTTAAAATGCATTTTTCTGCCACAGACATAAAGATCAGCCTTAATGTAGCTCCTGCACACAACAAACCTCACAATCTGGGACTCAACAAGATTTTGACAGAATGTACAGAAGGATTTGTTGATATTTAATTCTGCATCTGATTTATTTAAGTTTTAAGTCTAAAAAAAGAGCCAGAATTAAAAAATTTTAAATACATTTTTAGTCAGATCTAGCTTACACAAAAAACAAAATAATCAATCCAAAACCCCCTCTGTAGTTTTTGTCTATACCAAGAAAATTAAACCTGTGACATGTTGGCACTTAAAATGCCTTATTTCTATATGAAAACATTAACAAAAAACTTAAAATTGATGTCTTTAAATTTAAGATTTTGTCACATTTAGTTAGGTTGCTTGGATTTAAATTTTGATTTTTGTAAAGTAAGTTATATTTCTCCAACTTGTCCAAGTCCATCATGAATCACTCCTCAAGGTCCTGGACGCAGTGCATTGTTTATGTCTCTCTTGTGTTTCTAGAATATGATTTTATGCTCTGTTACTGCTTTGGTGTAAATTGGGGGTTAAGGATTCTCTTTTTCCCACCGAGGTCTTTCTTCTTTGCCGACAAGAACGGTCTAAGGACAAGAAGCACTCTGGGACAGTTATCAATTTGCTAGTTTCCTGTGACATGTCAATTTGCTCATCGATTTAATGATCAATGACTGTTTCATTGATGTTTTTTCTAAATTGACAACTATGTGAAGCTATGTGTATAAACTGAATTGGTAAGAGCACCCGGAGGAAACCAACAAAGTGACGGGGAGAACATGCAAACTTCATCGACCCACAAGGGAAATTACTTTGACACAGCTCACAGACTGCAATGTAATAACCAGATCAAACTCCTCACACTGTAAGCCAATCAACTAGCAGTTAAATATCACACACCGACACTGGTATTGATCTCAAAATTTGCAAAGTTTCACCCTATTTCCGACAGCCTCAGAAACCCGCCTCAAACCCCTGACCTTCCCGTTTTAGCAGTGCGCATACTTGAGTTACAATAGCGTCTGTGCGAGCGTGTCATTTATCCAGGTAAGCACATCTTCCGGGCTCAGATCAGTTACAGAAAAAGCATGGATTCTACTTCCCTCTATTCTCCAGCCTCGGATAAACGACAGGCGCACAAAACATTTGCATGGTTAGGCCGAGAGGAGCCATTAATCTTAATCAGGCCTAATATCGCCATCAGGGAGATAGGGGGCCGTCCGCTATCTATCACGTTTCTCCACGCTTTTCTTTGGGGCAAAAAAAAAGACTTTCGATCAATCTCCACAAGCAGATAAGTCTAGCGCAGAGACCTGGGGCTTCATCACTTCAAAGAGGCGTATTTTCAAAGGGGAGCTGCCAGGTCAAATTCCATCGGGGATAAGCTATTAGCTATTAAAGACCTCACAGGCTGCGGAGAATCGGAGAGATCGCTCACGGTAATGACGGCCAAAACATTACCAGTGTTCCGCCGCGCGCAAATTTAGATTACTGACTCGGAGTGTGCAAATGTGTAAGTGGAAGAGTATTCATGACACCTGTATCAATCATACTTGAACAGAGCATTCGTAGACTGACTATTAAGCAGCCATTGAGTTTTTGTATTTAAAGATCCTATTATATGCGGTATTAAAGTGCAGTTTTTAGTCTTTATAAATGCAACTTAAAGCAAAACAGTCTTGATTTTTATACGCCAAAAATACCTGAATATGATGACTTCACCTCCTCGCTCATATGGGGCTGAAGAAACACAAGCAAAACTTTTACATAATCAGAGTCTTATGTCTTATTAAGATCTATGTACTTTAAAGAAAAAAAAGAGAACTTATATTGGATGACATCATACAGTGGAAACACATGCTTCAACAATGTGAATTTGGCATAGTATAGGAACTTTAAGTGCTTTAGGAAGATCTCTACTTTTACCGAGAACATTGTTTTTTAATATCATGTGTATTTGGACTTTAAGACAAGACACTACAAGCAAAACTCTTTTTTTGGGGGGTTCAGTTTCCTGTCTCAACAAATGAGCTTTCAACTAGACCTAACAAAATTGATAATTCTACAATAAACAGAAAGACGTCATATAATTTAACTCAATTATCCTGAATCCATAGAATTATATGGGACGTTGTAACTTCAGAAAACGTTTTCTGAAAATATATTTTTAAAGGACCAAATGGTAATACTAAAGAAACTACTAATATTTTATGTTGTTTGTTAGATCATTTATTTTCTTAAAAAAAGATTGCTTTCTGTATCAAGTGCTGAGCCTTTCTCTTAGTACCAACATTTGAAATATTTATGACAGCACTATGTCGTTCCTTTTGTGGTCGTAGGCTTTGGGTTCTCCAACATCCTCCAAGACATGAATGGGTTTATACGAATGCTAACTCTGAATTGCCCCACATAAATAATTTGCCTTACCATCCAGTCCCTCCTACATTTTCTTCAAATGCAGAAAGGTCTGGAATTGGACGATAAGGGTGTCACAAAACTCTCCTAACTTGGGATGGTCCAACCACAGCTGCTAAATTGTAGCACGTGTCTCTCAAACACGGAAGACATCTCCCCTTGATATTACATCTTTTACCTCTGATTTACAAAGTTTGGTGCGTTGCTTGTTGATTCTGCAGAAATTTGCGCCCTTTCTCAAATAACATCATCATTTATTTCTTTTTTTTTACTCACAAGCTGCCATGTTTGTGTGCGTTTCAATGATTGGTTAATTCGTCTGTCAGTCACACCCATTTGAAAACGGAGAGACAGGATGTTTCCAGTGTATATATGGTTTCTTCTAGTGAGACAACTTGGTGATTGAGATGTATTTACCTTGACATGTTTGGCCTGCTATCTGCGAGCCTCTTCAGAACTGTCGCCGGTCTTGGTGGTGACGTGACACTTATCAGCTGTCAGCTACTTCCTGAGGCGTGGTCAGCCTGACGGACTTGGCAGGTCGCTCAGACTGACCACGCCTCCTGCCGCCCGGTGGTTTCTGGAGACCACTGCAAAAGGAACAATCATATCATGAACTGGGGACGGGGCTCGGGTCCTAGGAGCTGAAACCAACAAGTTCAAGCGCGGGATTAAGGAGGAGGCCATTGAACGCCTTAGGAAGCAACAACAGCTGATAAGTGTCATGTCACCACCAAGACCAGTGACAGTTCTGAAGAGGCTCGCAGATAACAACCCAAACATGTCAAGGTAAATACATCTCACTCACATAGTTATCTGACTAGAAGAAACCATATATACATTATAAACTGAAGACAAGACGAACGTTACCAAAGCAAGGATGTTTCAAGACCAAAACATCTTTGTATTTTCAGAACATGTGGTCTTGGCTGGTCAGGCAAATGAACAGCACGATCGTAAATGGAAACACACTGCTATAGCGCTCGAGGAACGCGAGCGCTTTCCATCAAGAAACCATTCACACACATATTCATCCGCCACTGTACGCAGACTTTAGAGTTGATGCAGGTAAAGTGGCTTGCCCAAGGACACAATAGCAGTATTCAGCAGTGGGAGGTGGGATTGCCAAACTAAGGGCAGACGACGAGCAACTGAGCTACGCCCCCCCCAATGCCCCATGATTCGTTCCCTACGACCGAACGGCCAAAGTTACTCTCAGACTCGAGCACAAGATGAATGAGTTGTATAGTACACTTTTGAGGGCATCTGTAAAAGCTTTCTGAACCTTTTTGTCAAGTGCGCTGTCAAAACATGGCTGGAGTGTCTCTGGGGAGGTGACAGATAGGTGCTTTGTATGCTCTCGCGAACTGTGCCTCTCCCCAAAGTGGTGAGCACAAAGCGGCCATCACATTTCCCCATCAATCGGCATCAGAGGGCAGCCAGCCGAGCGTATGGCATATGTCACCACGGCGACGCTTCACTGTCCACGCTCAGCAAATGCAGGCCGCGACACCAGCTTTGAAGATTCTGTCACCCACTCGCACAATCATATAGTAGACCTCCTAAAATATAAAGAAAAATCCCTATTGAGAGCAAATTGTTGACTTTCAGGGTCTTAAAGAGGAAAGACATCTGGTGTACGAAATATGCCAAAACACATACAAATGAGTAATATAATGAAATATTAGACCCATTGATGGAAAAATATTTTGTTTTTTCATATTGTTTTTAGCCTTTAAACATGCACCTTAAACTTGACATCTCATATTTTGAAACAAAAAAAAAGTTTATTATGGCCTTAATAAAAAGTTGTCTGCAGTATGCAATGAGTGGATCCGGCCAACAGATGGCGACTAGCGCTTAAACAATTTATTTATGTTAGCGATTTTTAGACATAAAAAATGCTAGCCGAGCAGTAGCAATTATCGTATCGCAAAAGTTTATCGAACAAGTGACGTATGAAATCTGACAAGTGACGCACGAAATCGGAGGGAGAGGATTTTCTAATGAACATTCCTCAAAACGGCGTGAATGCAGCTGAATGCAACTCCAGGTAAGTTTTTTTTCGATGACGGAACATTGTTAGAACATGGTAAAAAGCTCAAAAAAGTCTTTGTAGCAGAAAATGTGTCCTTTAAAATACAATATCGTCAAAATATCATCCTGGAACGGAGACGACTGGAAGCAAATAGTCATATTCAATGATTATCTGACGTCAGATCTAAATGGTAAGTAGTTTGATTTTCTATTTTAAAAGGCCTGAAAAAAACTTCTATTTCTATTTTATTTGACAAAAACTTTGTGAAAAAGGATGATATACAAAATACTATGAACGCTTTTACATGGTGAACATGACTAAGCCAAATGTAATTATCTACTTTAAATGAACAACATATGTAAATATTTTCTAAACATGCTCTGATGATGATGTAGCACAGTGGTTCTCAAAGTGGGGATCGGGACCCCTCGGGGGCTCACGAGGAATGAGCTGGGGGTTGCGAGTGTTATGGTTTTGAGGTGAATCCCAGAGCGGAGGCGAGAGACGGTGCAGGTTTAAACAGTTTATTTACAAAACAAAAGGCGAAGGCTGCGGAGGCAGGGAGCGGGCCGACTTAGCTGGAGCAGGGATCACCAGGAGCAGGACGAGACACCATGAGGACCTGGGCAAACGAAGGAGCAGGTAAGTAAGGAAATCCACAATGGAGGCAAATGCAAAAATATAACATCCCAGTGACAGCTACCGAACGTGACTGAATAATCTGGCAGAGTAGTGGTGAGAAGACCGGGTTGAAATACTGCAGGGTGATTAGATGAGTGATGGCAGGTGTGTCTCGTCTGCCTCCCTGGAGAGAGCCGGCCACGCCCCCACCACACACAAGCCCTGCAGAAAAACACAAAGGGAGGGGGGACCAGAGCACAGACCAGGAGCCAGCCATCACAGTACCCCCCCCTCAAAGGGCGCCACCCGGCGACCCACCAGGCTTGCCAGGGAACCGGGCATAGAACTCCCTCAACAGGGCCGGGTCCAAAATCAGGGGCGAAACCCAGCGCTCCTCGGGCCCGTAACCCTCCCAGTCCACGAGGTACTGCCAACCACGACCCGGCGCGAGCGTCCAGCAGCCGGGCGTACAGTGAAGGCAGACGCCGTCAACCACCGGGGAGGAGGAGGCTCGGCCGGAGGGCTCAGGGACTATGGGAGACAGGCTTCAGAAGCGAGACATGGAAAGAGGGGTGCACATTCAAAGAAGGGGCAGCTTCAGCCGACCACAGCAGGGTTGAGGACACGGTCAATGACGAAAGGTCCGATGTAACGAGGCGAGCTTCCTGGACTCACATTGCAGTGGAAGATCCCGTGTGGACAACCAGACCCGCTGCCCGGGCACATACTCAGGGGCCGGAACACAATGGCGGTCAGCGAGGAGCCGGTTACGCTCCGCAGTGCGGCAGAGCGCAGCCCGAACCTCATGCCAGACCCTGCGTGCCCTCCTGAGGTGCATCCGGACAGACGGCACCGCCACCGTCCTCTCTTGAGTCGGGAAAAGTGGAGGCTGGTAGCCATTGGCAGCCATGAACGGTGACATTCCAGTGGCAGAGGAGACCAGGGTGTTGTGAGAATACTCTATCCAGGGAAGGTGAGTGGACCAGGAAGCGGGGTGATTGGCCGCAACACAGCGGAGTGCGGCCTCCAAATCCTGGTTTGCCCGCTCTGTCTGGCCATTGGTCTGCGGATGATAACCAGACGACAAACTGACAGTCGTCCCGATAGCTCGACAGAAAGCCCTCCATACCTGGGAGGTAAACTGAGGACCTCTGTCAGAAACGATATCGAGGGGTAGTCCATGTAACCTGAAAACATGCTGAACCAGGAGATTAGCAGTTTCAAGGGCAGAAGGGATTTTAGCGAGGGAGACAAAATGGACAGACTTAGAAAAACGGTCAACTATGGTCAAGACTGTGGAGTTACCTTCTGAAGGGGGAAGTCCGGTAATGAAATCAACAGCAATGTGAGACCAAGGGCGATGTGGAACGGGAAGTGGACGTAGTAACCCTGCCGGAGCTCGATGAGAGGCCTTGCCCACGGGCGCAGACAGAGCAGGCAGAGACAAACTCACGGACGTCAGAAGGAATCGACTGCCACCAGAATCGTTGTTGGAGCAGGGACTGAGTGCGGTGGATCCCCGGATGACAGGCGACGTTGGAGCTGTGCGCCCACTGCAGCACAGCTGACCGGGCAGAAGGAGGCACAAACAGAAGATGTGGTGGGCATTCCGCAGGAGTCGGAATGCCCCTCTGAGCCTCCTGGACCACTCTCTCCACCTCCCAGTTGGCTGCTCCAACCACACATGAAGAGGGCAGGATGGTGTCCTCCGTAGGTTCTGCGCTGGCAGCAGGAGCAAATTGACGAGACAGGGCATCCGGCTTGACATTTCTGGATCCCGGGCGGTAGGTGAGCGTGAAGTTGAAGCGACCCAGGAAGAGGGCCCACCGGGCCTGGCGGGAATTCAGCCTGCGAGCAGAACGTAGGTAGGTTAAGTTCTTGTGGTCCGACCATACCAGAAATGGTTGGAGTGCACCCTCCAACCAATGTCTCCACTCCTTAAGGGCCAGAACCACAGCCAAAAGCTCACGGTTCCCAATGTCATAGTTCTTTTCGGCTGGGGAAAGCTGTCGTGAGAAGAACGCACAGGGGTGCAACTTCTGATCGGCGGTGGCTCGCTGGGAGAGAACGGCTCCAACCCCAGTTTCAGACGCGTCCACCTCCACCACGAACTGAAGAGAGGGATCAGGATGACACAAAACAGGGGCAGAACAAAACAAGTGCTTTAATTTGAGGAAGGCATCTTCGGCCTCAGGAGACCAGGAGAACGGCAGCTTGACAGAGGTGAGTCTGGTAAGCGGAGTGGCCACTTTGCTATAGTTACGTATGAACCTGCGATAGAAGTTGGCAAACCCCAGAAACCTCTGGAGCTGCTTCCTGGTGGTGGGTGTGGGCCATTCCGCTACAGCCTTGATCTTGGCGGGATCTGTCTTCAGCTGTCCCTTCTCAATAACAAAACCAAGAAAATTCACAGAACAAGCATGAAAATCACACTTCTCAGCTTTAACAAAAAGTCTGTTCTCTAATAACCTCTGCAAAACCATTCGTACCTGCTGAACATGCTCCGTCATATTGCGGGAGAAAATCAAAATATCGTCCAAATAAACAAACACAAATCTATTCAGCATGTCACGCATAAAACATCGTTAATGAGCGCCTGAAAAACAGCAGGAGCATTAGTAAGTCCAAATGGCATGACTAAGTATTCAAAATGTCCAAGAGGGGTATTAAACGCAGTCTTCCATTCATCCCCTTCCCTTACCCTCACCAAGTGATAGGCATTGCGGAGGTCTAACTTAGTGAATACGGTAGCCTGATCAAGCGAGCAGAATGCAGAGTCAATGAGTGGAAGGGGATATTTGTTCTTAACTGTAATGTCATTAAGACCCCTGAAATCAATGCACGGGCGGAGAGTCTTGTCCTTTTTATCCACAAAAAAGAACCCCGCCCCCACAGGGGATGAGGAAGGGCGGATGAGTCCAGCAGCTAAACTGTCTGTAATATACGTCTCCATAGCCTCCCTCTCTGGTTTAGAGAGGTTATACAGTTTGCTGGTGGGTAACGGAGCACCAGGAATCAGGTCTATGGAACAGTCATAAGGTCTGTGAGGGGGCAGAGACACAGCACGGTCCTTAGAAAAGACCTCTCTAAGGTCATGATACTCGGCTGGGACTAACGTGAGATCTACAGGCTTGGGAGGAGACAAGGTATCCATAACAGGGGCCGGAACAGCTGCATGTAAACAGTGTGAATGGCAAAACAAACTCCAATTGACCACGGATTGGGTGGACCAGTCTATGTGAGGATTATGGAGTTTGAGCCAAGGGAGTCCTAGAACAATGAGAGTTGATGGCGCGGGGACTATGAATAGGGTAATTAACTCGCAATGATTTCCTGAGAGTAACAGGGATACGGGGGCCGTGCGGTGAGTAACTTTGGCTAGTAACCTACCATCTAAAGCGAAAACCTTCTTTGGTTCAGGGAGTGGTTCTAGAGGGATCTTGGCCTGGGACACAAACTCAGAGTCAATAAAACTGTCATCAGCACCAGAGTCTACTAACGGTAACAGGGAGAGAAGAGGAATTGAAGGAAATGGTTCCTCTGAGCAGGATACGTCTGGAGGAGGAGTCGAATGGTGTTTGGCTCACCAGCGCCCCTCCTGAGACTGGCGAGCCTGGTCTTTTGGCCGAGTAGGACAGTTAAACCGAATATGGCCCGCTTGACCGCAGTAAATGCAGAGACCATGGCGAAACCGGCGCTGGCGTTCCTCTGGAGACAGATGCAAACTCCCAAGCTGCATGGGTTCCTCGGCGGTGGATGACCGTGGAGTCGAGGTGGTGAACTCTTGAAGTAGAGGGTCCTGCGAGGTCCTTGGCCGACAGGGAGGAATAGACTGCATGCCATGGACCGGGGAGCTGAACCTGCCTGCTCTCTCCCTACGCCTCTCACGTAAGCGATTATCGAGTCTAATAGCTAGGGAAATCAATTCCTCTAAGGATGCAGTCTCATCACGTGCGGCCAGCTGGTCTTTGACCTCCTCACTAAGCCCTTTTAAAAAAACACAGCGGAGTGCGCTGTCGTCCCACCCACACTCAGCAGCTAAAATGCGGAACTCAATGGAATAGTTGGAAACTGAATCTGAACCCTGACGTAAGGACAACAGCTTATTACTTGCTTCTTTTCCCTGCAGTGGATGGTCAAACACTCTTAACATCTCTGCTGTAAAAGTATCTAGTGTGCTACAAACTGCAGAGTTACTATTGGCTAAGGCCAAGGACCATGCTGATGCCCTCCCAGAGAGAAGACTCATGATAAATGCTATTTTAGACCGGTCAGTGGAGTAGGTAAGGGGCTGCTGATCAAAAACTAATCTACACTGATGTAGGAACTGGTTACATCTCCCTACCTCTCCGGAGTATCTGTTGGGAGTGGGAATGAAGGGCTCACGGAGCTGTGCCGACTGGGTAGGAGCAGGAGCCTGGGGTATGGGACCCGATGCCTGGGCAGAATCTGGAGCTGGAACTTGAATTGCAGACGTCAGAGAGGTGAGGTGAGTAGTTACGTCCGTTAAACGCTCACCAAGCTGATGAACTCCGGCGGTGAGATCTTGGATGGACTTCATCACAGTTGTAAGTGCTTGGCCATGCTGTCCAACCAGAGCTCCTTGGGAAGCGATGGCCTGTCTAAATTTCTCAGTCTCAGCAAGGATTTGGTTCAATCTTTCAGCCTCTGCGGGATTCATGTAGGCCAGATTATTCTGTTATGGTTTTGAGGTGAATCCCAGAGCGGAGGCGAGAGACGGTGCAGGTTTAAACAGTTTATTTACAAAACAAAAGGCGAAGGCTGCGGAGGCAGGGAGCGGGCCGACTTAGCTGGAGCAGGGATCACCAGGAGCAGGACGAGACACCATGAGGACCTGGGCAAACGAAGGAGCAGGTAAGTAAGGAAATCCACAATGGAGGCAAATGCAAAAATATAACATCCCAGTGACAGCTACCGAACGTGACTGAATAATCTGGCAGAGTAGTGGTGAGAAGACCGGGTTGAAATACTGCAGGGTGATTAGATGAGTGATGGCAGGTGTGTCTCGTCTGCCTCCCTGGAGAGAGCCGGCCACGCCCCCACCACACACAAGCCCTGCAGAAAAACACAAAGGGAGGGGGGACCAGAGCACAGACCAGGAGCCAGCCATCACAGCGAGATGATTTTAAGATCTCATTTTAATTATTTTTTATATTAAAAACAGTATCTTTTTGTGAAATAAGGCCCAATAAGACTATAACCTATTCAAATAACCAACATTAAACCTGATTTAACACGCTTGGACACTTAAAATTATTACTGTATTTATTTTCATTTCACTTTGGGGTCCCGAGTGGGTTGCATGGCTATTATGGGGATCCCTGCCAGATTAGTTTGGGAACCCCTGATGTAGCTGGTTTTCATTGGTCAAAACATATTTATTATATTCTGCGGCTAATCCCAAACTCCCACTGAAATTGCCTCATGTTCCAATTCACTTTCACCTCCAGTTGTCTCCATTAAAGAATTTAGAATGTATTTGTTCTGTAAACCTTTAAAGGGTCTGTTAAGAGCAGAGTAATGACAAAAGAGTCCATTAAAAATTATAAGAGTGTGTATAAATTCTAACCACAAACCCAGCAGTTAACAGTTCAATCCCAGCTCCAATTTACAACATACGTGCTGCCCTTACTTGTATCCTTGGGCAAGACATCTTCCCCCTCGCTGCCTTATGTCTGGTGTGTGCCTGAGTGATTGTTGGTAGTCGGAGAGGTAGCAGAAAAATAGACACATTTCCATCAGTCTACCGCAGGGCAGGAGTAGCTTATCTCCACCAGAGGCAGTATTAGTCAGGAAAGACAATCCATCTCTGAACAGAAAAGAGAGCCTAAGGTGCAATCTGTCACCCATTTACAACTCCATTCTCAGACCTAAACCGAAACAAAGAAAACAATAAGGCTAATCAGAGTTAATAGGAGTTGTATGACCCATTCCGGCAGGGGTCTCCAAACCTTTCTTCACTGCACTGTAATATTGACGAAGCGGTGGGCAAATTGAGTGTCATGGCTAGTGGTCAATACAATCAATCATTCAGGTTTAGTGTGTTGAACAGGTTGGATGAGAAACCACATTATTCCAGCTTGGGACCTTTAATTCAAATAAAAATTTCACACAAAACTGTTCAGGGTTTAGATAGTGGAGAATTTTCAAACATCCAGTAAAATAATTTACTTGGGCTATAGTCTGGGTCATTTAAGCAGCAAGTCTAAGAACTCTTTTGAATTATGGCACACGTTTTGGGTTTAAAAGCTACCACGGCACGCCACCTATCACTAAAACATTACCAATATAGGCCATCTAATTAAAAATATTGTATATAATGAGGCAAATAATGTCTGTGGTACTGTCTAGTTCTTTAAATTTGGTAATAGTGATGGTTTTACGTTCTTTTTTGGTGCAAATGTTGCTCAGGACACTCCTAAAAGGTAAATTAGTTCATTAAATCCGCATTTGTGAATCTGTTAACTCAAACTGGACATTTTTCAAGGCACACCTGGCACACTAGTGTTCCCCGGCACACTGGTTGAAAATCAAGGCCTCAGAGTAGTTTAGACTTTAGGATAAATATAATGCATTATTTGTACTGTTATTGGCCTTAAACATGCTCTTGAGTATCTTTACTTTGACATCTTTACAAAGAACAATATAACTTTATCAAAGCCTTTGGAAATGCAATATTAACTTAGCTGTGGCTCCATCTGTTGGCTGCAGAGGCAATTACACAAATTTGCTTTATACACAATGTTTTGTAAATGCAAGCTGCACTAGGCTGTGACACAGTTTTAATGATCGTGATTAGACGGCAGAAATGCTCAGAAAGAGTCTGGCCATGATTTATGGACGTAAAAACAGAAAAGAAGATTTTCAGAGCCATGTCACACATTGAAAAGCAAGAGGATTTTTAAACCAGGATTCATCAAACCAGCGTGAATGAAGCTAAATGCTACTCCAGGTCTGGTTTTGATGATGGAACAATGTTAGAACAGCTCATAAAAGTCAATTTTGCATATTTGTCAGAGTGGTTGTCTTCTGATCCGAAGGTTGGCGGTGCGATTCCAGCTCCCTCAGGTGAATACTGTTGTTGTGTCCTTAACCTGCTTCGTCCCCCAGTGTCTACGTACTCTTGTGTATGAATATGTGTGTGAATGAGTGAGTGGTTCCTTTATGTAAAGCGCTTTGAGTGCCTTGAAGGTAGAAAAGCGCAATACAGTGATCCCTCACTATATCGTTTCATCTTTCACGGCTTCGCTGCTTCACGGATTTTTTTTACAGTGCGGATATTTTTACAGTGCATCCACTGAACTTCAGCGCACGGCACAAGAACGGGACCCTTTGATGAGTCGTTCATTGCAGTTCTCAAATATAATCGAAGGTGGCATATCCGTTTATAAAAATCTTCTTGCTCAGAAAAAGAAAGAGCGCCAACAACTAAAGAAAGAGTCCTGCATCTTCAGTAGAAACAGAGGCTACAGCGGAGCGGAGTCAGGACGAAGAGGCACAGACTGTGAAATACGCCGTGACAATGTTTCCAACCTTGTATTACTATATTAAAATTATTGTTTTAAACAAATTTTGGGCTTTAAAACAGGTTTTGATTTTTGGTTTCATTCCATAGTTCAGTATTGTATTGTAAAATAATAAAAAATAAAGCTGTGACTACTTCACGGATTTCACTTTTCGCGTGTTATTTTTGGAACGCAACTCCCGCGATAAACGAGGGATCACTGTATACCGTACAAGTGACAATTTACCTTTCAAATGTGACCATGTAGTTTGCAGTTGGAGGGTATGACACATTCTTTTCTCCTGGAAATGGAATAAAACCAAGCAATCTCCATGGAGACAGGCAATAAAAACTAATTTCAATGGATAAATGAAAGATTTATCGGTTTATCATACGGTGGAACCTTCCAGCAGGGTTAATGCTTACAATTACCACATTTTAAAGATTTTTAATGCCATAATCAACGTCAAAACAAGACATTTGTGCTTTTATCATGTCAAAACTACTGGCTTCTTAATCATTCTATTGGCAGCAAAATTACCAGAATATAAACTACTTTATAATATTCAAAAAGTGAATTTACATGAAATTTAAACCATGGGGAATGTATGTTTTTAATCCTATCTTTTACTTTTAGGAGGATTTGATCTCAGCTTTTAACATCTAGTCTCAATCAATTCACTGTGTGCTTCAATCCAGTTCACATCTGGGATTCAAAATATATTCTGATTGGGTGATACGGCGGCTCTGGACACACGATAACTGTCTGGTCTAATTTTTATTATTATATTATTTGTTCTTCGGATAGATACACCTTTTTGTCAAAATGTATTTTAGATTTAATGCCTGTGGAAATGAATTGAATGCTTTTTAATGTATTTTAAGGCCTTATTTTTTGCCAACATCCATTTAATGACTTTTAATGCCCCACCGAAACCCAGTCCAGGCAAAGCAAAAACTATTTGATGAGAAAATCAGGCGACGGACCCTTAACTACAAAACACGCCTGCATTCAACAGAGCGAAATGTGTTTACGTATGGGTTGGACAAAAGAAAGGTTAACATTGGAGGGTTACAATATTTGAGAAGCCATATAGTTTTAAAAAGAAGTGGTACGATGACAGCAAAAATGTTAATCAAATAAATCTAAATTTTGAGGCCAAAATTGTGAGCTGAACTGCACCATTTACACATTGTAAATTCTATCAAAATCTTGTCTTGTTTCGTTCTTGTCGACTCAATCTCGTGTCTCGTCCCGCCTTTAGTAGTTCCGACGGTATCAAGAAGAAAATGCATTGCTTTACGCTGGACAAAACAGATTTTAGCAACAAGTATTTTCCGTAAGCTGATGTCTACCGCCGAGATTAATGGAAAACGAGGTTGCAGCTGAACATGTTAACGTTGCGTACTTGAGGATTAGCAAATACAGGCCATGGCACCGGCTCTCAGAATCATCTCATCACCTCGTCACAATCAATCCCGCGCACACCTCCGTAATCCTATTTGTCCAAATAAATAATGAAAGCGCGGCGGCCCCACACACACCAGGGGCGCGGAGGGGGGTAATTGCTACGTTTCAGCTCGGATCAGATGGGCTCGGTGGGAGGCTGGCTACGCTCCGCTGTGACCTTGTGAGTGCCGGTAATTTTCCACAGGCTTAGTGGATCCGGAGCAGGCAGGGGCCCTCTGTGGGTGCGCCGCGGCATCAGGGTGGCAGCCGAGCACCCTGTAGGAGTGACAACCAAAGCTGTCAAGTTGATAGAGAAGTCAACTGTAAATCTTAAAGCTATTTTAAAAAACAACAACAACATAGTCTGAGAGGATTTCAACATTTCCTGGAAAGCGTTCTTGAGTCAAAGAGGCAAAACTGTCAGAACTCTTGCCTCACAACAAAAAGGATCCCTGGTTCAGCTCTTTGACTGTGTCGGGCCTTTCTTTCTAAGTGCTCCTACAGTGAACTTACTGTAGTTCAAGAGTTACACAAGGTTATTAAGGAACTGCTGCACTGGCATTGAAATATAATAGTATTATGCATCAGTATACATTCACCTCAACTTGAGCCGACCACCTAATTGTTACCTAATTGGTACAGGCTCATTTTATTCGACACATTATGTAATTTTTCGAGCTCTTAACCATGAAATAACATATTAACCTCATTAAAAGCATACCTGGAGTTTATTTAGCTTCGTTAGCTTCGTTCGCACTGTTTGATTAATCCTGTATAGTAAGTCAACTTCTTTTTGAGCCTCACAAAACACTTGGTTTCAAATTTTCCAGTTCTGTGAGATCACGGTTACAGTTTCGAGATCTTCAACTGTTATTTAAATCATCACCAGACACGTTCTGATCAATTTTACCGACAAATGGCATTAATTACAACTGCATGCTTAGATTAGTTACGCAACTGGAGTACAATCTTCTGGTTCCTCCTACTTTCAACAATATTCACTATTATATTTGCCTGAAGTCTGTTGAATGCTGTTCACAAGTCCCTTTCTCCCATTTCCTTTGGGAGTGCTACCGTTTCAGCTGCCTGGCTGCTCCTGTGATGAGTGAACTTTAAATGCCACAATCCTGACCTGTGGACCTTGTGGAGAAGGAGGGTCTAAGGACAGGGGATGCTCTGGGACAGTTTTCCGTTTGCTTATTTCCCGTGATTGTTGGTTTATCTGCTTCTCTATTATTGGCCAAATACTGTTTCATTGTCGATTTCTATAAGTTTCTGTTGGTAAAATTTTGGTGCTGTTTGGTGCTGAATTGAATTAGTGCATCGGATTTTATGTTGTTTCCCCATAGCAGTTTACTCTGCTGCCAATTCCCCAAAAAATCCTGATGAAGGAATACCTGACTGGTAGAGAGTCATATGTGCTTTCAGTAGATCAACTATTTTAAGTTCTAAAACATGAGATGCCAAAGTAAAGGTACTCAAAAGCATGTACAAACGCAAAGCCTAATTGACTAATCATGACTAGTCAACTATACAGACTCTGAAACCAAAATACCTTTTATAACAAAAGTGCATTAAGACATCAAAATATCCAAAGTCCAAATATTCAATAGAAATAATCGTTTGACACGTAGACTTATCAAAATAATAATTGCTGACTAGTCGACTACTAAAATTATCATTAGTGACAGCCCTCATAAATGCCAATAACAAAATAAAAAATGCATAATATGTGTGATGAAAGGTACAAGGGATCAAAGACATGACATATATCTATCTATATCTACATCTATATCCCACAAATATGATGTTTGTTCTGCTACGGTGCACTATAACTTGTTTATTTGCAACGCCTCAGTACGTCACAAGGACTTTCGAGGACAATCCAGAAAAACTGCAGATTAACCAGCAAAGCCTCGGACCTTAGAGTTTCCGCAATTAACGTTTATCCTCTCCGGTGGCCCACCTAATCCCGTTATCCCTGACAAAATATTGCATTACCATGGAATATTACGGGCATCCTCATACCAAATTGTGCAGTAGGTAAAGCTTCAGAGGCAATTCACGCCGTTGCAAAGTGGCTCCAGCATCATTTTGCAAGGTAAAATATCACAGCGCGCTCGGTTTTCCCTATCGGTGTGGATGCCAGGTCGTTCCGTAAAGTTATGGCCCCTTGTTGTCGCCGAGGTGTGATTGGCCTCAGTCTTATGGCCCATCGCTCTGTATTGCGCCGACATTAAGCAGAGTCACCCAAGGGTCAAGCTCTGAAGCGCTGTGATGCCGGCGAGATGAGGGATCTACTGCCACGGGTTACGTCAATGAACGCTCGGACCGTGCACTTCTTTAAAATGAGATGTCTGCCACTGTAAAATAGCTGTGTTTAGCGTTATAGGGCCGTGGTAAATTCAGCTATGCATCAACATGGCAGCGAAGTTAGGGTATGCACGATTTAGCGCCACGTTTCAGGCAGTTCATTGAAGGAAATGCTACAGCCGTTTGAAGGAGAAGGAGCTGAGATTTTTAAGTGTGTATGACATGAATTCTAATGAAACGTAAAATATTGATAGCGAACATTCATGGTTTCTAATATAGTGCTTTGGTAGTCACTTTTAAAACCATTACTTTTTTGCGGTTATAGAGCAGGCCGGCGAAGATGGAGCAGACACGTAATCGGGCAAACAATGGCAAACTGGTTGTGGAGATTTGCCTGGATTTTGTTACTTAAAGCTGGGGTGCCAGATTTTCAAACCGCGAAAGGAGGAAGTATGTATTTAAATCTATCTAACTAATTCCTAGCTCACACTAATGCTTTGGCACAACATTAATATTCACATTTATGCATTTCTAGGTGCATGCAGAACTCATCTTTTATATCACAAAGTAAAACTGGGGCAGACCACCAAAGTGCAGTCAATCAGAGCGCTTTCAACTTGTATATCCAGGTCTATGAGAGATAAAATACTTTATTATCTGCAGACAGCGCAAAGTGGTTAGATTTTGTCACTATAGTGTTAAAAGTGCTGCTTTTACAGTGCATTCTCCGGGGGCAAAACAGCTTATTTACAAAAGATAAAGTTGAATAACTTAGCTTTAATGTGTACATAGTAAAGGCAGTCGTAAATGCACACTATGTAACTTTTCTGGTGGATGGTACATCACCTGTTTTACTTCATGGAGATGTCATTGCTTTGCCTTGAATGTTCAATATATTCAATAACATGTTTTTGTTGTTCAACAATACCCTAGAAAGCATGTGGAACATTCTAGACAAAGCAATGACATATTCATGGAGACAAGCTGGTGGTAGAAATGTTACATAGTACACCTTTAGAAATGTGTTTTGAACACTCAAGATTCCCCCCACAATGCATTGTTCACTCAATCCTCAGACTTTACATCAGAGACCCAGCACTGGAGTCACAGCTGCCCTTAGACAGACGGACAGAGACTTCTATCACTTATTCACAAACCTTACACTGCAAGGTGTGAAAAGAGTGAAATGGCATAAAATGAAGTTAGAATGAGACATAAACTGACAATTGTCAGTCATATTACATTCCCTGCCTTAAATAATAATAATACACTTACACTTGTAATGTGCTTTACAGACTTGTCAAAGTCTCTCAAAGTGCTTCACTGTTGTCATTATTCTTTCACTCCACCCTCAGTGATGGCAAGTCACTTGCACAGCCACAGCTGTCCTGGGGCAGACTGACAGAAGCAAGGCTGCCAGTGTGCACTATCAGCCCCTGTGACCACCACCAACCATTCACCACTTTCATACAAGGCAATGTGTGTTAAGTGTCTTGCCTAAGGGCACAATTACATTTCTTCCTCCAGTCTCCCATCCAAGTACTGACCAGGCCCTGACCTGCTTAGCTTCTAAGATCTGACAGGATTGGGCCCTGGCAGCAGGTATGGCCACAGAGGTCATGCCTATGAGTCATGTCTGTCATCCCTAAAGTCCCTGGAGTAATCATCATAAGGCTTTAAACAACGTGGGAACATAGAACATTTATCTTTTACATGTAGTAGACTTAAGTAAGTAATAAGTACTGCTGAAAGTCCAACTCAAGTAAAGTACAGATTCTTAAAGACTGTATTTAAGTGACTGATCACCTGAGACAACAAACAAAATATCCTGTATTTATAAACTAACCCACCAAGACGTACGTCGATATGTCAGAGGCTGCAGATTTTCCCCCTTCAGTTTTAGCATCCTTGTAATTTCCTGAGTCTAGCTTAGTCTTTGTGGAGCCTAATGATCATTACTTGCAAAAATGACTATATCATGCCTCATTTATTATTTGTGCTTCTTTGTAAAGCTTTTTCCTGAAGATAAAAAGTCAAGCTCCCTGTGGGAATCTGCTGGCAGCCAAAGCAGCATTGTGTGTGTATATGGTACAAGGAAGTGTTGGCATTATCTTCCCTGGCAAAAAATCTATAGAATTCATCAAGCTGAGCGAGAAGCATTATTAGAATCAGTGTGCTTCCCTCCTTGCATTGGGAGGAAAATGATTTCTAGAAATTGTTTGTTGTTATGTTTTAGCCGGCGGCGCGGTATCCCTGCGAGAATGTGTTAGCGAGGAGCAATCGTGTCTGGTAGTTTTATTAGATTTCTAATTCCATCACTCAGGCAGAAGAGCACGGTGCAATCTGCAGAGACGAAACTTTGGCGAGGATAAAAGTGCAATCTTCGTAGCGTTAAGGACACTCTTTAAGCTGTTGACTTGGGAATCAATACGACAACATCGGTGTGTCACAAAGTATAGACCGGACTCATCAAAGCGCGATCAGAACCCTCAAATCCCTGTGGGTCCAGAGCTGTGATTTTGATTCATAGCTGCTTTTTTCTTCTTGTCAAAGCTTGGTTTTCCTCTATCATCAATCATTCATCCCTTCACTATTGTTTCCAAGAAGCGAGACCTCCACCAGTATTGCGCCTCGCACTGTTGAGAGCCAGGACTCAAATGTAAGCTGTCACATGAAAGAATCGAGTGGGTTTAGTGCGCGCAAATCCTCGGCCGTGTTTGGCAATAAGGGCTGCGCTGTACCTTAAATTTTTGGTTTGTGCCAGACTTTTCCGCGCTTTCATCATCCCTCCGGGTTCCAACTAACGGTAAGTTAATCTTTTTCTTGCAACTTGGAGCTTGAGGTGGATTACTATCCCATGGCAACAGGAAGCGTTTTTAAAGGTTGCGTAAAATTGAGAGATTAGGACATCAGGGTTGTCTCAATTAATCTAATGTTTTAATGCAGGCAAAGCAATGACATCTCCATGGAGACAAGCCATTAGCAGACCCTCCACCAGAAAAAACACATTGCGCAGCTTTAAGTGAAATTATTGACTGTTACTAGGAATAAATTACAAAACTGCTTTCCTAAAGAACAAATATTATACTAAGTTGACTTTTTTAACCGTGTTCTAACATTGTTCCTTCATCAGAGACATACCTGGAATAGTATTCAGCTTCATTCAGGCTTGTTTTACTTTATTATTGTTGTTGTTTATGAGTTTGTTTGGCTCGGAGTTTCAGAAAAACACTCAGATTCAAATTTCCCAGATTCATGACGTCATAGGTAGAACAGTTCTGGGCATTTCTGTGATGTAATGTCAGACACATTTAAGTCATAAAACATGAGATACCAAAGAAGAGATACTAAAGATACTAAAGGCCAATAACAACACAAATAGTGCGTAATAAGAGTCCTTTAATTTTAATACAGCTAAGAAATGTGCTACTTAGCTACATTTACGTACAGTTTGCTCACTTCTTTCTCTAAAGCTGCATCGCCTGCTCTGATTGGCCAGAACTAAAAGAATTGTAAATTGCGGTTTGAAACAACTTTTTTCAAGACCAATCCAAAATAGTTTTCCATGTCAAAAAGTAAGTAGTAAATGATGTGTTTTTTGTCATGATCGTTGCCTTGAAACCATCCATTATCTGTTCACTCCTCAGTCACACTTAGTTGACAGACAAGGAAAAATGTCTTGGTCAAGGACATAACGGCACAATGAGCTGGAGAGAGATTTAACCCAACTACAAGGACATTAAAACCTGCCAAATCACTGAATAAAATCAAACAGGAGCATGCGTGACACCAGACCCATTTTTCTTTTCGCATTAAAGCTCATGTTCTCTTTTAAAGTGTGCATCAAGTGGCTGTTTGTAGACGAAAGTTTAAAAATCTGTTGAAAATGACAAGTTAAGTAAAACCAAAAAATAGACACAGTCCATCTCAAGGTTATGCCTACTGCATACTTTGTTTTACCCTTTAAACAAAATAAAAATGTTCATATATTCTATTTGTCAAATAAAACAAATCTGTAACATTAGATGAGTTCTGGCCCAGTGTACATTGATTTCAAGGTAAGTTCCTGTCATCATTTAGAACCAGGAAATTAAGATTACAAACTTAAAACATTTGCTAAACTGTGATAAAATTTGTAATTTAATTGTATTTTTTTAAATGTTTAAATGTATTTATCTTCCCTGTACTATTGACCTTATTCTGCCCCACCCACTTTTGCCGTTTTTTGCACTTTTGTTGTAAATGCACTTCCGTTTGACGAGGACTCCGTTAAAGCTAATGACGAACGAGGGAAAAGTCTCACCGCTAAAATGTTACATAAAGTAGATTGATTTGTGTAAAATGTTTAATGAACACGAGCAACAACAAGTCAACAACGCACCGATTTCCTGGGCGGCCTGAAAACGGCTTTTTTTTTTTGTTGAGCTCGTCTGCTCCATGTAAACAGAAACAAGACGGCGGCGCGTAAGGTAACTTCCGGAATAAGGTGAATAGTTACATGAGTAGTCCAGCCTGTCATAGGCACCTTTAAGGAGACCTTAGGATCTTTTAACCATAATGTAAATGTCATTAAACCATTCGAAGTTGTATTTAGAGCGATTTGTGCATATTTGAGTTATCTTTATTCCCCTTTGAACAAGACGACATCATTGCTCAGTCAGTCCAGGTGATATTTACTTTTTTATGCAATTTTATTTTCTTAACACTGAAGTGGACTCAATGGAAACTCAAAGAAAACAACATTTTTGAGAGCAGATTGGACAAGTTTGTTGTTTCCACTTGAAAGCTGATATGTTGGGAGAGCAAACTGACAAAAAAACAAAACATTGAAAAAAATGAGTTTTGCCTGTAGTGTCTGGCCTTAAAGGGCCTATGACAGGTTAAACTACTCGTGTAACTAAAATACAAGTCAGATATATTTGAAGTTTTGTTAAAAAATAATCACACATTTCATCATTTTTATCCTATCACTTCCTGGTTGTAAAAGATGACATCACACTAGGAAATTTGTTTGTGCACTGGGCTAATACTTGGCTAAAGTCTGAGATTTTTTTTGTCCGATAAATCAAAATATATGTGAACACTTATTTTGTTGAATTAATGTTTTAAGGGTAAAATAAGTTGTTTCTTTTGGGTAAATGATGCAGAACCTTTGGATGGAAAGCGTTTCCCTAGTGTGATGTCATCAGATTATTACTTCCTGTAATTGGTGTAAAACAATACTTTTTATGTACAATACGTATTAATATACCAAATAAAATCAGAATTCGAAAATTGTTAAAACCTGTCATACGCACTTTAAGTGAGTCTCAAGTCCTGAATCCTCAAGCACAATAGGTCTTCTTTAACACGTTTTCTGCTCCTTTGTGTTTTATTTATTTGGACTATTGTCTGTCTGTGTGCAAAAACAATCAAAGAGAATTTCCCATTAGAAAGCCATTACAGCCGGTGTCATCATCCGGAGCCATTGTCGAGGCTATTTGAGTTAGCATGGACACTATCCAAACAGCACATCTTTGCCATGGCAGTGTTAGCTCGCTAGCACACACACACGCACACACACACGCCGGCTTGTCCTGTACTAAGTGTAACATGCGAGGGGGATTCTGCCATGCAGAGCTGCCGGAGCGTCATGCACCGGTAGTTGGCAATGGCGGTGGAATTGCCGAGCCAGCCTGACGCGAGCAGAAGTCGGCACGCTGCAAACCCGGAGATAAGCATCCAGACACGGGGAGAAGGGAGCGAGGGGAGGAGTGGTCCAGAGGAGATTTGGATGCGACGCTGAATGGCTGCAGTGTATTCAAATCCGCCAGCCTCGTTAGCATTGTCATGTTCACTTTAGCATGAGCGGGGACATTTGCATACAAAGCAAATATGTGCGAGTGAGGGGTTTTTGAAGAATGACGGCTGGGAGAGAGAGTGTGCCATGTCAGTGTGAAAAATAAAAGCAAAACTCACTTGGAAATGCTACGGAAACAGACATATTTGAAGCAGTACTCTGAAATAAGTACAACGCTTTAGTTAAAGGAGTGGGTTATCAACAAACTAATTGCTACTTATTTTGTTAAAAGATGATGGAATGCTAGCACTCACAGCAACAGGGTCCATCCATCTTGAACCAGAATGAGTTTGTATGTTCATATTCTGGTCTCAACCCGGTTTACAAAAGCATGCAATATAGGCAAATCCCCCAAAGGTTGCCATGGCTGCGTTGAAGGTTTGGTCAAATGTAGAAGATCAACAAAGTATCCAAAACAATTACATTTGTGTAATATGTCTTAAAGGCACTGTACCTGATTTTTACTGTTTTGAAACGTGAAAAAGTACTAAAAAGAAGTAGTTTATTTTTGAGTCTTTACAGCTGTCACATGTATCACTCACTTTGCAGTCTCAGCATCCTAAATCTTCACCGCAATGAGTTTATAATTCTCCTGTGCTTTGGAGACGGAGTGAGAGCAGGGTGCAGCGTCTGAGCAGCTGGGACTTGACTGAAAATAACACACTGAAAAGGTAACTTGTACAAGATTACCTGGGAAATCAAAACTAACACGTTACGCACTCTAGCGTACAAATTACGTACTCTAGCGTTTTGCTAAACTTAACACTGGTTCCCACACATTCTGGAATGTATAATGAAAATATCATTTATCTATTTTTCAAACATGAAAAAAATCATGAAACGTGGGTAAAAAAAGAAAAAAAGTTGCATTCAGTGAACTTTGGATTTGTAGCCATAGACCACATTTTATTGGGAAAAAAGGGAATAATGTATTTGTAGACACATTGTAATGAAAAGATTTGTAGAAAAGGACCCTGAATGAATACATTGGTATTGCTTCACAAATCTGAACTAGAGATTGCTTCTTAAGGCGGTTCAATTTTTTGTTGTTTTTGGTCAGTTTGCTCTCTCAACATATCGGCTTTCATGTGGAAACAACAAACTTTTCCAGTCTGCTTCTTAAGATGTTTTATTATTTCATTTAATACATTTTTTCTTGCATGCATTTTTCTCCCACAGAGGCATAAAGATCAGCATTAAAGGAAAAATATGCGTTTTTCATATATTTTTAGCCTTTAAACCTGCTCTTGAGTGTCTTCAGTTTGACATGTCATGTTTTAAAAACAAAAATAAAATGCTTTTACAAATAAAAAAAAATAACTTAATCTCTGCGCTGGGAGATGCCGTTTTGACTTAGCTGTGGCTCCATCTACTGGCTGTAGAGGCAATTACACACATGTAAATATATACCCACAATGCATTGCAGTAAAGAGTGGATATGACGAAGTTGTAGTTATCGTGATTAGATGGAAGAAAAGAACGAGTCTGGCCATGATTTAATGTAGCAACTTGTCACGTATGCATTACGTCCCAGACTGTACTGTCAACATGGTGGATGCAGCCAAAGTTCTGGGAAATGGCTATATCACAGCACAGTATATCACCCCAAACTATATCACATTTGCGACCCCAAACACAAAAACAGGCGACACGCAAAGTGATAAATTAGCCTTATATCTAATGTTTGATTTTATTTTGAGAATATAGATCTAGAAAAATGACTTTGATAGACCAACAAATAGGAATCTACATTTACCACTGCATTTGAAGGGTGTCCTTGTTTAACACTCATATATCAGTTTTTCCCCATCATCTGGGGACCCCCGGAAGCCATTTCACAACCCCTATAAGGGTCCAGACCCCTAGTTTGAGAACCACTGGTTTAGAGGAGTTGATGGGTGGATGAGGTGATATTGAAGATACAGATGAAAAACCTTTAAATTATACAGTATTTACAAATATATAAGTATATAAGTATAAAACAAGACATTAGTACACCTTTCTGAATGCATTTCATGCCCGGGTAAAATAACATGAATCAGACATTTTTAAACAGTAAATTAGTTTTTAAACACACTTGACTAAAATTCCCATATTAAAGCCAAGCAAATTATGTACATAGTTTAGATTAGTTAATAGCACAGCGCTTAGAGCCGCAGTTACTGACAGCCTTTGAACTCTGTATCAAGTCAACATGGAAGCAACAGGTAGCTTAGCATTAGGTAAAGTCCATAATATAAACAAAGTTCCTATCCGATGCTTACCGGCTGTCACTCTAGCTTTTACTTGCGAGTACCCGGTTCCATACAGCGTCTCCATGAAGTTCAGATTCACTTGGCTCCCGGTGCATGAATACGGACAGAAGCGCACACCATTTACACTTTCTGGGCGCGTGCTCTTGATCAAAAGAGTAGTTCAGCCTTGTCCGAGCAGAGGAAGGTGGTTCACGGGCAGTTTGCCACGACAACAATGGAAAACTTTTCATTTACTTTCTTGAAGCACGAATTTTCATAGATTTCTATCTCATGTGGGAACCTTCTATCTCCGTAACACAATACACCAAGGCCTTCATTCTTTTATTGATACACCAACACCACATTTCATCCTACTATTATCAAAACATGAAAATACGACCTAAAATCCTATTACTGTATGTTCCGGCCGATGGTAACACTCCAATACAAAACCCCTTTCTGAGCCTGTTGTCAATCCACAATCCTTTGGCGTGCCCTCTGAGTGCAGTGCTCATTTTAATATTTATTGAAATGTTATCAAAACCACTCGGAGCGACTCAAAGCAATCAATGATGTTTAGCTAGGCCGCGGCACGGTCAGGTCTCACCGCTCCCCCTCCCATTGTTTGCCTCTGTGCCGCTCATTCAGCCCGTCGCCTCGCAAGGAAAACCAAGCGGGCGCACCTCGGTAATTCCCCGCTCCATGCCTGTGTCTGATTCCGATTACACGGCTACACTGCTTTCTAATTGACAGAGCCGCCACTTTGCCACCAGAGAAATGAGGCCACTATAGAGCAGAAGGTCTCATAGCGGGGTTCCTATATACTTCCAAGTGCGTGGACGTCAGCCAATGCCAGCTAATTATCCTTCATGCCGTTTAACCGGGCCCAGAAATCCATCCAGCAGTCAAATGTGGTGTCGGGTGAATGCGGAAGTGCGTAATGACAACTCCAGGCTATACTTTTAGGGTCTTAAAACACAGAATGTGCCTCACAATGAATGCGAAAGTGGCACATTAATTTACAAAGGCGCTAAGAAGGATTAAATTGTATGTATGAGTAATCGGTTTCATTGTGTTTATGCATGCATTTTTGAGATAGGGTTTTAAGATTAGATTTTCTATAGCACGCCTGCCACCCAGCAAGAAAGGGTTTGATTCCTGAAGCAAACTAATACAAAATGAAATTTAACATAGCCAATTTCAGATCCAGCAGAAATTCTTTAACTATTGAGGCTTCAGGTGTTTACCTAAATGCGATGGTAGATCCACATTTTCTGCAAAGTTGGTCACAGGCCTCTAAATCTGTCCTGAGGCCACTCGAATCATTATGCACTGCCTGGCCCAAAAAAGAAAAAAAAAATAAACATAAAGAAAGGTCACAGGCTCTATTTTAGAGAGAATGTATGTAAACCAAGTGTTTCATTAGTTTTCATCAAAATCTTGTTTTGATGATGATGGAAAAAGTGTGACCACTGTCAAAGCCTTCTCCAGCACATCCCAAAGATTCACAAAGGGGTTCAGATCTGGACTCTGTGGAGGTTGAACCATGTAAAAATGATGCTTCGAGCTCCTGAACCACAATGTTACAATGTGGGGCATGAATCCTGAACTGCTCTGTCACAATGTGGGCCATGAATCCTGAACCGCTCTGTCACAATGTGGGCCATGAATCGCTCTGTCACAATGTGGGCCATGAATCCTGAACCGCTCTGTCACAATGTGGGCCATGAATCGCTCTGTCACAATGTGGGCCATGAATCGCTCTGTCACAATGTGGGCCATGAATCCTGAACCGCTCTGTCACAATGTGGGCCATGAATCGCTCTGTCACAATGTGGGCCATGAATCCTGAACCGCTCTGTCACAATGTGGGCCATGAATCCTGAACCGCTCTGTCACAATGTGGGCCATGAATCGCTCTGTCACAATGTGGGCCATGAATCCTGAACCGCTCTGTCACAATGTGGGCCATGAATCCTGAACCGCTCTGTCACAATGTGGGCCATGAATCGCTCTGTCACAATGTGGGCCATGAATCCTGAACCACTGTCACAATGTGGGCCATGAATCCTGAACCGCTCTGTCACAATGTGGGGCATGAATCCTGAACCACTGTCACAATGTGGGCCATGAATCCTGAACCACTGTCACAATGTGGGCCATGAATCCTGAACTGCTCTGTCACAATGTGAGCCATGAATCCTGAACCACTCTGTCCCAATGTGGGCCATGAATCGCTCTGTCACAATGTGGGCCATGAATCCTGAACCACTGTCACAATGTGGGCCATGAATCCTGAACCACTCTGTCACAATGTCTTGGAATCAGAATCCATTGATGGAATAACCTGGTCATTCAGGATGTTCAGGTTCAGCTGATCTCATTTTCTGGGCACATGGTGTTGCTGAATCTAGATCTGACCGACTGCCGCTCCCCAGATCATAACTCCGCCCCTACAGGCTTGTACAACAGGCACTAGGCATGATGGGAGCATCACTTCACCTGCCTCTGTGACCACAGTTCCTCCTCCAGAACAATGGTTAGTCACTATCCTTCCATTTTTTAATAATGCATTGCCAAGTTGAGTAGTTTCTCCTCAGATGCTTTCTCTGCTTGATGTCAGTGATTTGACTCTTCTCAAACACACTGACATCTCTTCCACAACCACAGGATTTGTCTTTCCACATTTGTTACAGAAATGAAAAGCATCTCACTGCATCAGTTGGGTTTAAGTACCGTGTTGCAGCTGAAACACAATCAGCCATGCAACAATTGTAGGAGGCTCAGCCTAATTTGCTTAATTGAATCAAGACGATTTTTTTGGCCAGGCAGTGTATTTTCATGCAATAAGTAAATAAACAGTCAAATTTCAGAATCTAAATTATAGGTTTAGTCAATATTTGTGGAATATGTAGGGCCACTGATAATTGTAGAATGGTCATTTGTTCAGCCCGTACATCCCATACTCTTGTTACCTAACCTGGTACCAGCTAATTATACCTCACGCCACTTAACCTGCCCCTCTGATGTATCTTACAGACTAACATTCGGCATGTAAAAGCCATACAAGGCCTTATAAATGATAAATGAAACAGGCGCCGGAGAACAGTATTCTTGCGAGAAAGGAAACAGAAGCACTTAGTCCCAGCGTCGAAATCGAAGTTAGCGTGGACTTTAATCTGCCCTACGTCACCGTAACAGCTCTTACCGAGACCAAAGACTAGAGACCGGTTCTGCCTGCTGGGCCTAAGTGGTCTGAGAGGGGCAGATAAAATAATCATGAGATAAACAAGGAAAACAGAGGAGCATGTCACGCCAAGCAAACACGTCAGCACTATTCCCCAGTATGATTTGGCGTTTTTAGTGCGAGACAGGTCACAGGAGACGGAGGGTGAAGACATGCAAAATTCATAATGTCATACTTCAGCAGATGTGAAATCTATTTGTAATTGTGCTCTAAAATTAGATCAGGTCTAGTAATCACACAAGGATAAAGCACTCACTAATGGTTCTGAAACCGGATACATTCATCAAAAATCAGATCATAATAATTAGACATACATATACACATATATTTTGAAGACATCAGAAAAGTACGATGCATTTTAAAGCTACAGTTTTACAGTACAGAACAATTAGATTACTCACATCCGATGTTTACATGAAATTTCAATGATCTGATAACTCCAGAAATCAGAGAATGATCAGATTTTAGCTGTGCCTAATATAATTTGGGTTGTACCACAGCACGTTAATGCATATTGATTTTGGTGCAATCCTTGGATCAGACAATTAAGTGAATTGGGGGGAAAAATATCTAAAATTACAAGAGAATTATAAGAAATCCCATCGTAGAAAGGGTTTCAGGGGTTGTCATCCGGACGATGTTTGAAAGATCAAGGCGTTTAGACTTTATCCTAAGTCATTGTCAAAGTCATTGTCATTGTCAATTGTCATTGACAATGACTTTTGGATAAAAGTCGAAACGTCTTGATCTTTCAAACAGCGTCCGGATGACAACCCCTGAAACCCTTTCTACGAAATCCCACTAAAGTACATAATAAGGATGTAATGATATTGGCGATTTCACAATAGCAAAAAAAAAAAGTGGCAGCAAAATTGTCTTGATATTGTCATGGTCTTGTTTCTGTATTAAGGACAAGAATTTGCATCAGAAATAATTGTTTTGAGTTTATTTTGACGAAAAAAAAAAACAACAACTTTAAAACATTATAACGTATCCCATACTCCTTTGTGCCACGTCACCCTTGAGAGTAGGGCTGTCACGAATGATTATTTTAGTACACTAGTCAAATGATTATTTCTATTGTATTTTTAAACTTCTAAATACATGATCATTATTATGAATAAAGTGTATTATTGATAAAAATCAGCAATCATCTATTATATTTTGACATTTGAATGTATTACAGTTTTTCTCCATTAGTTTGGCTCATGTCTTGAAACAGAAATTACATTCTCAAAACTCTAAGATCATTTGGCACAGCAGTCTCACAGTTCTATACAACACTATAGTTCACCTGCAAAAGCTCGTGGCTCTCCCAAAACAGGTCACTTATGTGTCAAAACTGCATTTCTGTCTAATATAAATAGTCAGTGCCCCCAGAATGAATTGTCTCTTGGCGTTGTGTCACTGAAAGTCAAAATGTTTCGATGTTGTGTCAGTGTGAGAGGACCAGCTCACACTGGACAGAAAACAAGGATTTTACACTGAGAGCAGCCTCCGAGGGTTGAAATCACAGATTGCACTCACACTACCAAGGACATTCTAACCATTGTTATTCATACACATAAATACATACATATGTAAAAAGAACATTTACATTACAGTAATAAACTGTAATACAGTAACAAACACAAAATCAAAAAACAAGGATTTCAATTCAAATATTCCAAGAAACTCATAGATGGTATTCATAGTATTATATTATATTCTTGACCAGTTTTGACCATTGAACAGACTATTGTGCATGTGACTTATACAATGAGATCATGCAACATGTTTGGGAGAGAATGATCATTAGACTGAGAATCAGTGAATCAGTTTGATCTACAAGATCTATTCATTTGAAGAATGTGTTAAATGTAGCTAACTGTGTGAACTGTAGGCGACTTGTACTTCATCATTTACAAAGATGCACTGAGACAATTGAGACATGAACTAAAGCATCTGCCATTTGGTCAAATGAATGAGAAATTCCGTTCTGTTGTGAACAATTGCCAAGAGGTTTGGAAGATTGTCCGTGTTATTTTGAAAATGTAATTTCGGTTTCATTTCAGTTTCATTCACCAGTAGAGAAAAACTGTAATGTCATGGTCTTTATTATAAAAGGTCTTCTGATGTGTTTTAGTGTCTGCATAGTTCAGTCAACAATTAGTCTATTATTCATTTTTGGAGGATGGATGGATTATGGATTTGGAGGGTTTACAATCGACTAGTTACGATCAGTTGATTAATTGTTGCAGCCCTACATCAGAGCTACAGTTTGAGCTAAAAGGATCACACATTACACACTTTCACGTTAGTTTTTTCTTGACTTTTTAAAATCATTCCACCAAGCTGTTCACAACGTAATTATTCTTGACTTGATTTCTTCACTTATGCAAAGGCATCACTGAAAAATGAATACAAATGAAGGCTAAATTATGCTTACTATTGTAAACATCACTTCATAACCCTTCTATAATACCATGAACCTACCCGAAATATTGCATTCAATTTTGTACCGTGAGGTTAATACAGAAATAATATTGTACCGTGAGATTTTGACGTTCTTACATCTCTAGTAGCAAATGGAACATTATTGATTAACGCAGCATTAGCTTAACACGGTCAGTTCTCTAGCAACATTTTGAGCTAGAATTTTGGGCAGGAATGTATAAAAGATTTCTTCACAGTCCCTGTTTTTAGGATGATGGGAAACACTCAAGGGAGACCCATCCAGACATGGCAAGAACATGTTTCAATAATGCACATTGAGTTACGTCAACCAAACAAACTCTACGAACCTATCCGAATGCCCCATGACTTTTAGCCTGTTTCTTATTTACTACACATCTTACTTGCACTACGTAATAACTCACTTCTTCAGAGCTGTTTTTATCATTGTCAGTGGTTGCTGCAGCTGGCGAAATTGGTCTCCTATGATGGATTCTCCCTTGTATGAGTTCCAACATACTACTATACAGTACAGCAAATGGTAAAACTACTCAAACCGCTCGGTCGTCTCAACTACGAGCTCCATCTTGGCTCTATTACACCAAGCGCAGAACATAAAACGTATTGCGCTGGGCTAAATGTGAAACAGCTGCACTTAAACCGCACATATATTATTTTATTTCCTTTGTGTAATGGATCGTAATAACACAGGCGCAACTAAAAATGACTAAATCTTCCCAGCGCCTGCACATTAAGCCGTGGAATGGTGTTGATACTGGGAGCATGACGCAATCCTCCCATTCGGCTCCATTACGCCGGAGAAACATGGTGAGAAATGGATTATTTTGAAGGAGAAGTTGGAGTAGATCTTGGAATGTTGGCACAGAACAAGAAAAAAGATACACTGGAAGCAAATGTTATCCACGTGAAGTGTTTTGACTCCATGTGAAATTGAATTTGGAAAAAAATGCAGTTCAAATTCACCACTTTATCGTCAGCTCTCATACAATTTGACACAGGTTTACTTTTATATGTGGTATTTCCGTTAACTTTTAAAGATTTTACAAACAACAACATGGAATTTGTGTTCAGTCTTGTAAAATTTACTACAGACCCAAAGAAAATAGTAGATTTCTTTGCTTTTAAAAAATCTTTATTTTGATTATTTACGTTTTACGACTTAAAGTGCATATGACAGGCTTTGATGATTTCCAAATTTTGACTTTATGTGGTGTATTAATACCTCTTGTAAATACAAATTAAAGTTTACACCAGTCAGGTAGCTGCTTGTGGACAAAAGTTGAAAAATCTGTTGAAAATTACACAAGGTAAAAACATTTATAACACACTAGGGAGACAAAAGAAACTACTTTTTTGACTCTTTAAACAAAATAACAACAAAATAAAACTTGTTCACATTTATTTTTCTTTGTGATATTGGAGTTTGGTGCAGTGTACAGGATGGTTTCTAGGCAATTTCCTAGTGCGGTGTCATCATTTACAACCAGGAAGTAAAATTACAAAGCTAGACATTGCTAAACTGGGGTAAAATTTGTAAAGATTTTAGCAGAGTTGGAAATATATTTATCGCTACTGCATTTTAGTCAAAGGAGTACTCCAACCTGTCAGAGGCATGTGAAGAATGAATAGCTTCCAGTGCCCCATTTGAAGGTAAAAGTAGGAGTGAAGCAGGCTGGGAAAAAATAATACAACTGAAAATCAAGTCCAGTGTAAAGACTCGAAGAAACACAGTGCACAAGAAAGGCAATTTAACGGCTTGTTTTTGATGATAAAACATTAGAATATGGTTCAAGGCGCTGTACCTGATTTTTACTGTTTTGAAAAGTGAAAAACAGAACTAGTTCATGTTTAAGTCTTTACATCAGTCACTCTCACTTACCTAATGCAGTCCCAGCATCCTAAATGTTCACAGCGATGAGTTTATAAGCACTTTTCACGAGTCACTGAGCTCAGATAAAGCTAACCCACATTAGCATGCTAACGGCCCACTTCCTGCTGCTCTCGTAGGATAAAATGCTCTAAAAATAGACGCAGATAAAAAGTTGTGGTCTCATTTTTACCCGAATAGATACTTTTACAATATATTTGTACTGGGGCAAAACAGATTTGAGTTTATTGCAATAAATTGGTAACATGGACTAGTTCTGTAAAAATCAGGCACAGGCCCTTTGAGAATGAATAGCTTCCAGTGCCTCCGTTTGCAGGCAAAAGTGAGTGAAGCATGTTGGGAAAAAATAATAAAACTGAAAATCAAGTCCAGTGTGAGGTCTCGAAAAAACACAGTAGACAAGAAAGACAATTTAACAGCTTGTTTTTGATAATAAAACATTAGAACATGACCATTTTGCATCTGTAACCTTTCACGGTTTTGTCCAACTAACTATAAAACCTCGCTATTTTGATCACATCTTTCAGCTCCTACAGTTAAAAGTCAACAACGTGCGTGTGTCCTAAATTGTGAAGTTTAGGGACTAAATTGTGCTTACCGGGCCGTTCAGAGCTGTGTGCACCTGACTGCCTCCGAAGCGCTTCAGGCATTCTCCGACCATTACGCCCATCCAGGTGTGCAGAGCGTCGAGCCGACCTCTGAGAAGCAAGACAAGGTCCTTCGCACGGAAAAAAAGGACAAACGCGGTGTATCCATCTGCTTCCTCACCTTTTAACTCATCATCCTGCCAAACAACGCCATTCTGTTGGGCGTCAGCCAGGCACGGGTCACACTATTGTACCGGGCAAGGCTGCAAGGAAAGAGTGTCCTTCCACTGTCACCGTAAACCATTATGGATTTTTGAGAAACGGGTTTATTTTATGATTTCAGCAGAGGTTGAGTTGAAACTGGGATTTTTTTTGTTGTTTGTTTTATAATTTCTCTTTGAGATTTGGTTTTCAAATTGTGCCTCTTTGACAGAGTTGGGTTTATCTCCTATGATAATTTTTCAAAGGCATGGACAATTACAGAAGAATTGTTTGCATATCAGCCATTCTAAAAACCTACCATGTCTTAAATTGGTTTAAAATTGAACTGTATTTTAATGCCTTATGCCTCAAAATTATTAAGGAATTATTTCTAGTAATAATCTAGCATAACCAACAGAACACATGCTTCAATGAAACACTCTTTCCCAAGTATATTATTAATACGAGACACTACAGGCAAAACTCCTTTTTTTTGTTCTGTTCAGTTTGCCTTTCAATGTATCGGCTTTCATGTGGAAACAACAAACTTGTCCTTCTAAATTTGTTTTATTATTTCATTTAATAAACTTCATCTTTAGATTACTCTGAGACATTGTAAGTTTAATGTTTTCTTAAAATGCATTTTTCTTCTGTAGGTGACATAAGAGAACCACTTAAACACACACAAAGCTTTTACAACTGTGTATGAATTTTTTTTTGTGTGTGCAGAAGGATTTGTTTATATCTAATTCTAACCCTGATTTATCAAAGTCTAAAAAAAATTACTTTAAATTTAGTTTTTGGCTAATTTTGAGTCAGAACTAAAATAAGAAATCCAAGAATGTAAACCTGGTTCTGTCCATTTTTCAAATGTAAAGTTCCCAAATATGTTGACGTTTGGTTGTTTTTACACATAAAATGCCAACTTTCTATATGAAGAAATTACATGACAAACTTGTAATGTATTTTTTTATGTGAGTAAACTAAAGTAAAGTGTCAGATGTATATCTTTAAATTTAATAAAAAAATGTTCCTATTCACCTGCAGTGTCTCACCTTAACAAGAAAACAACATGATTTAAAGCTAAAAAATCTAGGCTATTTATCATTATGTACACAAGTGATTATTCCTCTTTCTTGTTTCCTATACTTCTGTCAACCTTATACCCACACACCTTTGCAAAAAAGGTCATGCCAACAGTATATGAGTGCATCCGATTCAAACGGACAGGCTCAGTATGAAACCAGCTACAGATCCCAGAGGACCGCGAGCAGATGGCCCAACCACACCGTGTCAGCACTTTCCTCCCACTGCAACATGACACACTCGCTATGGTCAAACGAAACAGTAGACATCCCAGGCACCTTCAAACTCTATTTATATTGCATTTCGCAGACAGTGTTTTTTTTCTTCATACTTCCGAGGGAGCCTGCTGGAAAATAAAAAGTATATTTCCTCCAAAATTGGAATGGCTGAAAAACTGTCATAACACTGCAAAGCCAGGTTCTGTGATTCATTTTGTGGATTATGTTACATTTCCGAGTTTTCATTACACAAAAGATTTTGAGATCTCTCGTTACGCATGATAAAAGCTTTTAGGTGGAGAAAAGCTAGATGAAAAGAATCCAGGCGTAATGCAAGAGAGATGCTGTTTCGAAGCTTGATGTACTCAGTGGTTGAAAATGGTGTGTGGAGGGATTGTCTTCTCACTGGATTATTGATCGTCTCCTTCTCCAATTCCGTCCTGTCTCCAATGTCCAGAGACAAAAACGTGGCCGATGTCGACATTCATCACGGGGAGTAAATGTATTGGTGGACATTTAACAGTTGTTTACTGTTTTTCGGCTTAACTCGGACCTGATCATTGATCTCCGAGACAATCCGCGGCACTGGCGGCTCGACATTGTTTGCTGAAATGATTGCACCAATCTCACAGATGGGCATCAGGTGTAATTACAAAGATGGGATTTCAACTGTCAGCAAGATAAATGGTTATTTGACTGGATTTGTCTTGGAGACATCGTGAAGGGGCTAACTGTCACCGAGGTGTTCTATTTCCTTTGCTCACAATCAACCGTCCTGAAAAACGTATTGAACTGCTATTCCATCTCTTACAGAAAATCTTTGTGTTGCAACAAAAGATTCTCAAGGCACCCTCCCAGTCACCTACAATATGTTGTGAAGCTGGTGATAGAAATAAATACATCGCAAATGCCCGTGTCATTCTTCCAAATAGTGTTGCGGGAGATAACACAGATACAATGATAGGACAGGATCTTGCAGTTGATGTGCGATTTGTTGTAATTTTCATTTGTTCCCTCTGCATTTGACTAATTTCAATGCCGTATATATCTTGTTTCTTTTACTCAGACAACTTTTGTGATTGAAATGTATTTAGCTTGACATGTTTCGACTGCTATCTGCGAGCCATCTTCAGACCTGTTGTTTCAATGGCAACGTGTCAACGTGTCAAAAGCAGAAGGCAGACCATGAGAAAAGATACTGTTGATATTGTTAGTGAACAGTTCCTATTATGAATCTAAGCGACACAGTACTCATTCAGCTTGTCTCTTTAACAATGAAGTTACCAAATATATGTTTTAACTATGGAAAACAGCACGAATATTTTGTTCAGTTTGTTATCCAAGTTTTGCTCCAAACTGTTGCATTGAAGGATGGGACACAAAGGACACATTTCCCCACAGGGATATTTACTGGAGATGCAACGATAGTTTTGTCACCATTCGATTTTGATTTGTTTTGGACTCAGAAAACTAAAATTAGCCTGAAACAATATTTCAGTAAACTGCAGCATGACAACTGATGAGTGATGAGTCATGAGTGTTTTAGTTAATTTAGTTTCACAATTCAGAGTTCTGCATTTGTAATCAGTGGAAAGATAAGGTAAGACAAACAATATGAAAAATGCACAATATTTTTCCTTTAACACAGTCAGTTTTCTTGAGTTGTGTATCATTATCAACAATTTCCAAACTACGTAAAGTCTGAAATACAAATCGCTTAAGTTTGCCGGCAGTTATCTCTTGACCTCATCTAGTGTCCATCGACTGCTGGCTTTTTCATTCTTTTACAAATCATTAAGTGGAGCCTCGGCGGGTTTGAAGAGGCAGGATGCTCACAGGTGCTTCTCTCTGGAGGGGCTTTTGTGCATCGATGAATACGGCCCGACCAGCGGTGACCCCAGCCGCCGCTCCTTAGAACAAATCAATTGTGTTCCCGTTCTGCTAAACCCGTAGCGGAGCAAAATAAAGCAAACTGTGAATGCCAAGGGTTATTTGCAGAGCTACAGCAACACATCAGTGACTGTTTGCCTAAATGGACAGCACAACACAACCGTTTTCCCAATGAATGAGCAATATGTCAATGTGGCACAACAATAGAGGAGGCAAGCTTTTTACACCATGTTCTGCAATGGCTTTCACGATACAACCTTTTTTTTTTTTTGTCTGTTTAACAAGCCATGGAACATTTTGTACGTGCTTAAGACCAACTACGTGAACCGTTTACTTTGGGCTACACAATAGAGACTCATTGAGCGAGTTTTAGCCACTACATTACTAAACTTAAAATATGCACATTTAGCTGAAACTCTTTACTATCCTGCAGCGAGGTCAAATAAAGAAGTTTGCATTGATCCCTTATGGGCTCTGTGCATAGCAGGAGTTGGCTAACCTTATCGTTTCTCACGGCTAATGCTAACTTTTACTAAAACGTAAAATATAAAGAAACAAGCAATTAAAATGTAAAATGAAGACTACCTGATTGTTTTATATATAGATTACCATATGTTTTTATCTTTATTATGCTTCCAAATTAGCAATGGCATTAGCATGGACCCACAAACACCTCCATATAGCAACGTATTCATCTCATGTGTAAAGTCTTTAAAATGTTGTCAGTGACATCCACCTGGAGCTCACTGTACACTGCCTCATCTTTAATTACGTATTTATTATTTTTAGTGTGACTCTGCAAAAACGTCATAGAGATAGAATTGGACAGAAAGTACTACAATGAGCAACCCATTTTCAAAATAGCTGAAATTCCGAAATTGTTTGAAATTTCATTATAGTGCAAAATTAAAACTATATAAAACACAAACAGAACAAGACACACAGAACAAAAGACAAACAAAAACAAAAAAGTAGTCCAAAGAAAGTCCGTCTGGCATATGTCCTGTTTTGTGAATGTCCCATGTGTCCGAATGTCTGTCCATTTTCAAATTTGTTGCAAACGTTTTTCCATTTTATTAATGTCCAATGTTATTTTAGTCCAGTCCTTGAGAGTTGTTTCTGTCCCTGTTATCCATCTTCTTATTTCTTATTTATTTTTTTGCTGCAGCCAAAAGTACACTGCGCAGGTATCCGTCTGCCTGTATGGGTTTTTGGTAGATTAATACCCCCAAAAGTATACTGTAAAAGCAGGAATTTGTGAAAAAATTGACTGCACGCTGTGTGCATGTAATAAATAAAGTATTTTGTTTCTCGTCAAGCTGGAGGTAAGAGCCGAAAGCAGCCATCTGATTGGCTGCCCTTGGGTGGTACGCTCCAGTTTCACATCGCTGCCTAAAACTGTGCATGCGCCTAAAATGAATGCATGTCGATATAAACAGTGTGCCAAAAGGTTTGTGGGAGCTAGGAACTAGTTAAACAGATTTAAGTACCTTCCTCCTCTCACGGTGTGAAAATCAGGTAAAATCAGCTTTAAAGTCTAATGGAATGTCTGTATTGAAGAGCGTTTGCCGTGCCTCATGAAAGCTGAATAAGAATCACACATGCGGGTTAAACCCATTGAGATCGAAATCCTTTTTTCAAAGTGACCTTTGTGTGACTGTGCCATCCTTTGAAATGTTGGAGTGCCAATTTAACATGCCTTTCTTCAATAAAACCACCATGAAACAAGTTATACTATAACTAAAATAAAACCAAATTTTACCAAAGACATGTAGCCACACAAAATAGAAACTAAACCTTCTAACCAATGCCTTTCTCAATTTCGCTACACTCAAAATGCATTTATTACAAAAGAAAAAACAGAAATGGCAGACAGAACAGCCAGGCAGCTTTGAACAAAAATCCTGCACTATCTCAAATCATCCAACCGAAACAAAGTTTTTTCTTCTGTGCTCCTCAGAGCCTTTCATTTTTGCGCGGCACTGCTCTTTCCAGATCAATTATTCTCACTAAAATAAGTAAGAGGTGCGTATAAAATATTAACGTTCGGCCTGAGCAAGGGTTGAAAGCGTCCCTAACGCGGGGGTGTTGTATCCGTTTTATTTTTCATGACCACGGAGGGGGCTGTGGCCAATGAGAAATACGCTTGAAGTCGCTTGGGGACGATTGGTGCGGGAAGGGGGGGCTGCGAATTTAACAGAGAGACACCAAAACCTTCGATTTGAACTAGACCACATCACAAGAACAGCACCGACTAACAGCACAATTATATGGTGAATGATTAGTGACCCTGCCTCCGCACCAGCGTCTAATTACACAGTACCACGCTGCTTTGTTGTCATAAGGAGCCGGATAATTATAAAGTGAGCTGAAATTGGAGGAATGCAATGACAGAAGTCTGCACAAATGTATATAAATTAGTTAGAAATATTGATATTCTCAATCACATTTGGACTTGATTTAAAAATGGAGAAATATGAAAGATTGCGGAGAAAATGGAACACCTACTTTGGACTAAATATGGCTTAAAGAAAAAATATTCATGCTCTTGAGTACCTTTAATTTGCCATCTCATGTTTTGAAACAAACAAGAAAAGGTTTATCATTAAATAATGCATTTTTTTCTCAGCAGTATGGAAAAACACTTACTTAGTTCATCCAGCCAGTAGATAGCTTAACTATCCTATCACTATAACAGAATGTGTTACACGCAATTATCATGCTAGCAGCAGTTGTTGTGTTTAGACCGAAGAGACACTTAGAACGAGCCTGGCAATGATTTAAGGACTTACAACGGCGGAAGATTCTCGGATAAATGACGTAAAATACGTCAATCTGAAAATGCGTCCCAGAACCAGGAAGTTCAGCAGGAAGTGTTTTTTGTTCAGATGTGCATAGGACTGAAAGAGTTATCTGCACTTGTTTTTTTTTAATGATTCTGTATGTCTTTATGTGTTTTGTGATTTTAATGCAATTTTTCCTGTTTGCCTTGTGTAGGAATTGTGCTCTACAAATACACTTGCCTTGCCTTTTTGACGCTCAACTTCAGGTGTGTTTTTGATGACGGAACATTGTTGGATCATGGTTAAAAGCTCAAACAAGTTACTGTAGCAGAATATGTGTCCTTTAATTTTCTTTGGATGTCTTTTGTTGCCCTTTTAATATGATACTTTTACTTCATGTGTTCTCTCTGATCTTGGACTGTTATTTGTGTGTGAGTGACTTTAACTTAACTTAAACATGAACACATTCAACAGACTAAACTTTGGACTGCTCTTTCTCTTTTTTGGTCTCTTTCTTGCTCTGTTTGGTCTCATTTTTGTGTTGCATTTTTCAAAAACAATAAAAGGAAAAAAAAATGGATGGATAATGAAATTGTAGTATAACGGCGACAAGCAGCTACGTCCATATAGTTCCATTACAAGGCAAGATTGGCCTAGTTCGTGGCTATCTTGTTGACACACAAAAGAACGAACCGCTATTCCATTACAGCGTGCCTCACAGTCAAACATGTTTTGACAGTGATTGATATTTGTGCAATCACCTGCATGATTCCATGGAAATAGAAAGTTAAAACTGTACTTCAGGACATTTTCTATAGAGATAAGTCTTATACTATACTGTGAAATATTATTGCCAAAGAAACAACATTTCTCACCTTCAGGCCGAGTTAAGTTTGTGGAAATGCAAGCCCACTCACAGTAAGAACTGATGCTTTTCTACGTTTTTAAAGGTCCTATGTCATGCAAAGCTGAGAGCTTGAGAGCTTTTAACTTTCTATAGTGTTACTTGTACCTCAATACAACCCCCAAAGTTTGCTTTTCCACCTCCTTTGTGCATTTATTACCTTTTGAAACAATGGGAGTTGTTTTCGAAGAGCCAAAATCTACACCCATCGTGCCGACAAATGTGACGTGGTGCTGTGGTGACTCTCCTCCTCCAGGAAGTGTTCCTGTCTACTATATTTTTTGTGAAATGTGGCTTTTAGCTCAAATGGCTTACTTCTTAAAGCCATGTCGATGTAGAAAAACTTTCAAAGGTTGTCATCTTAAAGGCAATATGAAGCTAAATCCTAATTGAGAGAACATGAATTAAAGGCGCAGTACCTGAATTTTTTTTGCATGTAATGAAGTCATTTGTTTAGACCCAGTACAGATATATTGTAAAAGCATCTATTCGAGTGAAAATGCCATAGCGCTTTCTCTACACAGTAAAACATAGAGCGTTTTACTCTCCGCAAAGCAGGAAGTGCACCGTTAGCATGCTAATTTTTGTTAGCAACGGCAAAACTCGCTCTGGGCTCGTGAAAAGTGCTAATAAACTCAACATGGTCAATATCTATGATGCTGGGACTGCATTATGTAAGTCAGCGACACATGATTGCTGTGAGGACTTAAACTAGTTCTGCTTTACAATGCAATAAAAAGTACAGTGCCTTTAAACTAAAAAGTCACCCACATGTAAAAAATATGACGCCCAAGACTTCCACTGTTGATTTACCCTCTCCTGCAATCTATACAATCATGTAACAATAATGACTATGGCGTCCACTTCATAAAAGCTTCCGCGGGACAATATTGAGCTTGTACAGGTGCTATCTTTAGAGAGGCATTCAAACTATTGCACTATACATCTTACTAAAGTGCTATGACTGACAGTTGTTTATGTACTTTCAGCCTAATGTTTCATACCAACCTTTGTCTCTCTCCTGCAGCAAATTACTCAGCAGACTTCCGGGGCCAGTGCACGGATGTCAGGATGAAATACATGCACCGAGTCCTCCGCAGAAGCACCGCAGTTATTATGGCATTATGAAATACATTGTAAAAGCACTGCTCAATTAAGGTGCATTTAACCTTAGGCGCTACACTGTCTGTAGCAGGAAACATTAGTACTGTTTTGTGAAATGAATAAGTTATGCACACAACTTGGCTGCGGTTTGCCTTTACTTTAGGGCTTAACAGCAACCTCCCAGCAAAATCTCATTCATTTTTCTTGGCCGTTAAAAGTTTTAAGAACCCACAGAAGGCCAACAAAGGACACAATTACAAAATGAAATCAAAGAATTGCCAAAATGTGAAAAAATAGACTACCTGCAGTGGCGGGCTTACCATTAGGCAACAAGTCACAATCTCCTTGGGGCCCCAACCTTAAGGGGTCCCCAATAAAACTAAGCAAAATAGTAAATAAAATACAGCATTATACAATTACAAATGAATATTGTGTATTCAAATAAGCAGGAACATGTGTTAAAAATGCACCAAAGTGATTTCTTAAATATTGTTCTCTACTGAAAAAAAAAAATAAAAATAAAATAAAAGGTCTTGATTTCAGGATATTAATCTTAATTTCAGACATTTTTACCATTTAAGATTAATGAAGACTATTTATTTGTTGAAATTTGATTATTTTACTTGTTTTAAACGGTTCTGTTTCAATAAATTACTTCTTACTTCAAGCCAAATTATCTGCCAATGGGTTAAGATATTTTTGCGTACTCCGTTGGCAAATTTCTTTTCTTATTTTAAGATAAATTGTTGCATGGTCTGTTAGAAATACCTGGAAGCCAACGAAATATTCTGAATCACATCAGCAATTAAATCTTGTCGAGTCAAAGCCACTGAAATCCAGATTTATTTATTTTTTAATTTAAGTCATATACCAAGGCTAGATATCATTTTTTGCTGTGCAGGGAACAACCTCCAAACCCCCCTGTTTAAAGCTGTTAAGAACATGTAGCTATTAGTAAAAAAAAAAAAAAAACACAAGCTTCCTTTCAAGAACAATGCAAGCAAAACAACAGAAAAGTTACAGAAAATCCCATTTAATGAGGAGGGGCCTGTACTTAATTTTGCCTTGGGCCCCCAAATTCCTAGGTCCACCACTGACTATCTGCAAATGTACGGGTCATTCCTGGATACATTCTCCTTCACTGTTTTTTGTAGTTTTCTCCGTGCCGGGTAGGAGAGTCTAGTTATCCATTTGTTTATTTCCTGTGAATGTTAAACTACTTGTCTTTTAATAACCATCGACTGTTCCATTGTTTCATGTTCTAATCTTTTGTTTGCTAAATCAACTGTTTTGTAAAGCCCTGTGAGGCGACTGTTATGATTCTGGGCTCTACAAAAATCAATTGAATTGATGAATACTAACTGCAGTTTAGTTACTTGGACAAAATGGTCATAATAGTCATGATTTAGCCCAGCATTTCCAAACCAATGCTGACATATTTAAATGGTTAAATGGCATACTTTAAAGTGTTTTGGAGGATTTTGGACATCAATCATTAAAACAAGAAAAATAACCGTCTTTTGTGTAGGTCAATGTTTTATGTGCTTTGTCCCTGATAAATAAACAACTGAATTAAACTTCAAACTGACAACATACTACTTTGATAAAACAGATTTATTTCTCTAGTGCCCAAGTTAGGGGTTACTCGACGTGTGAGAGAAAGCTTACTCTCGTGACTAAAAGGCTGAGTGAGCCCATAACTGATCAGATTGATTTTTCATATAGAATTTTTATTAATCCTCTGTAAAAGATAAAAAAAAAAAACAACAACAATGTTTTTTTTAAAAACATATTTAAAAATGTAAATAGTTTCAGACATTTGACATATATCCTGTTTAGGCTGGTTTGAGGTTATTTTTCCATTCAATCCAATGGAGAAATATGTTGTTGGAAAGCTAATTTTACTGCTTACTAACACTTACTGCATTTATTTCATGCTATAGTTTAACCCAAATGGGCAATACAGGGCAATTCATTTAAAAACTTGAGTACAAAGAAGCATTCAAATTACTCTTTTCTTGCTTTTATTCAGGTTATGGGTGTCCAATCATGGGTTGGTTTGGTCTAGGTGTGTCCCTAAAAAAACACAGATTTCAAGAATATATTAACATAGTTTCATTAAAGTACTCCATGTTTCCAAAAACCCACAAATGTACATTTTAATAGTAAAAAAAAAAAAAAAAAAAAAATTATATATATATATATATATATATATATATATATATATATATGATTTATGTTGGCTGGATGCACACAGTAAGTGTAATTTAAGTGTAATTTCATACAGGTTGAAAAAAGTCATCGGATGAATAAGAAACTTTTTTTTGTTTTTGAACATGAGATGGCAAATTTAAGGTACTCAAGAGTATGTTTAAAGGCTAATAACAATATGAAAAATGCAGATATTTTTCCTCTCCGAGTTTAATGTGAATTAGTTTTGTGTTTCACTTTTCATAACAGTGAAAATCAAGTACAGGGCCTTTAACAGGATATCTTGTCAGTGTAATCGCTCAGTCAGCAGGTATTGCTCCTTATCAATTCTATGGAAAATTTACTGTCAGACCCAAGACTATACATGTCCACCGTTGAGCCCCTTTGGTATCAGCAGCTCACTATTAAGCTTGTCTTTATGAGTATGTAAATGTGCTACTGGGCGTCTTAACTGTCAGAACGGGCCACGCTTCAGTTCCTATCTAGAGTGCGTCTGGAAGTGGGACAGCGACAGTGACTCGGCACGTCTCGCTGATAGGGTTTCAAAGCTGGATGCTATTACCAAAATGGAAGGCTAGCGTCGCTCCGTTCCGCATCAGAAAAGTTTCACGTTAAGGAAGTGGGATTTTGATTCATCAAAGTCTGCTTTTCAAACCGCACGGTACAGCGGGCTCCCTGGAAGTGCCTTGTTGGATTTGAAACCTTGTACAAATCCCCGTCATTGTGGGATAAAAGTAATAGTTTTAGTGCGAGGGGCTTGTTAGCATAATAGACTGAACATGTCAAGTTAGGAAACTCCTCACAATGAGAGCAGGAGGAAAGAGCTTAAGCCTTGACAGTTCATGGACATGCAGCTAATATGGCAGGGTTATGACAGTAGATCCCCCCTAAAAATGTAATTCTTATAACTTGCAATTGTTTCAAGGTTTTACATACCCTTCCAAATGTAGTATTGTGGCAAAATCGCCCCAAAAAGATAGCTCATGTGAATAAATAACCATGCCATTATGTTAGCTACCAATTCATATGATTTATAAATGTATGTGCAGTTATATATCAAGCTACTCTGTGATTTATTACAATTCTTCTTTTTGTCAAAATCGAAGCTCGTGATGCGTGAAGTGACCTTAGCGTGTGTTTTTACAGGTGTGGACTATTTTTAGATCCTACAACCTTCAGCCACTTTTTTGACTGTCTTAACTTTTTGCAGGAGACTTTTTTTGTGTCATTTTCATTTTTGCTAATAAATCCAAGAAACTCTGCTTGGAAGTTTTTGCCTGAATCCTCCCGGCTTGGTGTCTGTTTGAGTTTCTCTGAGACTCGGCAGGTGCTCCCCTCAGTCTAGACACTTTGGTGAGTGGAAATGTTGTATTATTTAAGTTCCTACGAGGGTACAGCATACAATCACAAGGTTATCGATCAACTGGAAATAATGTTTTCTGGTTAAGAGAGGAGTACCTTATCGACCAGTAGAACTGACTAGCTAGAACGGTTGCATCCACTTAGATTGTATTATTTTAGTCTTTTATTACTTTATTAGAGCGATAAGATAACTATGCTCATTTATCTATAAGAAATACCCAATTTCAATTTTGGTGTAAATTTGTATTGAGGGGGTGTGTCCGTGAATGGATTAAAAGATTGTTTCATGAGAAATCTGATTGCATGGATGCCAGTCAGATCACAACAACGTGTAAAGGACGTCTCAGGCCACAGTACAGGTAAAGCTACATAACGCTAAAAACTGAGGGTGTTCATGGTTGACCAATTAGCCAGTTAACCGTGACTAGATGCCAACCGAGTGAAGATACCTTGCAGTTAACTGGCATGTCTATTTTTTTGCCCTAACGCTAAATCAGAGGGTCCTCTCGCTCCTCCTGCAACTGTGACGCCTCTGAGTGAAAACAAGTTTGCTCCAAAATAGTGGATTCATCCCACAAAGACGGAGCAAACCCAAGACACTACAGTATTTATGAACTAATATTTACATGGTTTATTTACCTTGGATTTCACTTTGGTGGAGAAAACAAACAGGATTTTGCCTCAGAAGGAAAACAATAGATCTTTTATCTGCACAAGCTAAGGCAAGCGACTTACGTTAGCCACTTTACGACGTGACTCTTAAAAAAAAGTGCATTATTCATAATCACTACAACAGTTCATCAAAACAGCATTTATAGGAACTTTCAATCAGTCGTGTTGTGCTCAGTTCAAAGACTTGTTGCCGTCGCGCTGCTCTGCATTTACTGATGTAATGCACTGAGGTCTGATATAACCAGAAAAAAAACACCTGATAACTGATTAGTGATCACAAATTGCTCCAACGATTGGTTAAAGTGGCATCGAACACATCATGAAAGGGGCACAGAGTGTAATATTGCTAAAAGTAACGTCATTTTTGCTCTATGTACATTTTCTTGTGGATGGTATGCTTGTTTCTATGGAGATGTTACTGCTTTCTGTTTTTCACATGTGTTCTCACTGAGAGCGAACACACCTCTCCACAGATCTGACCTGTCATTTGGTCTGGTGGCGTTGCACTGTCTCCATAAAGATTGATATGTTTGAACATTTCACGCAAAGCAATACTAATTTTATGGAGAAGAGCAGGTGAAAAAAAAAATGTGTGCAAAAAACAAAAAAAAAAACACTGGATCGGTACGAGTACTGTATCTTATGTTTGTTGGATTTTACACCACAAAGCAAAAGAAGTTATGGTTTGGACAATCATCCCTCCAAAAAAGTCAAGCTCATTTGTAGGCAAACTGTGCAACCCAAAAAATGCAAAATAAATAATTTAGAAGTCACAAACTGTAGGAAAATGTGGACTATTGGACAAAACAAAACGTCTCTTGTATTTGTCTGTGATCCACTCCACACTGTTATACACTCCAGTCTTGTTAGGTTATTGTCTGTGGGTTTGAATGTGCCCTATTGTCAGAGGCAGGGGAACAATTCATCTGTGCGCCTCGGGCTGGTGCAAGAATGGTTGACAGATAAAAAGTCAATGACAAAAATAACTTGGAAAGAACCACTGGACCTTTTGGAAAGTTGCATGTGTCAAGTCAGCACTTTAAAGTCGTCTGAAAAGGTTTCTAGGGCGAATGAGACGGGAAGAAATCAAGCAACACTGCGAAATCCAGCTTATTGTAACAACATAGAATCCAAATAATAATTTATTTGTTGTAATTGTTGTTGTAAAACACATATATTGCCCTCTTTTTTACGAAGATAAAGCACACTCAACAAAATATAGTCCAAGAGAACTACCAGGTAATGCAAATCTGAATTTATACAAAGTAATTTCTGACGCGGTGCACAAATACAAAGAATTTCAGGGACGCAAATTCACAATGGTGGCTCTCTGCTCATTAAAAGCTTAAATAATTACCACAATTAAATTATGTTATTTTGCACTTTCATGTGGAAAATGACCTGCAAAATGACCTTGTGGCTGCAATAGCGTGTCTTTAATGCCTATAGAGGATGATATCACAGCATTATGAATTTTAGCAGTGAGCAGCAAAAACACAGGTCAGTGGTGTGTAATGACATTTTATCCTGTCACAGTCTGATAAGAAATATAAAAGTAATCAATTCTACTAAATAATTCAGGAAAGCAGTTGTAGAAAACCAGATAAACAGCAGGAACACTGCAGCGACGCTTACATTTATCACTGATAAAGACTTTATCATTACACACAGATGAAATGATGACCTTTCTCTCCTGAAATAAGATATTTTTGAGTCTGTGTTGAGGAAATTAATTGTTGTTAAGTGAACTGAAGTTTCCTAATGCTCCACCTGTCGTGTCCACAAGATTGCTAAGCTTGGAGCAACGACAGAGAAACTACTTTCACTTTCCATTTTGCCGCATAAAGTTAATTTGAGCAAAACAATAGCTCCACGGACAAAACGTATATGCTAAAAGAAAAAGCAAAGACTCTCATGTTATCAGTCGTTCCACCCAGAATTCCACAACTCAATCAGAACGTCGAAGAGCGTTTTTCAAATAAAATAATTCCAGGGCACAACCTTTTCATCAACGTTTTAATCAAAGCAGTAAAATATCCATGGAGACAAGTTACAAAGTGCACCTTAAAACGACAGCCTCATGACACATGGATTAAAGAAACTATACATAAAGAAGTTAAGTAAACTAAAACGTCTATGACAGGTTGGACTACACATTAGCTAAAATGCAGTTAAGATAAATATATTTCATATTTTGCTAAAATCTTTACAAAATTTACCCCAGTTTCGCCATTGCTAGGTTTTTAATTTTACTTCCTGGTTGGAAATGATGACATCACACTAGGAAATTACCAAGAAACCATCATGTACACTGGGCCAAAACTCCTCCAATGTTACAATTTTTTTCATTTGACAAAGATAAACACACGTGAACACCTTTATTTTGCTGCATCAATGCAATGGGTGCACGGTGGCAGAGTGGCTAGAGCTTCTGCCTCTCAATAAGGAGATCGTGGGTTCGAATCCCAGACCACCCCAACATCGTGGTTTCGAATTCCGAACCACCCCAACATCACACAATCTCTCTGGGTGGAGTCTGCATGTCCTCCCCGTGTTACCGTGGGTTCTCTCCGGGTTCTCTGGCCCCTCCCACCGTCCAAAGACATGACTGTGTAGGTTAATTGAGAACTCTAAATTGTCCCTAGTGAATGAATGTGAGAGTGAATGGTTGTCTGTCCTTGTCTGTCTCTCTGTGTTTGCTGCGACAAGTTGTCCACTGTCCAGGGTGTACCCCTAAGGCCCAAAGTCACTGGGACAGGCTCCAGTCACCCGCGACCCCTAACGGGAATAAGCGGTAGAAAATGAATGAATGAATGAATGTTTAAAAGGTCAAAAAAGTAGTTTCCTTTGTGTAAATTATGCATAACCTTTGTCTCTCTGCTGTGATGTAATTGATTTGTTTACGTCCTGTAATTTTCAACATATTTGTCAACTTTCCTCAACAAGCAGTGACCTGATTGGTGTAAAACTATGATTTACATTTACAAGAGGTATTAATACACTAAATAAAGTCAAAATTATAAAATCATAAAAACCTGTCATACGCACTTTAAGGTAATGTTTTTGAGCCGTTACGCCGTCATAAAAAGCTCAAGAAAGACTAATAAATGCAAAACGGGTCGCTTTCCGCCCTGCGCTCATGTTTAACGCGGCATCTCCAAACAGGTTCAAGTGGTAAAATTTTAATTTGATGTTATTTCCAGCGGAATGAGAGGAGCTGAAGTGTAACACGGAGCTGTAAACAAAGACTTTGAGTGAATATGACAAGGTGGATCGGGAGTAGCGGCGGCAGGGCTCGGGAAGGAAACACCGTTGCACTGTGCGGATTACACCGGCAGCGCATGAATATTTAACGCGCGATCAGGGGAGACCTCCATTATAGAAGGCGCTGAGCTGTAATGTCACGCCTCATTATGGGAGCGGACACAACGGTTCACCGGGCCGACGGACCCGCGCACACAACACCCGCCGCGCTAAATGTATGCAAGCAGCTACCTGGCATCTCACGCTAACCCGCCCGTGCAAAACCGCTCCGAAACGCGGAAACGAAAACAAAACACCGACGCGGGGGAAGACATATTGGAAAATCACCTGTGAAGAGTGTAAAAGCAAGAGCAGTCTCCTGGAACAGTGTGGTACAACAGGTAAGGAGCAGGGCTGATGTGTGAGGAAATAGGTTGACAATACGGAATGTCAGAAAGAATTGCATAGGTATATCTTGGTTACTATGAAACAAGATTAGCAATATAATTTAATATGATTTTATGCTATTTAAAAAGGACATACATTCTGCTACAGTGACTTTTTTGATCTTTTAACCCTGTTCTAACAACGTTCTGTCATCAAAAACATACTTGAAGTAGCATTCAGTTGCTTTGTTTTGCTTTTTGTTTTGAGGAATGTTTATTAGAAAATGCTCCCCCTCCAAGCGTCAAACACACTTCCTGCAAACGCCTTCTATGCGGGACGTATTTTAACATCATATACATCACTTATCAGAGAATATTCCACTGTTTTAAGTTCTTAAATCATAGCTAAACTTGTTCTGAGGATTTCTGCCTCTCAATAACGATAACTGCTGCAGCAAACCCTCATTATAATTTCTTTTCAACGCTAACTTCACTAAATTTGTCCCCAGTCTGAATGTCCAGCAGGTGAAAAAGTAATGCACTCAAAATTTCCCCCAATGCATCTTGAAACGTAGAGTCCAGTGACGATTTTACAAATAATAATACCTGATAACAACTTTATTTTGTTGAAGGACTGTTTAAATTGTTAAAAAAATGTGTCAGCTGTCTGTAAATTGTCTTTGTATTTACAATGGCACGTCGCTTCTTGATGACATCTACTACTTCCTTCCAAAATGAACGAACTACAATGGAAGAGAATACATTGAATCCACCCAGCCAACATAATCCTATCAAATTTACAGACAAAGATAAAAGCTTTACAGTCTGTGATATATCAGAAGAAACCCTCACACGTTTTATTTTTCGATTACCTGCACTCAAAAAGGACTTTAGACCAACCTGGAAACCTTCTTAGCACAAAAAACAAACCTCCAACTCATCTACATCACACACTTCAGCCACAAACAAAAGCAAATACAAATAAATATTGTACCTTAATTAGTAAATATCATATTCATAAAGCACCAACAATAAGCCTCAATTTAACCCTCCCATTATCGTCGGGTCCATTTGACTCCATCTATATATTTTTTATTTTATTTTTTATTTAATCGCAGTGAAACTTTCATCGGTGGTCCAAAACGTCACCTAATGTAAAAAAAAAATTTTTAAGTATTTTTTTTCCTGATATGAAAACATATATTGCTCTTTGACCAAATGGGCATTGCTCAAACAAAGAGAGCACAAGGGCTAAAGTATTAACAATAGGAATAAACAGATACCTCGACTCACTAGAAAACGTAACAAATCAAAAATCCATGAAGACAGGAAATATAATATTAAAATACCAAATGAAATGTTCACACCTGAATTTCCTTTTTTTTCTGTTACACTGACTTGATCTGCCTTGTAAATGTCTTAGCCTCAAGTAAATAATGGATTTTCTGTTTGTCCCTTTATGTAAATGTGTAATTTTCTGTTAATAATAATTTACTTAATCTACTTCCTGTCATTTTAAACTTTTATGTTTCAAAATTACTTCACAAACTGCAACTTCACAGATGTAAAACTATGCTAAACATTTATCACAGGTGCTATTCCACCAAACGGAGTCATAATTAGAATATCATGAGAACCTAAAATATAGATTTCAATTCTAAGGCAGCTCGAGACAGAAGGAAATATATTGTCAATTATTGTAAAATGTTGTCAGAAGTGCATGTTGTACTGTGCTGCTAAGTAACGTAACACATTACCAAAAATACATATTCACAATTCTAATTTTGGCAGAGTGGATAGCACACATGCCAGGCTCCATGTGCACCCGACCGTAGAGTTATGAGTTTGATTCTGGCTCCAGCGATGTTCTGAATGTCCTTCCCTCTCTCATCCCCATTTCACGCCTCACTGTCCAGTCCAATAAAGCCTACGAGCCAAAAACATGTGGAATATTTTAATTTGAGGTAAGAATAAAGTTACTTTCCTTAAACCAAAGAACTGATCGGGCGGCAGAAAAGTTGCAGCTCTTGTGGTGAGTGCCATTTCTCAGTGAAAGCTAAATAAATGTGAAACGGTATACTCCGATGGTAGTAAAGATTTAAAAGGGACACTGTTTCAAACCAAAACGTTTTGACATCTATGCAATTTTTCTTCATTCTGATTGTAAGGTTTGATTAACTACCCATTTCCACCAGTGCAACTTTAACATTTATAACCACTGTGTAAAACTTGGATGATGTACGATCTATTGTAAAAGCTGTTGTTCTCTCCTCTATCATATTTTTCTGTAAAAATGTCATTCTCTTCTTCTATGTCCTTATATTTTACACTATAGAATAATGATGTGTGAAAGTATTTAGAAAACAGTACTCTGACTGGACTGAATACTTTACAAATACATTTTAATGCAGGTATTCTGTATTGTGTAATTAAACAGACCCTTTCAAAACGAGTAAACAAAAACATTCTGAATCTTGGAATAGAGGTAAAAGTGAAGTGGAGCATACAGTAATTTCACTGGAGAAATTGAAATTAGGCTCAAGATATCGCGTATGAATTAATTATGCAAACTCAAGGTAGTTTAGCAAATGAAACCCCTCAGACACATCAGTGATATCAGAGCCTGGTTTGAACACATTTACTATTGTATTTTACATTATTCGTGTCATCAAAAGGAGATTATAATAGACACGTTGCATTTTTGATGATGGAAAAAAATCTGTATTTTTGGGTTTTACTGGACAAACATTCACAGAAATGTTGAGCCCACAATGTTTTTCATTTAAACTCCAGGTATATTACAAACATTTACCACACATTATTCTTTCTGTGAAGCTCAAACACAAGAACACAAATTTAAGGCTAGAAAAAAGTGATGAAAAGGCAAACTAACTGACATTTCTAACCAAGAAATATTAAATTGTTGCTTGTTTGTTGTTATAAAGACTTAAAATCATTGTTGAAATCGGTGTTTGAATCAGATGAAAGTTAATCAGTTAAATGTGCAACTTCATTTTGCCTTCGGATGCCTTCATTCCAGATTTTTGAACATTCTCATGACATAACGCTTTAAAGGGTCTATACGTTTTCAATTCAAATCGGATTACGTAACTTTTCTGATGGAGGATACGCCACCTACTACCATTTACTGACAAAAGAACACAAAGAAACACCAGTTATTGAAAAAAAAAAAGCTTTAATAGTGGTTAAACGGACGGTAAATCTACGCTTAACTTTGCCGAAGCCTTCCTTTGCTCTGCGCCGAGATGAAAAGCCTTATCTCTTGTTCCATGTGATTCCGGCTGAGCATGAACACGGCGCTCGCGTATGAATCGATGGGGATTGTAGCAGACGTATTGAACGTTCCGCGGCCGCCTCGCTGCCTTCTGCTCAGCGCGCCGTGGTGAGGGGCGTTCTGCGATGGAGATAATGAAATTTAAACGGTAACATATGGTAGATGAGAGAACGGCGGCTTTTACAGCAGATTACTCTTGGAGAATTAACCTGTTAAGTGCGTAATTGTTTTAGCTGCACAACATGCCATAGAAGGAACATTGTACCGCTTTTACACAGAGGGTGTTTAAATGTTAAAGCATAATGTATATTTGCTGTTGGTTGGTCTTGGTAGCTAATGCTAATATGTGCAAGTGGGGCTGGGCGATACGGTGATAAAAATTGAATCGTGAGCTCGTCCCTGTGACAATCTGCTACTTTTGTGAAATCATAGTGTTGTGTTTCTGAGCAGATGACTTTATTTACCTCTTATAGGCTAGAAGCTGCGTAATTCAATGAAATCGACACAAAATCGCAATTTTAGTGGATGCAATGAGCAAATCGCAAAGGCTGCAATTTTTGCGCAAGTGCAATAATTTCTTCCACAAACAATAAAATGTCTTGTTTTGATTTCAACAAAAACTGCCATCACTGTAGTTTGGATTTGTGTAAACATGCTACAAAAGCGCAACCAAAAGTGATAAGAATGCGTTCAAAAGCGACAAAAACGCACACATAAACAGCAAATACGACTCAATGCACAATGCAAGACGAATTTAAATATGACAAACACAACTGAACGTGAAAAAAAGTGACTAGTCGGAGTCTTCTCGCTGGTGTACATTGACGATCTGGTAAAGCAGTGGAGGAAAGGCTTAAGCACTGCCGCAGGTGAGTAGATGGGATGCGGGTGTGACGAGCCAACCAGGAAACAGGAGAAGCTCCGCCCACAGCAGCAACACAGAGGAGGGAGGGAGAGAACTCTAATTAAACCTGGGAGATAACTTCAAAATGGCGCCATAAATATCTATGGCGTGTGCTAATTGGTGCATGAAGCCAAAAAAGTTTTTTTCTTCCACATTACTTCACTGCCATCTTTGCTATACTTCCTAATATGGAGGCTGCCATCTTTGCTTTAGGGGCAGCGTATGACAACCATCCCCCATGATGCATTGAGCGACGGGAGCGAACAAGCAGTTTGCAAGTTTTTGTGTCAATGTTAGCGTTTGTGATTGTAATTGTATTCTTCATATTAGATCTAGGGAAAAGCATCTTTAATTAAACAAAATACAACTTCACTCGTCTATCGCTATTCTAGTCATGTCCACGTGCTGCTGTTTGTATCGTCCGTTGTGCTAGTTCACGTGGCTCGCACATGTTTACCGTGACGTCACTTAATATAAAAACGGTAAAAAGACCATTTCCTTCTATTTTACTGAAAAGAATTACGTACTGTCTGCAATTTGTCTGCAATGAAACAAAAAGGCTGGTCCCAAGGGGCTGCAATACCTCGCACAGCCACTAATCAATCTGGCTTTATTGAGACAAAACTATCAAATAATAATTTTCTCTATCGCCCAAGATTATGGGCCTCATTTATCAAAACTTTGCGCACTCACAAAACAGCTAATGGCGCAAAAAATTTGAGCAAAAACCTGACACAACTGACATTTGCGTGACCCAGCACAGTTTTGCTCTTTTGAGTCCAAAACATCTAATTTTTTTGGAATTGTGTCTTGTCCACTGCTCAGTATTACTTTTAAATATCTTAATCTCTTGTTCACATTTTACAGCTTACAATTATTTTAATAGTTTTACTAGTGTGCAGACTTCTACGGAACATAAATCATGCTCTTGAGTACTTCTGCTTTGGCATCTTATGTTTTAGAACTACTGTATCTAATGAAAAGCATCTATTTAGCAATTATCCATTTGCTAAAGTCCTTTGAACATTGTTTATTTAAACTGCTTTTCTACTCATTGCCCATCGAGGCAACTGCTGTTACAATAGAAAAATACATTGAATTGAAGTGAATCTGTGAGGCGTTCCCTCATCAGGAATTGTGTCAGCAGACCATTTACTGGCAGCAAAGACTGAGATAGAGAAAAGCTAGCATGCTAATGTAAGCACACAGTTTTGATGGCAGGAATGCTCAGAACAAGTCTGCTGATGATTTATGGACTTTAAAACAGCACAAAAAATCTTGGATCTCGATCTGTCATGACACAAGCGGGATATTTGACACAGTGACACAGGGTTTTTCTGTGGCGAGGAAGGACTTACTAAACAGTGAGTGAGTGTGAATGAAGCTGAATAAAATTATGATATGTTTTATGATGAGGGAAGACTGTTATAATATGATTAAAAGCTCAAAAAAGTCAATGTTGCATAATATGTATCATTTCAAGCATGAAGGAGCTCATTCTGAAATTTCATGTCATCACAATGTGAAGCAGATCATTTTCAAGGGCGTTATACAGGTTTATTCAAACATGCATGAATAAAACAAAACTCCAGGTATGTTTATTTGAAGAAACATTATAACTAACTGCTTAATGCAATGCCAAGGGGTGCACGGTGGCAGAGCGGCTAGAGCTTCTGCCTCTCAATAAGGAGATTGTGGGTTCGAATCCCGCACCACCCCAACATCGTGGTTTCGAATTCTGAACCACCCCAACATCACACGATCTCTCTGGGTGGAGTCTGCATGTCCTCCCCGTGTTACCGTGGGTTCTCTCCGGGTTCTCCGGCTTCCTCCCACCGTCCAAAGACATGACTGTGTAGGTTAATTGAGAACTCTAAATTGTCCCTAGAGTATGAATGTGAGAGTGAATGGTTGTCTGTCAATGTCCTTGTCCTCTGTGTCAGCCCTGCGACGAGTTGGCCACTGTCCAGGGTGTACCCCGCCTAAGGCCCAAAGTCACTGGGATAGGCTCCAGTCACCCGCGACCCCTAACGGGAATAAGCGGTAGGAAATGAATGAATGAATGAATGTTGTTGCATGTGCACGTAGAGGCAGAGGTGTCTAATCCCTGGGCCTATTCTCCTTCACTTCTTCCACTGTTTATTTGTACAGATGTTTCTGCTTCAAAAGACCTTCATTAGATTTGTGTATCATTCAACACCTCTGCACACAACTTGGAAGTCTACTTTTTGAGGCTAGTTATTTTGAAATGTTTAGTTTCCCTCATTTGTTTAGTTGTGAAGTTTCGATTCGAACCGCTGACCTTCGGATTGAACAATGACCAACTGAGCTACTGCCTGAGAAAAAGTATACCGACTCAGTTCAAATGTTGGTATCGATACTGTTATGCAGTATATTTATGCAGTACATTTTATGGCTAGGCATACATTTTAGGCATTTTTCATTATGTTTTGACGACACACCTTCTCCAGCAGCAGATTGGACTTATCCGTCTGAGTCAGGTTTTCTGTTTGTCTTCTAGAACCTGTTTAAAACCCCTTTTTATTCATATAACTATTGAAACACCTCGGACCAGTATTGAGTATCAGTATTGATACCAAAAATTGCGGTATAACCCATCCCTAGTCAAAGTCACCCACATGATACCATGGAAATAGAAAGTTAAAGGAAAAATAATGTGCATTTTTTATATTGTTATTAGCCTAAACATGCTCTTGAGTACCTTAAATTTACAATCTCATATTTTGAAACAACAAAAAATGTTTATTATAGCTGTCTGCAATGACAGAGTGCATCCAGCCAGCAGATGGAGCCTAGTGCTATACACAAGTTATGTTAGCACGCGACATTCAGGTTCGCAGCAGCAGTGATCGTGTTTACACAGCAGAAATCCTGAGAATGAGTCTGGCGATAATTTAAGGATGTAAAAAAGCAAAACATTCTCGGATAAGTGACGTATGAAATGTGAAAATTGTCACTGATCGAGGGATTACTCCCCTTTGAGAGTATTTTCTAATAAACATTCCTCAAAACAGCGTGAATGCAGCTGAATGCAACTTCAGCTATGTTTTTGATGACGGAACATTGTTAGAACAGGGTTAAAAGCTCCAAAAAGTCACTGTAGCTAAATATGTGTCTTTAAAACCATTCTTTGAAATTATGTTTGTTTACCTACAATATTCCACAATGGTCCAACGGAATCAAGCAGTTGAGGCTCTTCCAGGCTAAGTACAAGTCAGGTTTGTGGAGATGCAAGTCTGCTCACAGTAAGGAAACACATTTTAATACATTTTCAGTCCAATAAATATCCTAAGAAAAATAACACTTCATTTTAGTCTATTTTGGGGGAAAAGGTTAGACAGTAGGGCTTTAACTCAATAAGAAACTATAACTTAAAAAGTATGAGCTGTTTTGAAAGTCCTTAACTCAACTGAACCCAACCATGTATAAAAGTTATAAAACATTACGAAGGAAATTGATTTGATTTGCTTTTATGTATTCCAAGGTCTAGAAAAATTGCACCATACGTTACTTAACAATGCAACAAGATTCAATTACATCAACACTGACAAATCAATATAACTAGCACATATTAATGAACCTGTAATATGTTTTTGTCGCTCGCACACAATCAGAGTCAGACGTTGCCAGGAGCGTTGTACGGAGGCCTAATTGAACTCTCTCTGATTCCCTCTCGAGGACTCCTCTCCGGGCTCATTATCTTACCCTTGTCGCTGGCAGAGAGCGGATGAGTTTGCGGTGACTTTGAAGCTACGCTCTCCAAACAGGTCACTCTGGCTGTCTTCTGTGCTTTCATCTTCCCATTGGCTTTCATAAATAAGGGCTGGTGCGGTGGTCTCCAGAGGGACCCTTCTTCTTGCATCACCGCGGACAGTTTGAACAAAGTGGATCCAGGCGACGGGTGTGTAATCGCTGCCGTCGTGCTGTGTGCAGACCCTGGCAACACCACATGGATGTCTTTATAAAGAGGAACATCAGTGCAGTGTTCTATCTATCGAATACATCAGCATGGTTAGATTTCAAGATTTTAAAATGACATGTGTACAAGCAATTCAGTGTTGTGTCCAAAGGATGCCGTTCTGATCAGTTCTCTTTGGACAAACTCGAGCCAATGTCGATGGTAAAAGAAAAGCTTGAGCCAATAACCCATATGAGGCCAATATTTTGTTATTTTACATCAAACAAATGTAGCCTAGGCCAAAATACAAGCCTGGGAAACGTCCCTGCAGCTTTATTGCTTGATCGTCGCCTCGCCTTGAGCTTGACTCCTGCTCAGTTCTAAATGTTCATCAATCGCAGCCAGTGTTCATTTCGTTGACCAAATGATTTTGTCATAGTTTGTATTTTTACTGGCTAAAACTATATAAAAACTGAGCAAAAATGAATCAAAATAATGAAAAAGATCACTAAAATTACATACATTTTTGTCGATTATGACTAAAAGTAGATATTTTGTTGACTAAAAGTACTTTTTGTTTTTTGTCGAACAATAAAATCTAATTCGTCGATGTAAACCCTCATTCGTCCAGGTGTGGTCCATCGTAGAAAGGGGTTCAGAGGTTGTCATCCGGACGCCGTTTTACAGACAGATCCACGGCTGTGCTATGGGCTCTCCGGTCTCGCCGATCGTAGCCAACCTATATATGGAACACTTCGAGAAGAAGGCTCTGACCTCCTTCCTGGCACACCTCCGAGCCTCTGGCTGCGTTACGTGGACGATACCTTTGTGATCAAGAAACAAGAGCTGGAAACTTTCTCTGAGCATATCAATGGGTTGGATGTATACATTAAGTTCACCCGAGAAGATGCTAAGGACAACCGGTTGGCGTTTCTTGATTGCTCCACAATCAGAGAGGAGGAAGGCAGCCTTCAGACAGAAGTATACAGGAAACCCACCCACACAGACCAGTACTTACTGTTCGATTCCAACCACCCACTGCAGCACAAGTTGGGTGTGATTAGGACCTTGCAACACAGAGCCCATGAAGTACCCACCAGCTCTGAGGGGAGAAAGAAGGAGGAAGAACACGTCCAACACGCCCTCTCAGCTTGTGGATATCCCAACTGGGCCTTTAACAAAGTCAGAAGAGCCAAGAAACAGGACAGAAAGGATAAAGACCCCAGCAGGAGGGGGGTCTCTATCCCTTATGTCTCGGGCCTGTCTGAGATGTTTCAAAGGATTTTTAGACAACACGACATCCCTGTTTATTTCAAACCTGGCAACACACTTAAACAGAAACTGGTCCACCCGAAAGACAAGAGGCCGACAGAGAAACAGAGCAATGTAGTTTATTCGATAGAGTGCAGTGAGGACAGTTGTAAAGAACGTTACATAGGAGAAACAAAACAGCCATTGCACAAAAGGCTGTACCAACACAGAAGAGCGGCCTCCACAGGACCGCAGAGTGCAGTCCATCTGCACCTAAAAGCTACAAATCACTCGTTTGAGGACAGTGAGGTGAAGATATTGAGCAGAGAGAAGAACTGGTTTGAAAGAGGAGTAAAGGAGGCCATTTTTGTAAAAAGAGAAAATCCTTCTCTAAACAGGAATGGGGGCTTAAGATTTAATTTAGCCAAAATTTATGACAGCATTCTAACACCTTGGTCCAGATCAATAGACCAGTCAAATGCTAATGAGGTTATCAGCAGTGAGGAGGGAGCAACAGCCAGCTATCAAGATAACAATAGACCTTTAGACACAGGTGAAACTAGGTGAGGCCAACCATTAATCAAACAAGATAGACCAATTAATTAAGTCCCATGTGACAAACAAACAATTTTCTAACAAAGACAGGTACTCAGTGACTCCTCCCTGGGGGCAGGACTCCCAGTACTCAGAGTAGCATATAAGCCCATGTTCCCATACCAGCTCTCTGATTGACAATGACTTTTGGATAAAAGTCGAAACGTCTCTATCTTTAAACGGCGTCCGGATGACAACCTCTGAACCCCTTTCTACAATAAAATCTAAGCACAAAGAATGAAAAGAACAATCCCAGAGTTCCTAAAGTACATAAATTCTACATCCAAAGAATACGTCTGACCATGTCCCATGATGCAATGCTATACATTTTATTGAATTCAAGTAGAAATAAATTTTTTCCAGTTGACTAAAAATATCATAGATTTAGTTGACTAAATTAGAAACTAAAAACTAAAACTATTAAGAATTGTTGTATAAAATTTTGATTAAAACTAATAATCATTTTAAACTATTTTAGCCCAGCTTTACTGAGCGTTGCACAGGTACAAAACAGGTTGCGGGCGCATAACTGGAGCAAAAAGCGTGTGCAGCTGAGGTTTACATCTTTCTCAGTCCACAGCGCAAATTTAGCACATTGGACTTTATGAATGTGCAAAACAGGGCGATTTTGCCCCAACACGCAAAATTAGAGGTGGACAAAATGCAACTGATAATGTTTTGTGGGCGCAGTTTGATTTATCAAGACTGCGAGGAGCAAAACTGCGTGAAAATTTAGCACGTCTGAAAAGCAGGTGTTTGCGCAGAACAGAACGTTGCAGTTTACACGTCAATGTAGCATTAAAATTGTTTCAAATTATTGTGTTTGGCTCATTTACAAATGCAAATATGCCTATTACAAAAATAGTGTTGTTTTGACAGAGGGAGAGGTTATAAAAACACACTTTACCTGCGACACTATGGCCTGGAGTGGTCTCATCTGTGTCGCTTTGAACTGGAGCAGTTCACAGAAGCTTTGTGTCATCCATCTTCTGGTGAGGGCCTTCTTCCCCACCACAAATAGTATGTTCTATAGTATCTGCTGATTGTGTCCATGGCAGGGATTTTAAGGCCCATTTACA
>CM033619.1:45503696-45839521 GCA_019453435.1 Rhinogobius similis
TCATTTCATCCTTCTTTTTCCTCTGTGTTTTGTTTGAATCCCTCCATTTACCTACAAAATATTTAAAGATTTACGTCTCTGTCTAATCGGCACACAATTCAGATGGTATTTAGTAAGAAACAACAATACTTTGGAAACTGTACAACTCAACTTTGCTGGTATCCAACTATCCCAACTCCCAATCATGAAACTTAAATCAGGAGAACCCAGCTGAAGGATTAGTCACGTAGACACCAGGAGAACATGCAAACTCCAGAGGGAACAAAATGAACAACAAATTGATCTTGAATAACCTTTTTTTCTTGGTGGGCGTCCAAGAAAGGCTCCACGAGGTTTGGGACCTCTTCAATTCATGGTTATAAGATGGTCGAATGTGATTTTTTTCCCAAATGAAAACTGGATTTGATTATTTCAGGACAGTGTGAACAGCCCCAATCTGATTTTTATCAAATGCGACCCAGGCCACTTTCCTATGCGGTGCTAATCCGATCCGAATCCGATCTTTTACAAAGTGACTGCGTCTGAACAAACAGGTCTCGTTCATCTGAAGTTACTGCACGTCTCGCCGCTCAGTTCAGATTATTTCTCAAATCAGAGTTTTTATATATTTAATAAAAACTCAAATCAGTTTTCATGTGTGATCCAAACAAGTGTGGAAGTGTCTGATATGGAAACGAACAGAACAAAACCCGGAGTCAAGCTGTTGTCATATAATTGTCAACAAGCCTTTAGTCATCTTTATCTTTTGTCTTGAACCAGAAGATTTTTTTCATCTTTGTCACTCTTTGCAACACCATTTAAGCTTGAGTCCTGTCTTCGTTCGCACTCTCTAGCTCCCGTGCTGTTGTTTGCAGACATTTGAAGGTTTAATCTGTTTAATTCTTGTCTTTTCCTGTGTAAAAACTGTGTCTCCTGTTTCATTTCAGTGCAGAAGTCGGATTAATATGACCTGTGAGACCAGATTGCATTCCCTTAGTTTAAGATTAGATTCAAATCAGATTTAGTCCCATATATCCACATGGTCTGGATCGTATATATAAATAAAAATCTTAATGTGGCAATTCACACTGTCATGAAAAAATCCGATTCGCCCTGCAATGTGACCTCTGCGCTGAGGTTAAACAGGAGACACAGTTTTTAAACGGGAAAAGACAGGAATTAAAAACCTTCAAACGCTTTCAGACAACAGCAGTGAAACTAGAAAGCGTAAAAAAAAAAGTAAAGTTTCAAACTGAATTGCTTTTGTAAAGAGTGACAAAAATAAAATCTCAACTTTTGCAGATTTAAGACAAAAGATACAAATGACTAGTGTATTGACAAAGGCTTCCTCATTATATTCCAACAGCGCAACTCCTGTTTTCGTCCTGTTTTTCTCTGCGTCAGACACTTCAAGGCTTTTGGGTTCATTCATTCACTGATTTGAGTCACATTTTATTTACATTGTGAACGAAAAAATCAGAATTGAACGTCCAGACCATGTGTGAACGCAGCCTAGTTTTAACATAAATTAAATACTATTGTGTCTTTTTAACACACCCAACAATGCATATTCTGAAAAAAAAACATCAAATTCGAACTGTACAGCTACTAAAAGGCATTCCCTAGAACTGCTCTTGCTACAACACCCCCTCCTTTCTCACTATTTTTACCTTCCAAACTCCTTTTTAACCCCCAAAGTCTTTTTTTTCCTCTCCCAGACTTCCCTCGCCCCTTTCCCCGCTAATTCGCCCTTGCTCGGGTTTTAACGAGGACGCCGTAATTTGTCTCTCTCAGATCCTAACACGCGCTGGGGGTTGTACGTTCGATAAAGGTGGACCCCCGCCGGGCAGATGCATTATTCTGTGTGTGATGTGGCGTAGTGATACGGCTCAAAGCTTCAGTCAAAACATCTGACACTTTTCTTTTTTTTTCTTTTTTCACCTCACCCCACCGCCCGCTTCCACAACAAGTCTCCACGTTTTAAAGGATCCATATCGTGCATTTTTTAAGGTTTGTTAAAGACTTTCGGACATCGTAGCAACAGAAGTAAAATCCCAGCTCTGGCCAAATGCACTGCCTTTGCGTCCTTGTAAGACATTCTACTTCCTTGCAAATTTAAGAATACGTGTAGGGTCTGTTTGGGAGTGATTGGCGGTGGACAAAGGGGCAAATGGCGCAGATTGGCCGCCTCACTTCTGTCAGTCTGCCTCAAGGGAGCTGTGGCAACACTAGTGACTTACATCCACCAAGAATGGACTGAAGGAGTTTGCTCTAATCTCTAATTATTTAATGTTGTGAAAGAAAAGGTAAAAGAAAAGACAATACAATCATTTCAAGTGCAATGCTGATGTACACAAAACGCCGTTGTTGTCCGTAGAAGGAAAATAGATTGGAATTAAAAGAGACATAGTATGCTTTTTTTCTGGTATGAAGTATTGAACCATAACACAAGTAGATCATCATTTCACGTTTTGTTCATTGTAAACAGCCATTTCGATGTAAAACGGCTTAGCAATAGAAACGGGTTCATTGACTTCCTGTTGAAAACTGCAGAAAACGGATAAGCCCCGCCTCGTCATAGTGACGTTTCATCATAACCAGCAGCTGATCTTCATTTACGTGTTTTATTTTCACTACGTGACATTTCAGAATCCTGGCAGGTATCAATCAGATGTAGGCGTAGATAGGGGGTAGGTGAAAACAGGAATTTTCGGAGCATTCTAGCCTTAATTGCAGGATAATAAAACATTACTCAAACACACATGAATCAATCAAAATACAGCTTTTAACAAACTAGTGATGGGGAAATGAGACATGCTCAGATAGACTTTTAAATTATGTAATATATAAGACTTATCAGCCGATGTTGACTCAGAATTACGGTAGAAAAACGATATTATCACGGTATGAACCTCACAATACGATATGTTTTGCGATATCATGGAGAAGCTCAGGATATTGTAGAAGAGCTCAAAATAACTATTATGTCTCCATGTTCATAAAATCAAGACTGACAGTGTAATACGCTCCTGTCATTAATTATTAGGCCTTTATTGTCATATTTTAGAACCAGAATAATAGAAATGATGGCAACTCTAAGGTGCAATTTTCATGTTATGTCAGGAACAACAATAAGGACTGCTATGTATTCTGTGATGTACCTTATCTTAAAAATAATAATATTCATAATTTCTTGTCAATAATGCTTTAATCTGACGGAGCAGGCTAAACCATTGTTGTTGTTTTTTTCACGTAGACATGCTGTTTTTCATATCCTAACATGACGACGACGACGATATCGTGACAATTTTACTATCACGATATCACAATATCGCCAGGATCGTTACATCCCTATATCAGGCATGAGCTGACTGTTAAAGCCTGCTTTTCAATAACAATATCAGAATTGAAAAAGCTGAATCTGTGCATCCCTGGAGGAAACACCACTGTAACAAGGTTAAAAGCCCATTTAAGACGATTTTGCATAATATGTCCCCTTTAAGCTGTTCGAATAATGCTCAAACAACAGCTTTGTGAAAGAATTCGCAAGATGTGCTTATGTGGACGTGGATGTGCAGAAATAATCAGTTGAATGTGTATGGACTTCAAAAACACTACTGTTACGGGAGAATTGCTGTTGTGGATTTCTAAAACAAGTTAAACAATGAAAATGCAGAGAGAATGAGTCTGATCAATGAGTTCATTTATTCACTGGTACCAAAGTGAATAGTCGCCTTTCCCTGACATAGTGACCTCTCCCTGGTCGACGGAGGTACATGACAATCAGAACACATGCTTTTTATACACAAGACAGAGGTGGAGACATAGTTATCACATCATGAGGAGACAACATGAAACATCAGTGTGAAACAAGAGCAAGGACATATGTGACTATCAATGTTTATGAAAAACAACAGCTATCAGTAGTGTTTCCAGTTAAAGCCAGACTTCAGCTTGAAAGGATGTCATAAAAGGATTAGATGCCCATTATCTATCTTTGTGAGCGAACAAAACAGGTGCTAAAGAGATGTTAAAGTTGAAGTTAACCTTAGCAAGTCAGAATGAGAATACAGAACTTATAACTGCGATTACACTCCCTAGAGAAGCAGGGCATCTTCACATGATGTAAGAAGGTGGAACAAAACATGTTAACAGATATAGACTGAATAAGGAGGTTTGTAACAACATAATTACATTTTCAAACAAGGTAGCATAATAGGGAGCCTTTAACGCACTTGTTCTTCTTGTCTGTGTCTGTTCCGTGGACACTCCCTAGCTCGAGTAAGACCACCTCCAGGCTGTAGAATTCTGACTTTAGTTTCCTGGTCGATTCCATTCATCTCCATGTGTCTTCGGAGCGTGTCTGCGTGACCTTTTCCGGCACCAAGTCTCGGAGAGTAGAAATATAGCAGTCATTAGTTGAAGTGAAGTTGCTTGTGAAATTGGAAACAAGGGAGGCACAAAATATTCCGGGTATGTTGTTGTGCGCGGACAGATACGGATGCTTTCGTGCATTTTACTGAAATAGAGAATTGGATTTTTGAAAAGGATGTACAGTGTGTTGCATTGTGTAGATATTATTACAGGTTGAAATGTTAGATTGCAGGTAGTGTTTTAGTCACAGGTTTCTTTGAGTCAAGGATATTCGTTGGATATCTTTTTTACAAGAACATAAAATAACGAAACTACTGTATATTATTTGCAGACGATATCAATTTTTTTGGTTCTGGGAAGGACATTAAACAACTCCTTGACACAGTGGAAACAGAATTCATCATATTTGAAACAGAAAACAATCACCATAGACAGTGTTCATTTGGAGTCTATGACAATACACTTTTGGGAGTAATAATTTATCATGAATTGTGTTAAAATAAATAAAAAATGTGCAAATCATTGGGAATGCAAATACATTTTAAATCCCAAATCAATGCCATGCCAAAGTACATGACATACTGCACAGAGAAAACATTCAAAACAACTTTACAACCGTTTATTGCTACTGTTTATTAATTCCAAAATCCTAAAATTCAATTACTTGGTAGACTACAAAGTAAAAAAAAACAAAACATAATGGTTCCAGACAGTTTCCCGAAGTAAAACTCAAAACTTAGAGAATGATTTATGTTTGCAAAACCGAAAGTTAGAACGAATGTCAAACAAAGAAGTCTGTCTGAACAAAGGGGTAAATGTGTGGAACAGTTTAGATGATGATTTGAAGTGTTTTAAAATATGTTCAATGCTAAAGTGATTAACTCTTATCCAGCCGAGAAAAGTCAATATCAATAATATTATAAGTATACTTGCATGTATATTCTACTAACCTCTAGAAGGATGTTCTATATTTAGTTCTTGATTCTCGATGGATGTATAATATTTAACTTGCTCAGTGAAATGTGAAATTTATTCAAATGAAACATACTGTTATTCTTATTTTATTGACCGAAACAAACTAACAAAAACTATCAACTATGATTATATATTAGCGGTTCACTGTCACTTGTTTGTTCTCCAGTGAGAGTGGCTCAGATCCTACTCTGTTTAGTCATCTCGGAACCAGAGAGTTGGTGGTTCAATCCCAGCTCTTATCCGTGCATTTGGTTATTGTTTCTTTGGGTAAGGAACGTCCTCCTCTTATTGTTTTTTTCAGTTGGACTTGTACAAGAAAATCTGATAGATACATTTAAGAATCCAGTACCAACCTTTAAATTATATCTATGAAAATATACCGTTGTGACATTTTTCCGTAACTACACTCATTCCTGCCTTGATAAAGCATGAACAAAGCCTTAATTCATTATCAACAAATAGTTTATTAAGAATGATTCAGGCTTAGTAACTATTTAAAGTGCGGATGACAGGTTGGACACTCATTTACCTAAAATGCAGTTAAGATAAATATATTTCAAGTTTTGCTAAAATTCTTTAAAATGTTATCCCGGTTTAGCAGTTTTATAAGTTTTAATTTCACTTCCTGGTTGTAAATAATGACATCACACTAGGAAATCACCATAGCAACCACACTGTAAACTGGGCTAAAACTCATCTAATGTCATCAATTCTTTTACCTGACAAATAAAAATATATTTGAACTTATTTATTTAGTTGAATTGATGTTTAAATGGTCAAAAAAGTATTTTATTTTGTGTAAATCATGTATAAAGTTTGTCTCCCCAGTGTGATGTCATCAGTTTGTTTACTTCCTGTAATTTTCAACTTTTCTCCACAAACAGCGACTTGATTGGTGTGAAACTATTATATATATTTACAACAAGTATTAATACACTGAATAAAGTCAAAATTAGAAAATCATAAAAACCTGTCATACACACTTTAGCGAATATTCCAACCCCAGTTTCTAACCTTAACCCTAACCTTAACCTTAATTAAGTAGTTACTAAGCCTGAATCATGTTTAATAAACTATATATTCATTATTAATTAAGTCTTTGTTAATGCTTTATTAAGGAAAAATAAGATGTAGTTATTATAAAGTGGTACCCATTTTTCCTTCACTCGAGTGCAGCTCTATGGACACCACTCTTCTTTCTAAACTTCCACACACTTGAACTTCTTTCACATACACTTACTGCAGTACCAGCCCTCCTGTGGCTTGTCATATCACTCACATGCACCTCTCTAATTTCCCTAAATATAAATTTGATTGCGTTATATTACAAACTCCTTTACACTCATCAAACTCAAATTGTTTCATTAGCTTAAAGAGCCTTTTCTCTCCCCAAACATCACATCTCATTTAGTTTTGCGAGCTGCTTTGCCATTTGCCTTTTATTGTACTCCATTACTCGCGATGGCATGTGACAGCTATTTAAAGTAGCAGAGTCGAGCTAAGCGGTACATATGGTTTTATAGTAATGGGGTCCAATAAAGTCTTAAGTGCGAGTGGTGAAAATACACAGCTGTTTAACGAATGCCTCTGTGCTGGTTATCTGGACGGGCCGTGTTTGTGTTGGCTTCGGACGCGCTCGACTTTTTCACAGCACAATGACAGGATTGCGAAATAGTTTGGTTGTATGAATCCATCGTTTGGCCGCGCATGTTCTAAAAGGTTGTTTGTTCCGTCCAGGGTTTGTTTGACTTTTCTCTCGCAGTCTTCTTCAGGATGGTCACGTGATGTTGCTGTGGTATGTCTTGTCAGCTGATCGATACGGGTTTTGGCGCTGTCCTGCTATTGGCTCGGATGGAGTAAACATGCGGACAACAAACATATCGCAAAAAGTATCGATATCGCAATATTGGCTGATGCAATAACAATATCGCAGCAACAAAATAGATCGCAGTAACACCAACGTCCTCTGAACACTGAAAGGGGGAAATCGTTACTAAAATCTGTCTTTTTCAAAGGAACTTGGCCTCGGTTTTGTATTTGTTGAGTTTTATTTTAATGTAATAGACATTATTGCATTAAAAATAGGGCTGCAACACTAAAGTATACACTCTATTCATAAATATTCTCTATCTAGAAGCCTTCATTCACATCATTTAAAAATGTATTTGGTTAAAATATTTGTTGATGTGGCTTAAAAATATGATTTATTTTATTAGTTATTAGTTTATTATAAGTCTCATTCTACAATAGAAATAATCGCTGACCAGTTGAAATAATTGTTAGTTTGTGGTGTAGTAGTGAGCATCGTATCTTCTGACCCACAGGTTGATGGTTCGTTTCCAGCTCCCAATGGTGCATATTGCTGCTGTGTCCTTAGGCAAGACACTTCTCCTGCCCTTCCTCCAGTTCCTGCTTATTCTAGCGTATGGATGGGTGTGTGGTTCTTCGATATAAATAGCGTTACAGCGTAAAGTGTAAATGTAGCTATTGTGCTAAATTGAGGCATATTTATGTTGAAGTTGCTGCTGACACATTGATTCATATGCACTGTCCTTATTCAAATAAATAAGTTAATAAAGTACCCTTTGACATTTTCTGAAACGCTCTTCTGTGAAGTGCATCATTGAGTATTTTTCAGTATTTGGGATTTGTTTAAAGTGCGTATGACAGATTTTTATGATTGACTTTGTATGGTGTATTAAAACCTCTTGCAAATACAAACTATAGTTTTACACCAATCAGTGTAGCTGTTTGTGGAGAAAAGTTGAAAAGTCTGCTAAAAATTACAGGAAGTAAACAAATTGATGACATCACACTGGGGAGACAAAAGTTATGCATAATTTTTTTACCTTTTAAACATCATTCAACAAAATAAAGGTGTTATATTATCATATATTTTTCTTTCTCAATAAAAGAATCTCTGACATTAGAGAAGGTTTGGTCCAGTGTTCAGGATGATTTCTTGGTATCATTTACATCCAGGAATATAAAAAAAAAAAAAAGAAAGAAAGATGACTACACTGGGGTAAAATTTGTAAAGATTTGAGCAGAATTCATAATATATTTAACTACATTTGATTTGAATGAGTAGTCCAACCTGTCCTAGGCACTTTAAATATAAAAATACTACATTACAGTACATTAATCCTGATCAAATTTAGACTGCTGTATCAAAAGGCAAACACTGATCATACAGCAAAAAAAAAAAAAAAAAAAACTCATACCATTTACAATCATGTCGATGCCCTATCTACTAACAATAGCCCTTCAACCCGCTTTTGGCCCCTGACCCACCCGTTGAAAACCACTGCAACACAACACCATTCTCTCACCACACTTCCAGAATCAACTTTATTTGCTATTTTCAGCTCATCGGCGTGAGAGCGTTTCACACCGGGTCAGACAATCCCAGATGGATGTTTGTGAGCGTGGAGCCTTAGGAGGTGTCCGCTGCCGCCGCTCCTCCCCACGCCTCGCTCCTCTCCAGCACAAATGGCCTTTTTCTTCATGATCATAGCCATTCTCCCCAGCGCGGCCCTGTTATCGCCAACATACATTATTATGTCAGACACATCTCCACTCCATCTCCAGACCTGTTCTTCCTCTCCATCCACCACACTCCTCCGACAAATGTTACTTTTTCATATCAGGGGCCATAGAAAATACGCTTTTTCTAAACCCACGATCCGCAGACTCGATAACCTTCGCCGCTGAACTGAAAATGTCACTCTGCGCGGTCGGCCAATCAAGGGAGGTTTTGAGGGGCCAGCGAGGCTCTCCTATGGGGTGACTCCGGGGTTGGGTGGCTGTGTGTTGAGAATAAGAATGACTGAGGTGTGAAGCAGGGAACATGGCAAGCTAAATATCAAGCAGATGCAGCTTGGAGTTGATGCTAGAAGTGTTTACCAAAGTGGCAGCGTATTTCAAATGATTAATCAGTGCAAGAAAACGCATGTAAAAGCTTCGTTCTCTGTTGGTGAAATGTGACCCAATTCTTTTTCCCAATCACGTTATCATCGGCATAGTGGTTAGTCTGGTTCTGCCTCACAATAAGGGGGTCCTTGTTCAATTCCTAGACTGGGTTGGACTTTCTTTGCTCGTGCACTTTCTCGTTTTGTACAAAAGGCTTCCCTCTGTGGACATGACTCCCTGTAGAAGACTCTTATATCTTCTTGATTAAAGTCACTTCAGCGACAGAGCTCCCCCTGCAGCTCTCTTGTGAAAATATACTCCTAGTCAAGCAAAACCTTCTCTTTTTTATATTTTATTCATTGCTTTATGTTGCACCTACACCGAAGCAAGTTCCTATGTTTGTGAATTTCACTGACAATGGCAATAAACCGTTTTCTGATTCTTTTTTATTGAAATAAGGAAGTAGAATTACATACAAAAACATTTCACATTGCCAAATATAAAAAAGAGCCAGGGTTTTCAGGTGAGTTGTCTCCAGGTCGGTGTCAGGAAATGTTACAGCTGGTTTTTCGAGACAGCAGGGGGCAACAACGGGACCAAAAATAGATCTGCAACCACCACACAGACTTTCAAAGATGTTTAATACGGTAAAAATGGTACTTAGTTCTGCTTTAAATAAACTGTTTTCTCAACAAACAAGCTGTAACAAATCATGTACTTAAATAAATGTGTTATTCATTGCTATTTTCATTATCATCATTATTTAATGATAATGAATGTTGATACACCCTTTAAAAACACACATTTTTAGACATGGGAGGTGATTAAATTTTCTGCCAGCTTGTTTCCATAAAGAATGTTCCACAGTTTTGCATTAAACCTCTGTCTTGCATTTATAGTTGGGCAATATATTGTAATTTGACAATATTGTGAGTGTTGTTTTGAAGATAATGATGCATTTATAGGGCTGTAATCCTTTAGTCGTTTAGTCGATGTTGTCTTAGTCGACCAAAATTTGTATTGGTCGATTATTAATTTCTTTAGATTATAAGAATTTAAATGGAACAACAGCAAAAATTAGAAGATGTGCTGACGATTTTGGAACTAATTATGAGTTAAATGTAACTTGTGTAACATTCAAACACACTGTTTACTTGTACTTTTCTGCATAAATGGTCTTTTGATCATCTTTCAAGTGCAGTTTGGGTCAAATACATGGAAATACTTCACATTTTTGAGAGCTTTCACCACACCCCCTTTCAGTCGACTAATCGGTCGATAGGACGTCTTTAGTCAACCAAGAATTTGTTAAGTCGACTAAAGCCCTATGATTATGATTATCGAATATATCGTTTATAGTAAAAAACAACAATAACACACACAGACAAAACGTCAGACAAAATGGCATTTATAGATGAGTAACTTGTATATAACCATTCATTTTCCGTTATTTTCCAGTCACAGTTTCTACTTAACACTTTGGCGACATTCTAACCCAGGCATGTCCAAACTCAATGCGGCCCTCAGACCAATTTTTCTTGGCCCTTAGGCTTCCTGGTGAACTGACCCACATTGTCCTGAGCACATTTCAGATTTTCTACAATTCCAACCTAAATAACTAACATTTTTGTGCAATACAGACCTGATATTAAGGCAATGAGACTGAGTGTAGATGCGGTGGCGCTTAAAACATCAGATAAATGCAGCTTTTTTTAACGTTTCGCGATTGATTTATGGCCCTCCGATTGGTCTGTATTTCAATATGTGGCCCTCGATGGAAAAAGTTTGGACACCCCTGTTCTAACCCCTTTGCCACTATGTAGGCTTCCTTTATTTTAACATGAACGTACATATTCGACCAAAATCCATACAGCGAATACATGTTGTCTTAGTAACACACTCTTATCTTATTTAGTATTTCCATCAGCTTTTGCATCTCCCTCTCGCCGTGACACGGGGGTTGAACAGGTGTGCTTTCCTGAATGAGAATGAGGCAGGTGTGGCCATTGGAAATACCAGCAAATATCAGGCTGCGCTATCAGATATTACCACGCTCTCTCACCCTCGCCAAAGCACCGGAGTGGAGCTGATCTTTCCGAGTGTTTATCAAAGGCAGCAAAGCTAATTAGGACCGCGAGCGAATGCAGATGAGGCCTCATATGTTCCATTGTAGCAACAGTTTGGCGTTGTAATGGCAGGGATATGAGTGTAATGCTGTTTTTAATGTCCGCAGCGGAAGTTAGCACGGCACACAGTGGAATAGTGGAATCAAAATATGGCTCCCTTGGAATTTTCAGACTATTGCATATTTTTATTGAATATGACGTTTAGAAAGGGAGTAGAAAGGGAGAAAATCTGCTATGTATTTGTTTGAATGGGCTGTTTGAGGATAAGCGAATGCCCATGAGAATTCTTTCTATAAATGATTGCAGTATATAAGGATAAAAATGAGAAATGGAACTGTAATGTAATCCAATCTGACAGTGACAAGGATTAAAACACAGTAGGTCAGTGTTATTGCTGTACAAGGCAAGGTTAACCAAAAGGTCGAAATACTGTATTTGGAGCAGTGTTTCTACCTGGTATCTCCACATTTTGTTCTTTCACATTTAATCATTTAGTTTCCACCATGTTGTTGTGTTTTATTTTAAGGCAAATGTGTAGATTGTGTACAGCAGTTCCCCTTGGCACAGGTTGCCTTTGAGAGCGAGTGATTTTGATCTCAGTGGGGTTTTTCCATGGTTAAATAAGGACACAGCTAGAAAGAGTGCTTAGAGCTCTCGAGATTGTGGGCTTGATTCCTGGGCTACGATCTCTCGGGGTGGCGTCTGCATGCCTTCTGTGTTCTGGGTTCTCCGGCTCTCCGTCCAAAGACATGCTTGTGTTAGGTCAACTGGAAACTCTAAATTTCCCCCAGTGAATGAATGAGAGTGAATGGTTGTCTGTCCACCTCTCTGTCTATGTGTTAACCATGCAACGAGTTGGGCCCTTTCCAGGGTGTACCCCGCCTAAGGCCCAAGGTCATTGGGATTGGCTCCAGTCTACCACAACCCCTACAAGAGGAACAAGCGGAGAAAAGAAATTTAATGACTAAATAAAGGTTAATGACTATATTCTTTACATTAAATTTTCTATTTACCCAGGTTCAATTTCCCAATTTTGACAGACAAATCACCAAAAACACACAAAAAATTGAGAAAACAGCCTGGTTGTGTTCCCATTGCTACTTCTCATAATATTTTTGGTTCTTTTTTTTTCCATTTATTTATTTATTTGGCTAATATATTGTTACAAAATTCAACTAAGCAATTTGTTTTGACATAAAAAAAACATATGGTTAAGGTTAGATGAGTTTGTGGGATGAGAATTGTCCTGGTCATTTTATTGCTGGCAAGGTGGCATAACGGTTATAACTCCAACCTCACAGCAAAGAGGTCCTGGGTATAATTCCCAGACCACGTTGGACCTTTGATGCAAGCTCTTTCATACTCACATGCACCACAGAGTCCCTTTCGTTTGTTGATCAGAATGGACTCCTAATGAATTCAGACAATGGACAGGAAATTAGAAATGACAGCAGTTCATAGTTCATACGGCATAGATCCTGAACCTATTACTTTATGCCCTAAATTAAAATTCAAAAATATGAAATACCAAAGTTGAGAGAAGATAATTTGGCTCCACACCTAACCTTTCACCCAGTTTCAACGGATGCTCTTCCGGCTTCAATAAAAGAGCATTTTTGAGCAGTGTGTAAATTTGCATGACAGGTTATGCATCTCACACATTCAAAAGGCTGTCGGGTGATGGGGCGTAGTTAGATCATCATTAATATTTGAATATTCCAATGCAGTTATTGGAACGATCATATAGACACCCGTGGCAATGTGGCCATGGAATTTTTATTAGGCGTTGTGCAAATGGAAGATCTCGGAGAGTAATTTCTCTGCATTGTAAATATGCGTTGTTTGCATAAGTGGGTTACAGTCATTGTTGGGACATAAATATGCTAATGTTGAAATAATAAGCGGGTAGAATGCAGCAAATTGCCTTGAATGAATAGACTGGGAATGATTTGGTCCACTTGCAAGTAAAGGTCACGGCGAATCAATACAAATTAGTTTTATGCGATCAGCGATAATGAGCAATTAGCTTTCTGTGAGATACAAAATTGTGAAAAAAATGTATAATAATGGAATGAATTGCAATAGAGAGATACATAAATGTGTTGGAGTAGCATCGATGCATAAATAAAATGTTACATATTCAATAATGGCACCTGTGGACAAGCTCGGGGTAAGGGGCTTGATCCAGGGCCACTGACCCCAGGATAGTGCATCGACTCTGGGTGCGGCTGGGGATACGTTGCCCTCGGATTAGAGACTGCCGCTTTGTAGGCTTGGAATGGCTCAAAATGCTGCTTCATGCATTTTTGATGTGCACAACAATCAACATCTCTTTGTGCGTAACTTATGTATTTAAATTTTGTTGTTTGGTTCAGTCCAACACAATTGGTACACAGCTACATATTCTAATGTATTTATGTATTTATTTTTTGCATATTGCTATAAATACACTTTAAATTAGCATGTTAGGCGATGGGCGGCGAGGGTGGCAGGGGTTTCGATTAATGTGTATGCTTTATGTAGGGCTGGGTAATAGGACAAATTTGCATTGATCAAACCCGATTTTTTTGTTTTATTGTGTAAGAAAAAATGGCTTTCAATGTTAATTCCCTGAACATTACCAATGCAGACTTTTAATCGTAGACATTTAACACAAAATAGTCAAATTTCTTCTCTAATTTCCGCTGAACTCGGCTCCAAACCACATGCTTTTACTGACAGAGCGTTGGCTGTGGATTTCTCGAATAAGAAGACTCAAGCTGATCACAACTGGAAGTGACTGAACCTCGAGCTCGATTTAAATTAATTCATTTATTTCAATACTTTGTACTGCCTCAGCTTGATGCAAAAGCACTAGATTTTGCCAAGCTATAAAAGTTTGATGTGACAAACCATTAAAGTTCATAATACTTGAGCTTTTCACATAAACATCGTTGGTTGAGCGGTCAGATCCACTTGTTGGTTGTGTGTGATCCCAGCTCCCTCAAGTGAAAACTGCTATTGTGTCCTTGGGCAAGACACTTAACCTACCCCGTCCCCTATGTCTGTGTACACTTGTGAATGAATGTTATGTTCCTTGGTGTAAAGTGCTTTGAGTGCCTTGAAGGTAGAAAAGCGCTATATAAATGTGACCACTTACTATTTTACAGCTGATTGCTAATTGTGGTTGCCATGCCCGGAGCAGCTCAATTTGCAGCATTTCTGGCGGGGTCGCGCTGCCTGCTTCCACGGAGATGTTGAAATTGCTTTGTGTTCTACTGTCTGTGTTGGATTGAAAATGTTTATCCTGGATTTAAGTGCAGTTTTGTCACTTTTGGCAAATAATTTGGCTTGAAGTAAGGAGTAATTGTACTGAAGAAGTCAAAATCAATTAAATAATCTGGTGAAAAATTCTGAAATTAAGATTCTTATCCCGAATTATAGGCATTTTAACTATTCTAGAAATGTTTTTTTGCAGTGTGTTGTAGAGAAAGACATGCATTATTTCAGTGAATGGGCTCGCCTCTCCGCAGATCTGACCTGCTTGCATCTCTCACTTAGATAAGTTTAATGCCGTGCTATGAATTTTAAGCAAAGTACGAACATCTCTAGGGGTGCACGGTGGCAGAGCGGCTAGAGCTTCTGCCTCCCAATAAGGAGATTGTGGGTTCGAATCCCGGACCACCCCAACATCACACACTCTCTCTGGGTGGAGTCTGCATGTCCTCCCCGTGTTACCGTGGGTTCTCTCCGGGTTCTCCGGCTCCTCCCACCGTCCAAAGACATGACTGTGTAGGTTAATTGAGAACTCTAAATTGCCGTAGTGTATGAATGTGAGAGTGAATGGTTGTCTGTCCTTGTCTCTGTCTCTCTGTCAGCCCTGCGACGAGTTGGCCACTGTCCAGGGTGTACCCTGCCTAAGGCCCAAAGTCACTGGGATAGGCTCCAGTCACCCGCGACCCCTAACGGGAATAAGCGGTAGAAAATGAAAATGAATGAATGAATGAACGAACATCTCCATACATTGTGCTCCTCTAATGACAATCGTGTCCTGTATCTGAGAAATTCACTTATTTTACCTGGCATTCCACTCGCTAAAACGTCTCGAATAACTTGCAAAACCTCGCAACAAAACCGTACATTCTCTTCACCCTTGAACATAACTTGCATTAATTTAATTTCTCTCTCTTTCTCTTGCAGTTCCTGTGTCTGAAAAACATCCGCACGTTTCTGAAGGTCTGCCACGATAAGTTCGGCCTGCGCAACAGTGAACTCTTTGACCCATTCGACCTTTTCGACGTCAGGGACTTCGGCAAGGTGAGTCAGCTAATTCTTCTGCTCTTTCATACGCTGCTGACTGCTCGGTGCGCTAGGTTATGAGCACCCGGGGGCGACGCTTTTGTGCTGGGAGACGTGAAGCTGCTTGCGTCGCTGATCTTATCTGCCTGGAGTTATGTTGGAGTCTTGTCAGATCATAGACAGGGATTTGTTACCTGGAATTTTGGAAGCTGTCTTTGCAGCGTTGCTCGGGAAATCGACTTTTATTATTTGGGTTGTTTGATCGAGTTGACATTTGTTATTCAGGAGATTGAAATTAGAATAATCTAGTTAAGTGCTGTATGATTTTGGAATACAATGCTAAATTGGAGTAACGCTTTTGAGATTGACAAGACTTTGGATATGACTAAAGACTAAAATATGAGCTGATAAACTTCAGATGCCCTTCATAGACATAAAAACGTAGCGCTACAGACTACAGGTTGGAACATGTGTGCTTTAGTTTTTGACTGATTAAAATGTTTATTGTGTAGGTTGCAATAGAGGTTATGCACATGACATTCTTTTAATTCGATTTACTTATAATTTTTACTAACGTTTGTTTTGCTAAAATTAACGTGTAACTCGTAACTTGCAAAATGTAATCAGTTTCTCCTTGTAGCTCCGACTGTGCCGAGCATAGCAAGCTTGTTTGCTAACAGCAGTTGGAGATTTAGGACACTGCAACAGTTAATTTACTCACACAAAACAAACACATGGACTCAGAAACATGTTATTTACGGAAAGAAAGGTAATCGGTTCAACAATATGTGATGCCAAAGTCTGTGTCAGTGATAAATGTGAGCGGAGATGCAGTGTTCCTGTTGTTTATCTGGTTTTCTACAACTGTTTACTTGATTTTCCTTTTCTAGATGTCGGTTACTTCATTTTTAGCAGAGTTGTAGACTTTTGCATTTGTTATTTTGTTAGCACATTTTCACATTTTACTTTTGTTTTAAGCTTTTACAGCGAAAAATGGCATTACTCACCACTGACTATGTGTTTTTGCCACTCACTGCTAAAATGTAGAATGTGAGGATGTCATCTGCATTACCTCTATGAAATTTGCAGTAAATTTGTCATTCGGGCCAATGCGGCAGGTTTGAGGGCTGCGTTTTAATAGTTTGGACATGCGCGGTTTGGCTTGTGAATGGCTTGTGAAAAGTTGTTGCTAAAATATGTGTATAAAATGAGTATCATCATTGTTTTTTTGTATTTGCGTTGCATGTTTGTCCTTGTGATTCTCATTGTGATTTGAAATGTTCAGTTAATGGTAAAAATGATCAGTGAAGCATGCAGTAGTTTTGGGATGAATAGATTCCGGATGGTGTTCTGATGATATCTCTAGACTGTTTTCATTTGATGGAGCATTTCCACTGTTTACCTGCCAGATGTCACCTTTGGCTTGGACGTGATATTGAATATAATCAAGAGATGTTATTCAGGAAACGCACATGTGTTGTTTATGTTTGCAGCAGTTTGATTGCAGTAATGATACCCAAACTGTTTATCCAAATCGAAAAAAAAAAGCTTTTTAAAGGTAATAGCAATAACATGTGCTCCTCACTTGTTAAATGTTAGAGAACCCTTTAGGGAAACTGCAAACTGGTTTTAGTTAGGATCTGGCAACCCAATGTGAAGAGCTCATTCAGTTTATTTTATTTCCATTCATCGGCTTTAGAACCAATGCACAAAATATAAATATCTGTAAACAACATTAACACCATGTAAAATGGGAATAATGCAACATTAAAAGTTGAAAATTGATTTGTTGTATGGTCCTCTACTTACCTACTTGTCTTTATGGAGATTCTGTTGCTTGACTTGGATTGTGGCATTAATCTTCTCTATCTACTAGGTGTTGTATTGCTGTAAAATACTTTGAAAAACATACATTCTTACTAAAAATCTTAACTTTAAAGGTCCCATAACATGCAAAATCGACATTTCAGAGGTTTTAACCTTCCTACAGTGCTATTTGGGCCTCGTATGTTGTGCCCAAAGTGGTTTTTTGATTGATTCCCGCATGTTTTCACTAGAGAACTGTCTTTTCCATCACCCTCGGCTGTGCAGCAGACGGGGCTCTCCTAAGGATGACGCGCTTCCCATGGATGACGTGGTGTTTAAGCCACGCCTCCAGGAAGCCAGCGGCATAATAATAAAAACAGCTAATGCTAATGCTAAACAGTAATTACACGATGTCTACGAGAGATCGAAGAGTTAGCTTGTTATTTACCAAACGGCAACGTCCGTCGTCGAGGCCCTGGAGCACGTCAAACTCCAGGTCAGATCCAGGACGTAGGACTCAGCACGACGCACCGTCAGGACGATAAAATGTTTATTCAGTGTTTGTGTATCACTGTTTACCGGAGCACACGGCGCATGCGCACTATCTCCGCTCTAGGCTTCGCACGAGTTGGGCGGGGAGGCGCGCGAGTTGGGCGGGGGAGGCAGCCTGCTCTCTGTTCGGGGGGATCAGATCTCAGAGTGAGCCATTTGCTTTTGCAAGGAGGGGGGCCAGTCCAAAAGATGGGTGTTTTTTGGAAACTGTTATGTTATGGATATTACACAACGCAAAATTTTATCAACAAAGCCCTTAGAATAGACTGTGTGAAGGGCAAAATAGCAGAATATGGGACCTTTAACCTGCGCTGGTGTCTCCATCATTGTACCTCCATACTGTTGAACATTTCAAGTTAGCAAGTAGCAAACTCTTCACTAGAAAAGTATACCTTTAAGTGCATCTATAATGGCCAAGAATGTTTCCTTTTCTCATAAGATCCTCCTCTGTAAAGGAATGTAAGTGTGCACTCATTATATCTTCAGACATCTTTGGGCAAATGTTCCCGTAGTGAGTGCATTCCCTTGTTCAGCACTTGTGGCGTTCGGGTTTAGGACGAGTTCAAAGTCAAATCCGTCACTCGCACTAGTTTGTTTGGAGAATCGCACAGAAGAGAGCGAGAGAGGAGGAACATCAGGAGGAACACTTCAGGGGTCAGTGATCTAATGGACGTGAGGGAGGGACAGCAGTTACACTCCAGGCACTTTGGAAAGTCGAGGATATAAGACTTGGCTGAGCACAAGGCTGCTGACTCATTCAAAGCTTTACGGGGTTTTCGCAGGGATTTTTGTATCTATTAAAACGCCGCTTACAAGGATAAGTGCGAGGACAGTTGGATGAGGTTCAAACGTTGTCGGAATACTTGTCTTTTCTGGGTCTGTGGAGGGAGATTTTTGGATGACGAACGCAGTTATAGCAGGTCAGAAGTTAGAAAGTATGGAAGCTAATGATAAAGATCGTAATTTTAAAAAGAGGACCTCGTAAACCTGGTTGAAAATCCCGATTATGATTCAAATCGAGGGTGAATACACGATATAGACATTTGGAAATTTGCACATATGGGAATTATTTGTTGTAAAATGGAATGCAGAACTCGGGTAAACAAACTAGGAAACAAATGGAACTAATACAACATATACTTGTTTGAACTGTTACCTTATTGCTTTCATTTCCTGTTTGCGGCTGGCAGATATCACCTTTGACTTGTGCATGATAGGGAACATATTTAAGATGTCGCATTGAATTTACTCAATGTTTTATGGTGGAACGTCTTTATTTTTTACAATAACAAATAATCAAACAAGTATATTTTCATTTGAACAAAATGTGTTTGCAGTGCAGCATTTGGAAATGATTTAGATTTCGCCCAGATTTTCCAAAACAATTGAAAACATTATCAGTTGTAATAACTTAATGATGATTATTATACTTGACACTTCGTTCTTGCACAATTTGCTGAATGGGTTTATTAAGAACGTTGCCTAAATGTGAGGGAAAAAATTAAAAGTTGTATTGTTTTTTGTCGTTTAGGTTTTTGGCTTTTTAGGGGGATATTTTTAAACATTTTTGACATACATATTTGTACAAATTGTGAATAAAATGTTTGTCAAGCTCATCACCACTGTTGGAACATAATGACTTCCCAAACTGTAGAAAAACAAAACATTGTCCCACTAATCCATGTGTTCCGTTGCTCTTAGGTTTAAAACAGCGAAATGCCCTTGACGTCGCCTTTAATCCCTGTGCATCATGTATTTGTATGAGTCCGTAAAAGTGGACGGGGGAGGGGTGACATTCCAAGCTCGTGCGCCATAAATACAACAGCGGGAGACTAAAGTATGACGTCATTAAACTGAGGACGGCGGGTGATGCCACAGTGTCTGCTGTAGTCCGCTGAAAATATCATGCTTTCGCTCTCTTCTCCCGCAGTTTGTATGTCTTTGCAACGATTGGACATTACATTTTCAAATCTGATTTTTCAAAATTATTCAGCCTAATCCACTTTTTTATTTCAGTAACAGTTTCCAAAGTGCAGCACAGAAACAGAATAATACACAATACAAAAGCAATACATTACATTCTAAAAAGAGATCAAATCAAAAGCATAAAACATAAAATAGCAATAACTAAATAAAAGCAATAAAATAAATGTACAAACTCACTGGACCACACAACCGATGCAGTGTTAAAAGCCAGAGAATAAAAGTGAGATTTAAGACGAGACAAAACACTACACTTTAAAGTTGTCATTTATATACTTGTGAAATACCTTTATTGAGACTTGTTCTTAGCCGACAGAGAGGCAAAAGCTCAGCCATTTACTCCACAGCTTGTCTCTTTTGGCAAACATTTATTTATTTTCATTGTTTAAAGTACAGTCCACAGATTAATAACACAATTTTATCCAGCAATTCCCAACCTATAGGTACATAAAAAGTGCCATTTTTAAAGTTTTAATCCTAATAAAGGGGTGGCATGTTTATTATTTTTAAGTATTTAATTGTAAGAACCATAATGCCACTCGTAAACGTGGTCACAGAAAAAGGTCATGAACAACTGAGTGAAACAATCAATATCACGGGTATATTTTTTGGGAAAATATTTTAGGTTTAGTTGTATATTTTAGGAAAGATTGAATTGTCCCACATAACACTGCGTTGGGATACACCATCTACTCGTCCTCATGGAGATTATTACTTTATCTGGAATGTTCCACAGTATGGTATTAAGCATATCAATTTACAGTTTGTTAAACTACAGATGCAGATATTAGAGTTTATGTTGCACAAAAAAGACTTGAAAAACATGCTTTATTACAGAGAGAAGGGTCGTCTCTCCACAGATGTTACCTGTGATTTGGCCTAGCCTTCATCTCTTATGTCGATATATTTAATGCCGTAGTGTGGAGTATTCAAGTTACACAGTGCAACTTTGATGATGTTAATATCCTGCTTTTGGATCCCTTTTAAGGTTCGAAAACCGTCCAACCATCCCAGATTACTTTTTTCGTCTGTAGTTGGATTGTTCCTATCGATTTCACACTTAATGCATTCACGGGGAAGACTTTTATCCATTCTTTTCCTTATATTATTCAGCATATCTGTTCCCGAACCGTGGAGATGAGGTGGCATAGACAAGATCTCATTTGGCAGTCTGTACGTAAAACCGCAACATGGCGTCGGGAGTCAATAATCTCCAAGAGGATGGTATTAAAATCTGGCCGCAGTCACAATCAATCACGCGGCCCGTTCCGAATGTCAATTTGGAAATGGCTTTTGTATGGGCTCGGTCTTGTCTCCATTGATTTTCCATTAGGGCTGTACATGGCATTATAATATATTGAGTTGGGCAGATCCCTCCTAATGTGGCATACATTTAAATCGTCAACAGCGCTCCTCGAAGGAAACGCACAATGACCTGTTTTTATTGACGCCAAAAGTCTATTCAGTGCCCTAACCTTTTCCATGTATTCACTGTTGTGCGAACTATGCACTAAAGGGTTATTGTCAGTCTATGTGCTGTTTAGACTTAATTATAGCAATTGAGGAGGGCTGCTTTGGTTAACTCTCTGAATGCTAATTTTGTTTGTCAAGACAATTAGGAAATATAAACAAGTAGGCAATGTAAATCTCTGTATTTTGTCATCAGTATTAAAGACGACCTATTGTGCTTTTGCCGTCTGTATAGTTATAATCTATGACATCCATGGATCATTATGTTATATTTTGGATATCTTAAAGGCAATATTGATGTAAAACAACTTAAAATAAATCTGCCTACTTCCCTGTTGAAAATCGCAGTGCTGTTTTCCGTTGGTGCCTTTATGTTACTTCGCCCTTTGGAGAGGTACAGTTCACAACAGCGATGACAGAGGGATTTTTTTCATTTGTGCCAAAATGGCTACATGACGCTGGCAAATCTGTATGTCACAATTTAAGAAAATCAAATTACAGAACGAAAGTAAGTAAAGAGCAGCGGGTGTGTATCGGAGAGAAATCTGGGGAGTGGTGAAGACCTGGACTGACGGAACAATGGCGCCTTGCACCAGGAGAATGCAGGATTCACTCTAAATATAATTTCAAGCTTTTAATGATGGGGGAACAAATTGTTATGGTTAAAAGCATGTAAAAGTCAAATTTGCATTACAGGTCTACTTTAATATTAGACACATGGCCAAAGCAAGACCCATTGTAGGGAAAATGGACCCTGTTGAGATTTTATAAATAAAGGGCCCTTGTAGTCATCGGTCAACAATGTAATTTAAATGAAATGTATGTTTACAATAGACTATGCTAGAAATTAAAATGTTACATATTACAATGTTAATGTTCCAGTATTGAAAGGAAGATAAGTTAAGGGCTGGTGAAAGTACTTTGCCACATCTATATATCTATATCAATTTTACTATTTCAATTAGATTTTTTGGTTCCCGTTTCTCTACTTTCCATCTCTAATCTCCTTTATATATTGTGAAGAAAAGCTGTGAGTGTGAACCAAATATTGCTCTCCGTTTCCCTGGGGGCATCAGTGCAAAACAAATGGAGCACTTGCAGAGACTGCGCCCATGCAATAGCCCTCTAATCTCTTTTTAAGGCTGAATTCCACACACTCGGCTATAGGGGGTTAGGCTTTTGATAGCGTTGGTTCCTCCATAAACATTCATCAGGCCCTATCCACCCTTCACCACCACACAGTGACCAGCGCGGCCCCAGAGTTCATCTCCCTTGTAATGATGGTTTCCCCATAACCCAGGTAAATGAAAACTGTTGGACCCATAATTGATCCCTGTGGAACCCCCAATCTAGAAACCAGATTGGGGTCAATGTCATTCATTGGTTGTTTATTATTATATATATATATATATATATATATATATATATATATATATATATATATATATATATATATATTTTTTTTTTTTTTTTTTACTTTTTCATTTGGTGCTTAGCCAATACATGGTGTACAGTCACTAAATATTGTCACAAGAGCGCTAGTGCTGTAAAATAATGTTGAAGTACATATGAAGGACATATTATGGAAATATATAGTATTTTATAAGCAATCAGCCACATAATTGGAGGCAGATGCCATCTGGTTGTAGGGTTAGCACATAACAAGTTCGCAACTGTGAACCCAGTTTTAGTATTCATGTTTTCAGACAAAATAAATAATATTTCTCGTACAAAGAAAAAAATGTACTTGAACAATACCATTTTAGAATAATACTTTTGTCCCATACTTACTACATACTAGATTTCTTCATATAGTTATTAGAGTTGCCGAAATGTTGACTCAAGAATAGGCCTACTGTTAACAAAGAAGAAAGAAAAAAAAAAAAATCATCATCATAGTTGTTTTCTTTGTTTAAAAAGACAACCACATCTAAAAGCGTACTATGTAACTTTTTTTATTAAAGGGCTCAACACTTGTTTATAGAATATTACAAAGTGTGGCATTAAACACAATATTTCTTGCATTTATTAAGTTACAGTTGCTTTTTATTGCTCAAGAAATACATTGAAAACATGGGTTAGGGTTAGCGAGATCACCTCACCACAGATCTGACCTGTAACTTGGCCTGGTGGCCTCACTTACTCCAATAAAATAGATAAGTTTAATGCCATACTACATGTTATCAGTTTCTTTTTCTTTCATTTTCTACCAAATGTCTGCAGAAAAGACCACCTGAATCAGAATGTAATTGACTCAATTGGTTTAGACTTGATCCCGATCTTTTTACATGTACGAAATAAAGACAACAAACAAACAAACAATACTGTTGAACATTCCTGACCAAACAATAACATCTCTATGGCAGAGAGATGTTATCCTCCACCAGAAAAGTTACATAATGCACCTTTAAATTTCGCAAAAAATGTGGTTAAACCCTTGAACGTAACTCCTCACTAGCATCCCATGTTTACGACTCACTTGTTGCTCGCTACGGGTTCACAATTGGCAACTAGCGGCGCGTTTTAGCACACGTCGTATAACCACAGTCATATTCCATATTCCACTCGGGCTCCTCCCCCTTCATTACGAATTCATTATGACATCGTTAAACCAATGAAATACAGCTTATTACAGCGCACCCTAGAGATACATTTGACTTAAACATTCCGACCCAGCCCGACGCTCTTTTTTTCTTCCCCCTCGCTCTCTCTCCGCGGTTTTAATTAGACTCCAAAGGAACATCGGCGGCGTTTAAATGAACACGGCAATCAGTTTATTCGGCTGTTGCCATGATTAGCATAATTAGCCCGCACCTGTTAGCCATCGATCAACAGATTGGAAATTTTTGCGATCTTGGAAAGCGGCGCAGGAGTGATGTTCGTTTAGTGGGATGGTTTCGCGTGGTCGTTGAGATGCAGACAGTGTATAGCTTCTGTCGAGTTGGATGTGGGATAAACAGATTGGAAAGTGGGACCAAGAAGAGGTGTACAGTGATCTGATTATCCGGAGGTGGAATGAATATTGAAATTTCTGCTTTGCGTTACGATAGAGATAGAAGTATGCCATTATTGCTGAACGGTAGTACCCCGTGAATCATGCTAGCAGTCCGGTCGTCAACAAAACATCTTTCTTACCAATTATTATGGACTTATAACCTCAAAACATGCACAGAATATACATAGATGCTAGGTGCTCCACGAATGTGTACGAATTCATACATTTTTCATTCATTTTCTACCGCTTGTTCCTGTTAGGGGTCGTGAGTGACTGGAGCCTATACCAAAGACTTTGGGGCCTTAGAATTGTGCGCTGCAAATAAACTTGCCTTGCTCTCGACAGGTTGGCCCACTGTCTTTGAAGGATGGGTCGTAAGCAGATGTTGAATTTTTCCACAATGAAGTAAACAAATATGTAAATACATCACCATTTAAGCGTTTGCTTGCTAGGTAGAACTGTCCAGAACATTTATTACTCTAAATTAGCAGAACAGAATTGATCCAAGCCACAAACACACAAGATATGGTTGTAACACAGCGAAAATCGAACTATACAATTGTGGCATGATGGAAAAAAAAGAAAAAAACAACTAACAGCCTCAGAAGATTAAAGCTGGGTGCCTAATTTTTACACAGCAAAACCTGAAGTAGATGTTAAATTTGGTCAAACTAGTTCCCAGCTCTCATAAACCCTTTTACACATTGTTTATGTCCACAACAATACATTTTTCAGTTTTAGAACAGATTTTTTCAGATGACAAAGTGAAACTTGTGCAGACCGCCCTAAGCACAACCAATCAGAGCGCTGCTTTCAACTCGTACTTCTGAGTTGACGCAAAGTGCTGCTTTAAAAAAAAAAAAAGTAAAACATTGGATTCTCCAGTTAATGTATAATTTAATTCAAACTGTAGAAGATGTTACCAGATGTGTTTTCATTTATTTGTAATTATTAAATGTGCACAATATCCAGTTGCAACAGAATTTGCATATTGTTCAATAGCATCCTTTGCACAATTTGGGAAGAATACTGTATGAAGGCGTGATTTTTCTAGTATTTTTTCGAGTATTTTTCTAAGTATTACGATTAGATTTGCGATTTGTGTAGTAATAATAGGATTCTGTTGAGAAAAGATTGAAATATCCTTATGAACAAATATAATAATCATATTCAGTATTCAGTGTTTGTACAGATAAACTTCAGAGTTAGCAGTTTATTCAGGATACGACAGGATATTTTGTTGTTTGTAGAGATAATTATGATACTTCAAAAATGAAAGTCTTTGCTAATTACGTCCATTAAAATTGCAATTTTGATGTGATTGTGATTAATATTACAGCCCTAATGTTTATTTCACCTGGCATAGTCCATTCTTTTCCGGCACGCCAACCTACATGCCAAGATAAACTGTGAAACTGAAATGGATTTGCCACCTCTCTCCCGTGCTGTTCTGTTAGCGTTTCACGGTAAAAGTAAAATTGTAACGACAGTATAATAATAATAATATGGTGCGGTGATTTTGATGCGCGAAAATAGCCTGCGTCGCTCTTTTGTAATGTGGCGACAAAGGCAGGAAATTCCATCTGCGTTTGAATGTAGTGTAATAAATTGTAAAAAAAAAACTTCCACAAACTGCAAAAAACTTATCTCCGCACCTGCCCATCCCAACCTTGCGACAGATGGAGCGCCGTCATTTAAAGTAAACTCTGTGTGGACTCCAGTGGGCAGATTAAATTTGGACCAACTGCTCGCGATGCCGCTCTCATCTCCACACAGCCCATTTTAACGGCGGTGTTAAACCCAGACCAGAATGCACTGCTTCAACACTATGTCGGAATTGGCATCAGTATAAGGTGTTTTTGGGGCTTTCTGTTAATCATGGAACGTTTCATACACATTTTGGAAACTTTCATACCCCAACACTCAACGAAATTTAAACTTTAAAAATATGAGTTTGCCTAAAACTCTTAGACATTTGGGATTGAAATGGAATGGTTATGGTTGGCACGTTTGTTGTTTGGTGTTCATATTATAACAAAAAGAAATGACTTCAATAACATTTTGTTCATTTGAATGCGTATAGGTGCATTTATGGTGTTGGTGGTAAAGTGTTCAAACACAAACCTAAAAGATGTTCAATTTATCCCATGCTTCAACCATATACGATTAGGATTGTCAAAAGTATTCAAAATCAGATATTAATTCATACTAAAACTATTGAAGTATCGAAACTGAAAAAAACAAAAAAAACAACAACACTTTGACAGGAAAAAATTCATCTTTTTTTTAAGCTTTTCCCAAATTACGTAAAACAACAATATTTATTAAAGAAGGTACTATAATTTCGTGTAGAAAATGCCAGTCTATTGTCTGAAATCTTGCCTGAAAAGAGTATTTTTAATTATCATTGTGGTATCAAGAGTATCGAGTATATTCCTTAGTATTGAAATCAAATTTAAAATTGTATTATTGATTATATATCTATGCTATTCTCTTCTTGGGCAAGGCACTTGATCCACAATGTCCACATGAACATGTTAAAGGACGCAAAACGTTAGACAATTTGAAATGTATTGTTGAAATACCCTTTGCCATCTCATTTTCAAGGGGCCCAAATCATAAAACACATACATAACAGAACTTTATACATACGACATTATACAAAACATACACAGTTCGCAATACACAACACACAGACCAGACAAAATTGACCCTCCAGCCAGAATAAATGTTTTATCTTTCAAAATTACATTACAAGCTAGTTATTCTACATTTGAATGAGCCATTGAAGAAAATGCACCCAACAACAACAAAAAACAAAACAGACGACACCTTAGAGGCGCCTACAGAAATATACAAAATAATATACAGTACAAAAATATTACTCATGGACAGGATTAAAACGTACACATAAATACACTGCAAAGTTTAATGTTTAATGGGCTGTGCAAACCCATTGCTTAATAATTAATCAAATACTTAAACAGTCAGCCTATTAAGGTGATAATTATGTCTATAAGTTTCTCAGCACCATCAGTTCACGACAAGTTATAATGGCAGTTATGAAATAAATTAAATTTAACTAAAACTAAAATATATACGAGGAGTTTTAAGGTATGTAAACAGAGAGGACTTAAATAAACTGATGTTAAAGATCTAGCTTTTGTTTATGTCCCCATGGTAATTCCCTCTGCTGCTATATGGAGTGGTAATGGTAACACCAATCCCGATGAGGGAACGCCTGACTTATACAAAGTAACATGATGTTTTCAATAGATACATTATTTTAAATTCTAAAACATGAGGCCAATGACATTACAATAAATGCTTAATATGTTTCCTTTAAAGTCTTTTTGTTGTGAATAGTTTGGCAGCTCTAGCAGTTGCGACTGTCTAGGAAATCCCAAAGTAATAACGCATAATACTAATTTAATGACTGGATTGCCTGTGTAGTTTAAAAATAGCTGCTCGTTGGTGTCCACACCCAGCTCCAGCGCACACATCTGGAACGTGCCGTATCCATGTGGGCCTGGCCGCCTCGGGCTGTGCACTCAGACAGGGTTTAACCTCAATTTGGCTTAAGTTCAGTAGTTGTCAGTGTGGGAGCGTAGCAATGTCAAGGATTCTTTGGTATGCAAGATTTAGGATTTTCTTGTACTGCAAGGAATCCAACACTCTTTGGGATCAGGAAGTCTCCAAAACAATCCAAGAGATAACCTAACTTATCGAACGTACATACCGAAACATCTCGACTTCTTTGTCAAACAATGGCCAGACGGAATGTAAATCTATCTATCTATCTATCTATCTATCTGTCTATCTGTCTATCTGTCTATCTATCTATCTATCTATCTATCTATCTATCTATCTATCTATCTATCTATCTATCTATCTATCTGTCTATCTGTCTATCTGTCTATCTGTCTATCTGTCTATCTGTCTATCTATCTATCTATCTATCTATCTATCTATCTATCTATCTATCTATCTATCTATCTATCTATCTATCTATCTATCTATCTATCTATCTATCTATCTATCTATCAAGAGATCCTTTATTTGTCCCACAATGGGGAAATTCCAATGTTGCAACACACAGTTTAGAACAGGAATGAATGAAATAGGTGCATGCAATAAAAATAGGATAAATAAACATGGTCATAAAAAAATACAATATTAAGTACAAAGTGCACACTCTTATTTACAGTAGGTGGCTGTCTGGGAATAAATAGTAAAAATGGCAAATAAAGTGTCTTAAGTGTATGTTATATACAGTAAGTGACTATGGTGAGGTAAGAGTCTATTAATAGTATGTTAAATTATATTGCGCATGATTATAGCGGGTGAATGACACATGTTACAGTATTGCACATGATTATAACGGGTGACTGACACATGTTACAGTATTGCACATGATTATAGCGGGTGACTGACACATGTTACAGTATTGCACATGATTATAACAGGTGAATGACACATGTTACAGTATTGCACATGATTATAACGGGTGAATGACACATGTTACAGTATTGCACATGATTATCACAGGTGAATGACACATGTTACAGTATTGCACATGATTATTACAGGTGAATGACACATGTTACAGTATTGCACATGATTATTACAGGTGAATGACACATGTTACAGTATTGCACATGATTATAACGGGTGACTGACACATGTTACAGTATTGCACATGATTATAGCAGGTGACTGACACATGTTACAGTATTGCACATGATTATAACGGGTGAATGACACATGTTACAGTATTGCACATGATTATCACAGGTGAATGACACATGTTGCAGTATTGCACATGATTATCACAGGTGAATGACACATGTTACAGTATTGCACATGATTATAGCGGGTGACTGACACATGTTACAGTATTGCACATGATTATAGCGGGTGACTGACACATGTTACAGTATTGCACATGATTATCACAGGTGAATGACACATGTTACAGTATTGCACATGATTATAGCGGGTGACTGACACATGTTCAGGGCTAACAATGTTAGTTGTAAAGTCTGACAGCGGCAGGAAGGAAAGACCTGCGAAACCTCTCCTTCACACAGCGAGGGTGAATCAGTCTGTCACTGATATTGCACTGATATTGATATCGCAATACTGGCTGACGCAATAACGATATCGCAACAAATAAAAATATATCACAGTAACGCCAAAGTCTTCCAACTGAAAGAAATGATCTGTTTTTAAAGTGAAAACCGTGAAAAGGGAACATCATGAATAAAATCTGGCCTCTGTTTTGTGTTTGTTGGTTTTTATTTTAATATAACAGACATTATTAGGGCTGCAATAATTAGTAGAATAATCGTAAAGTCGACTGATAAACAATAAGTGCAGTCCTGTTTTGATGATGGTCGTCGTTCTCTGGACTAAACTGACTCTAAAACACAAACTTAAAGACTTTTATAACAAAGACAGTGACATTATTAAAGAAAAATGGCAAAAAAGAAAAGACCATTTCTGATTTTCCTCAATTATACACTTTATTCATGAATATTCTCTATCTAGAAGCCTTCATTTTCAACATTTATTTGATTAAAAATGTACAATCTACAGTAGAAATAATCACTGACTAGCTGACTACTTAAATAGTTAGTTTCAGCCTTAGTCAAAAAATCTATTTAAATATCGCAATAATATCAATATCTGTATTTACAAGTGTTTTGCTTTGTTTTACGTCTTGTTTTGTTCGTTCTTGTCAAAATGAAGCAACAACTATAGAACATCATATTTGTTTCTCAATGAATATATCATGTCTAAATCTATGTTTGTTATTATCGAGCATTTGACACAAGTTTGGGACCAATTTGAATGCACAATTTAAGACAAATCAAGTAATGCATTAAGAAATCTTGCAAAATACAATGCAATAAACCCCATGAAAACATTGTAAATCACCAGATATTGATATAAGTAAATACACTGCCATTATTAAAAGCCTTAAGGGAATTCAATATAAAACGCCATGGTTAACCTTTCACGTCAATTTGTCACTATATCCCGTTCTATTAGGCCACTATTGGGCGCATGTAACTGCTCATTGCTTTAGTATTGATCCGTGCTGCCTCCGATGATAAAGACTTGGCGTCGTAATTCATCCCTGTCACTTTGTTTCCCAGCAGAGAAACGCTCAAAGACGGCGGGGGGTTTTAATGGGTCAAGCGCACAGTCACTTAGCAGGGTCAGGTCGTCTGCACATTAGTGACCACATCCTCCAGGTCTCCGAGGAAGAGGAGGAAGAGGAGCGGGTCTAGTGCTGTCAGTCGCTGCGTCACTTCAAGCTTTTGTAACAGATTTGTAACAGTAGATAGTAGGCAAGGCAAGGCAAGGCAAGTTTATTTGTAGAGCACACTTCGTACACAGGGCAATTCAAAGTGCTTCACATAACAGGAAAAGTTGCATTCAAAACACAAAAAGACACACAGAATCATTTTAAAATAAAGCGCTTTAAAAGAGAAGAGTGCAGATAGATCTTTCAGTCGTTTGCACATCTAAACAGAACTGTTTTTAGCCTGGATTTTTAAATCTTCAGGGAGACTGTTCCAGATTTTAACTGCAAAAAACTGAAATGCTGATTCCCCATGTTTAGTCCTGACTCTGGCACCAGCAGGAGGCCGGTCCATGTTTAGTCCTGACTCTGGGCACCAGTGGGAGGCCGGTCCATGTTTAGTCCTGACTCTGGCACCAGCAGGAGGCCGGTCCATGTTTAGTCCTGACTCTAGGCACCAGCAGGAGGCCTGTCCGTGTTTAGTCCTGACTCTGGGCACCTGCAGGAGGCCGGTCCATGTTTAGTCCTGACTCTGGCACCAGCAGGAGGCCGGTCCATGTTTAGTCCTGACTCTAGGCACCAGCAGGAGGCCGGTCTATGTTTAGTCCTGACTCTGGCACCAGCAGGAGGCCGGTCCATGTTTAGTCCTGACTCTGGCACCAGCAGGAGGCAGGTCCATGTTTAGTCCTGACTCTAGGCACCAGCAGGAGGCCAGTCTATGTTTAGTCCTGACTCTGGCACCAGCAGGGGGCCGGTCCATGTTTAGTCCTGACTCTTGCACCAGCAGGAGGCCGGTCCCTGAGGTCCTCAGAGTGCGAGATGGTTCATATGGCACTAACATGTCAGAGATGTAGTAGTAAAGGGTGGAATGTAGATTAATGCATCTAAAGTATTATGAATATAGTGTTTTTTGTTTTTTTTCTGTAGGGATTTTGTATGTATTGGCATGTTGATACATTTTACATTTAAGAGTTGTGTTGTAAAAGGGTTTGCAATATTAAAGCTTTTTTTGTACAATGTGAATGATAATGTAAATCATAATAAATTAGATATGTCAAGGATGTTTTTTAACAGCTACATTTACTTTCAGTTCAGGATATTGTAGGTATTAAAAAAAAAAAAGAAATCAATAAATACTGTTTTCCTTGCAAGTATAGAAGATCACGCTGCATTGCTACATGAGTACTGACTATCTCACTATTTGTGTTTATTTTAAAATTACCGACTAAATTCAGGGGGACCAATCTGTTTTTATTTTATTTAGAAACGCTTCATTTTTATGCATGTCTTTTTTTTTAAATCGTAGTTTATATTTTTCTACTTTTTGATGTTGCTGTTTTTGATATTGCCGAAGCAAGTTCCAAGTTTGTTCACTGACAATGGCAAATAAACTTTTTTCTGAGTCTGATTTACATGAAAAAATCTATGGTGGATGCATTTCTAGGCTGACCCATGTTTCTGCGGCAAGTGTTTGGCATTGCACGTCTTGGAAAATCTGAACTATTGGCCAACCAGAGGTGTTAGCGCGATTTTGAATGGGTGGTTTGAACCAGCTTTAGGACGCTAGACATGTCTTCATAGGGAAACTAGATCATACACTGCTGGACCCAAAAAAAAAAGGTCACACACTCTAATATTTCGTTTAGCTTTGATTACTGAAAACATTCACTGTGGCAATGTTTCAGTAAGCTTCTGTAGCGTGAAAAGATTTATTTCCATTCAGTTTTTCACCAAGATCTTGTATTGATGAGGGAGAGTGTGACCATTGCACAAAGCCTTCTATAGCACATCCCAAAGATTGTCAAATTGTCAATTAATATCTGGAGTAGATTCGTTTGTGCGCCTCCTTAGATGTTTTCACGACCTGTTTTCAATGATTTAACCCTTCTCAAACATACTCATCTTTTCCACGGCCACAGGATTTGTCTTTCCACACAGTTGTCACAAAAATGAGAAGCCATCAGTTGGGTTTAGTACCATGTTGCAGCTGAAAGACAACCACCCATGCAGCATTTAGCAAATTTGAGGCTTGTAGCTACGTTGAATCCAGGTGCCAACTTTTATTTTGATAGTATGCCGTATATTTATGTAGTGAGATGCACAGAAATGGCTCGCGCTAGTCTAGGAACTGAACCTTGGACCTTCTTGGTGGGGCAGGAGCACAAACTACGCCTCCATGACTCAATCCAACGTGCCCAACTACTGTATCCATCCTCTCTCGTTTGCACATTTCTCTCACCGGACGACAAGTTTCCTGACAAAGCTTGCAAGCGTTGTGAAAGCTCCCCACCACTCCAGTATTCCTCGGAGAACCCAATCATCTCCATAACAGCAGACCGGTCTGGCCTGAGCAGGGGACCGTTTATCCCGTTACCCCCCTCCTCCTCTTCCTCCCTCTCTCCCTGTCCCGTCTCTACCCCCCAACGTGGTATCTGACGTAAAGCTTCCTCCCTCGGATCAATAATTCATCCCAAATGCCACAGCGCTGATGATAATTCCCCGCTTATAAATTATGAATGCTAACTCCAGTGTTTAGACCCCCCCCTTCCACCTGGATGTGTGAAGCGCCCCCCTGTCTCCCTTCGTTATCTCCGCGGTTACGGCGCTACAATGGAAACGCATGGAACAGGTGGTTGGGCAGCGGTGCCTTGTTGCTCGGGAGACAGATGTGGTCATCGGGCAGAGAAAAAGAAAAAAAATGAGGATCAACTTATTTCTATGGTTAAAGCCCCACTGTGTAACTTTTTTAAAAATGTTTTTTATGTTTTTATTGCGCCAAAGAGTATAAAACCTTTACTGTGAGCAGGCTGCATCTCCAGAAGGAACCTCCTCCTGGATGTTTTTATGGAAATATTGTACTTTTCTCTCCTCCTCCTCTTCGAGTGCGGACGTGTCTTCTCTCTGCTCCTGCTCTGTTTTTTTGCTACTTGCTTTGTCTCGTCAATTTTTTCCAACTTTTTTACCTTTTCAACTCGGATTATCTGCCCGCCAACTGATCTCTGAAAATGAATGTGATCGACTGGTCTCTGAGCGCTTTGGATAAGATTTTCTCCCAACGAAAAGCCTCCCCCCCGGAGAGGCACGCTGCCCCGACGGAACAGACATGGCTGGATTCGTACGGGAAAATTGGTATAACACCTGGCAGATCCTATGCATCGAGCCCTTGCAGGTCGAAGATGTAGAAGATCTATTTATATTTGGATTTATGATAGCGGGCTTTCTATTATTGGGACTTGGAATCGCCTTTGTCTATCGGAATATTTTTCAGACAGGAGAATTCATCCAAAACCTGTCTGAGAACAACAAAACAAAGTTTGTGGAACTGAGTGAAAGGATGTTAAGACTTGAGCAAAGACTGGACCACGGACTGGCACAGCTCCTGGATCTGGATCGTAACATCTTTTCTCGGACCACGGGGGTGCTGAAAGCCGTTGGTCAATTAGAGAGAGACGGTTAAAGATGGACTAACTCAATGAAACAACGAATCGCTACTCGGAAAGACCAGAAATGATTGGTTTATTGATCTGTACAAATTCCTGATCAACAAATGTATTAAAATATATTTTTCTGCCCTCCCTCCCTTGGTTTTCCTCTTATCCGGACCTTGAGATGCAGCTGGCTGGAAGAACCCGGCTCAGACCGACCTTGCAACATAAACATGAGATAACATTTGCACACACCGCCCGCGCTCCCCCCTCTATCTTCTTGTTTGTGACCCTGTCCTATATCCACTGAAAAAATTCCATCACGTGACCACGTGTACCGTATTCCCAATATCTGTTGTATATTGTGTATTAATGTTTGCTCTACTGTTCATTTCTAAACAGCTACTTGCATCTTTTGATTACTTAACATGGATTACTTACAGAATGCAGCTACCTGCTTTGTCTTGCTTATGTATTGTCTATAAATGTAATTGTATATGTTCTGTTGTAACGGCAACTGTAGTTTCAACGGTTTGTAAAGCGCTTTGGGTGCCTATTAGGCGGAAAAGCGCTCTATAAATAAAAATTCTTCTTCTTCTTCTTCTTTTAGGTATGGCATAAAATCTGTTCTAAAGTAGGGTTTTAACTTTCTATCTCCATGGAATTCCGCAGGCAACATGCCTCCTCCAGAAAGATAAACTGTCACTTTAATTTGGCTGGCCTAGAGTTTCTGACTTATTTTAAGATTAGAAGTTATGCTTTGCCTGGAATGTTTCATAGTATGGTATTAAATATAAATGTATTTAATTAAGGGTCTTTTCTATTGCATTTCTATTCCAAGAATGCCTGGAAGAACGTACTTTCAGTTTATTTCGTTTTAAAGTGTAACATTTTCCGTAAGGCTAAAGTAATTGAAAAAAGATATTCTCTGAAGTCTGAAAAGGACACCGAAATGCAATAAAAAAATTACGCTACATCACATTATCATTAGATGTCTAGAAACAGAAAGGAAACACACTTCTAAAAGCTCTAAAAAGATAATGAGAACATAACTCCGACATGATTTGATGTTCAGTTATTTTTGCTTGTAACATACGGGTTCAATCACAAACTGCAAACAACTCAACATAATTGCTAACTTTGCTAATTGGATCTAGGCCACCCATCATTTCTATGTCGCGTCTTGAGCATTTGCTGCGACGCGTCTTGAGCATTCGGAGTTAAAAAATCTGAACTTCTGGCGAAATTTGCGGGGCGTCAACCAATCATGAGCTTCCAAAGAGCAGTCATTTCACAAGACAGCGAGGGGCGGACTTGTGTCTAGTTCAAACGCACGTTCAAGGAGTCAAAGATGTGTGCGATTGTTGGGGATGATTTTTACACCGTGGTCTGAAGGCACCATTACACTTCTTGTTGATTTAAAAGCATTTGACCCATCCTTCAGTGCCGCAGCCCAAAACGCATATCTCCAAATCTTATGCTTCATCTGGATTGCGTCTTGTTTTAGTTTAATTTAACCCCTACTAACTAAAACAAAGTATCTGCTACATTTTCTAATTTAGAATCAATGCACAACCGTAAAATTCCAAAAATCTATGTGAAATTTTGGCATATTCTTACCTCAACCAACCTCCAGAACTAATCCCCATGAAATGAAAAGACGAGAGCGGGGTTGACTCGTTTTAGTAGGTTTTCCTCCTCTTTACTGTCTGCTGCCTCTGAGCCTGTACCTGTCCATCACAGCGCTGCCTTCGGGCGTCTCAGGGAGTGTAGGAATAATGAGCTTGCGGCGTCTGCAGGATACCACCTCTCTTCCTCCCTGTGGGTTATTCCTCCATAACCAGCCTTTTTCTAATCTCCTTTACGCTTTAACCTGACGGACACAGACCTTAGTGACCACAAACTCATCACATCTACGGCGCCTTCAGGGAACCGCAAAAAGTCAGGGCAAAAAGCAAGTCAAAATCTATGGAGGAAATTCTGGGCGGCGCCACTCCAAACAATGGATGCTATTATTTCCACAAAGGAGCCTGGAGGACGGTATGAGTGCTGCAGGTTTAATAATAGGTTTTACTTTAGCTAATTATCTTAAGCTTTTGTTCACACCTTTGAAAAGCTGTACAGAACAAAAAAGGAAGTCAAAAGATCCGAGACATTTAAAATGAGGAGTTATACTTTGACAAACTTGAATTTTACATTGCTTAAAGGGACTGTAACCAATTTTTTCTCCACGTAATAAATTCAAATCTGTTTTGCCGAGTATAGTTGTATTGTAAAAGGATCTATTCGGGTGAAAATGAGACCACAGCGCTTTTTCTGCATCTAATTATAGCGCATTTTATTCTCCGTGAAGCAAGAAGTGCGCTGTTAGCATACTCATTTTTGCTAAAACTCTGTGAATGTTTAGGATGTTCAGAAGGCATCATGTTAGAGAAGATACATGTGGACATCGCAAAGAGTTTCAAACAAACTAGCTTTGTTGATCACATTTAAGACAGTAAAAGTCAGATAAATCACAATATAATAAAAAGTGCATTATGTAACTTTTCTGGTGGTCTCCATGGAGCTGTTATTGCCATGCTGTATGACTTTAAACCCATTTATACTCATGACACGAGCAGGTGACGCCATCAGGCCAAGTTACCGATTCACAGCAACAATTCATGTTTTTCGAGCCATAAAAAACACCTGTATTTGAAGGAGTGCAAGATAGTTTGAAGCCATACTGTGGAACATTCCAGGCAAAGCAATATCATACCAATGGAAATAAGCAGGTTGCAGAAGCCCAACCGGGAAAGTTACTCCGTGCACCATTAAACTTAAGTGCATAATAAAAGCCACTCATTTTACACAGCCTATCTATTTCCTGTTAAAAAAATGGAAAGATCGGCATGAGATTAGTTTGAATTTTCAGCACAACATGAATCCAGAGATAATTGTTACCCTAATAATGTAAGGGGGAAAGTGCTAAATTTTCATCAAATCATGCCTGTTCATATAATACCTTACATTCGCTGATACTTTGTTAACATAGGGTATTAATAATCTAATTTTCGAATGCTGTAATGTACCAATTATTTTCGAAGTGGCTAATACAAACAAATACACAAACACATTATTGTTTTAGGCCAATGTTTTCGGGCCTAAAGGCTTTATTGGACACCATGGCTATAGTGTCATGGGAAGAAAGAGTGTAGAGATATTTGGCAAACCTGTGAGACAAACCCACGATGCCGAGGTGGTAATAATCACATACAGAATATGTGCATCGCCTGAAACCACTCCACCACCAAGGAGGGCCGATTGTTTGACTCGATGCACTGACAACAAGAACAATTCAACAAAATGTTCAAGGGCTTTACGAGACGTTTACAAGAGACTTTCTATAGTAGCCATAATTAAGCGACAAACTTCAAACCTATACTGCCTTTTTAAAGCTTGCTGCGCCCTAAAATGTAATCCATTTTACCTTGTGTTCCGTAATAGCCCCATCAAAGCATCATTTGGCATCGGCTCCAACCTGACCAGAGGCGAAATCACATCAAGAAATCGCAATTATCCCGAAACATCAAACGATAAGAGCGCGGTATTAGCTGCAGCGCTGTGCCAAATGTGCCCAGATGATAATGCTGCTTTATATGTCCTTAATAAAAGAGGAGAGAGTGGCCACATATGAGCGCGAGTGTTTGGATGAGGAGATAATGGAAATGGAATGAGCTTATTTGGACTGATCAGCGGCGGTGTTGTTCTGATGCAGTGTGCTGGTACAATCAGATCTTGTACGCAGACAATAACAATGTTTTTAACATCTGCTAACATTAGAAAGAACTAGTGGAGTGATTATTCTGGGCGTTTATAGCTTATAGCGTTTATTGCACTCACTGTTCGTCTTTTCCTCAAGTAGTAAAGAGTTGTGTTTGAACTGAAGACACTATTACTATACACTATTATTATGTTATTAACACGGTATAATGGTTGTTTTGTAAGCAAAGGACAGTTGGCGTTTCAATTCTAGCTCCAAGCAATGTGTACTATCGTTGTGGTCCTCAGATAAGACACTTCAACCACCAAAAATCACATATTTAGACCCTTATTTTTATTGTAAAACACTGTATTGATCGAAAATAAAAACTTGATAACAGTAACAGGTCCATTGACATCTTGTTCAAAACTGCAGAAATGATTCTCGAGCAAGCAACAGATTTTTACTGTTTTGTTTTTGAAAAATGACAACATAACCTTTTTGAACATTTGATTCACTCAAAATACAACCTTGAGTGTAAATCAATTCACATCAACTGAAGTCAGAGACAACAAAGAAGAATGAGGGAAAAACCGTCATAACAGTAAAACTCTTTTGTATGTCACTTTAAAGTCTGGTGGTGTGCTTGTCTCCATGGATCTGTTATTGCTTTCCCATATGCACAGTATGCCATTAAATCATATCTTGCATTAATTGCATTACAGGTGTTATTTTTGCTCTAAAATATGTTATAAAACATGCATTCTGTAAGCCTCTCCACAGCTCTGACCTGTAACTTAGCCTGATTGTTTGTCTCCATAGAGATAGACAGTTTTAAAGGACACATTCAGCTAAAGTAGCTTTTTTAAGCTTTTAACCATGTTCTAACAAATGTTCCGCCACCAAAAACATACCAGTAGCATTCAGTTGCATTCACGCTGTTTTGTTCACAAGAAAATCCTCCCCCCTCCGACCGTCAAACACACCTCCTGCTGAACTCCCTTGATCCGGGATGTACTTTTGGATCATTTACGTCACTTATCTGAGAATCTTCCGCTGTTCTAAGTCCTTAAATCATCGCGGAACTCATTCTGAACATTTATGTCGTCCATTTTAGTGCTAACTTTACTAGATTGTATATAGCGCTGGTGCCATCTGCTGGCTGGATGCACTCTGTAAGTGTAATTTCATACTGGCTGATAAAACCTGTCATTGAATGAACAAGAAACTTTTTTTTTTTTCTTTTTTAAACACGAGATGGCAAATTTAAAGTACTCAAGAACATGTTTAAAGGCTAATAACAATATGAAAAATGCAGAATATTTTTCCTTTAACGTCATACAGTGGAACAAGCAAACAAGCAGATGGCGAACACTCCTCACAAAAGTTACATGCGGCACCTTTAATTTAGACCGCTTGAAATAATATAATAATATTAATCAGAACGATTGATAATGATATTTTAATTCCTCTAAGTAGCTGTGTTTTACTTTAAGATCTAATTTTCTCCATTGAATAAAGCCGATCTACTGAACAAAACTCGCAATAATAGCCCGATTTCAAACAATTCACCCTTGAAACGACCCAGTGTTTTATTTCGTGGACAATCTGTAATGTTGTTTTGATCCAGAACATTTGATTTGAGCCATTACTCCACTAAAATCATCACACAAAACAGCCAGCCCTCTCCATCTGTGCCCTTGAAAATGCTGTTTACCAAACCTTTCTATATCCCTTATTTTTCCCACATGCGAACAGGTTGCAGATATCGAAGAGGAGGAGGTGCGAAAACCCAGGCGATAACGGACATGCTGAAGCGTATGATGGCAAATCTGTCTGGAAATGTGTCTGCGCAGAAGGTTGGATTAATAGAATGTATAAAATGCACGAGCTACAGCCTCCTGCCAACACCGGCCCGTGTTGTTATGTGGGACTTAATGGAACACGATGTCGTTCATTTGGCGCCGTATCCGTTTACTGCCCCGTGAATGTGTGAACGACGGGGGTAAGGCTCCGCGGCAGGGTTTATGAGCTTGGGTGGAGGGTCTTCTTGGTGCAAGTCGTGGCGTGGAGGTTAATGTAGTCCATTACGCTCCTGCTGCTCAACTGGGAACGTAAAAATAAGTGGAAAGTTTTATGGGCTCAGTGGACAAACCTGTCAAGTGCCGGTCGGTGTGAAGGGTCATGCATCTGGGACAGTTAAAACGATGGGTTAAACGGAAGGAATGGGATTTTTATTGTCGATTAAATTGAGTTATTGTTTAATTAAGATGATGTGCTGCATTCAGTTCAACTTATTCTGGAAGTTGCCGCGGGCGCCGCCATCTTGTTTCCGTTGTATTAGTTTACACAGGGCAGAGGAGCTCAACAAAATAAGTTCTACACGGACTAAAATGCTGTTTTCAAGGCGCCCAGGAAATCGTTGCGTTGTTAACTAGTTGTTGCTCATGTACTTTAAACATTTTACACAAATCGATCTACTTTATATAATATTTTAGCGGCTAGACTTTTCCCTCGTTCGCCATTTGCTTTAACAGAGTTTTCGTCAAACCGGAAGTGCGTTTACAACAAAAGTGCGTATCTGTGGCAAAAAGAGGCAAAAGTGGGCGGGGCTGAATAAGGTGAATGACCAAAATATCAGATTATCACAGGGATGAGATCACATTTTTATGGCCATATCACCTTTGTTCAGAGTGCACATTATAAACAACTCCAGAAGTATCAACAGTTATGAGAAGCCTGGAAGAGGAACTGATGAGGAACTTAATATAACAGGTACGACAAGATTTTTCTAAGACAGGATATTTTGTTCTGTCAGGGTTTCCGCATGGCATTAAAAAGCATTAAATGTCATTAAATGGATTTAGACAAAAATAAGGCCTGATTCAATTCCCACAGGCAATACATTTAGTAAACAGTTTGACAAAAGAATTTTACCAAAAACGGCAAACATCTTTTCTCTAACTTTCTACCTCCTAGATTGAATTAATGTTTTGCCCTATAATCAGCTTTAGGGAGCATTAGGAATACTCAGTGAAGGTGGAAAAACAACCTACTAATTTTCCAATTATGGGCAGTGCGGTCAATGTCTTTTTTGTTTCTATGCAGTAACATCACAGCAACATTATAAAATGTTTTGTAGTTTTGACATGATAAAAGCGTAAATCTTGTTTTGACAGCTGTTTATGGCCTTAAAAATCTTGAAATGCAGTATTAAAAAGGCATTGAAAGCATTTTATCTGCTGAAACCTGCATAAACCCTGTCTTTGCAGAGGATTCTATTATCTATTATTGTTCTACATCATCGCAATTTGTTTCACTAGCAAGGACCGCAACCTCAAGCTTGGATGCAGAAGTTTATTGGCGATCAAGAACGATAAAATGCATGAGAGTAGATGATCAATGCCGTTTTGGGGCTTCTAGCGATGAGGGCAGTAGGCTCCCGGGCCTCGATACCCCCCGACTAAAGGATAAGACAGAATAATTAGAAGAGGGTGGGAGGGAGGGGCACGAAATAACGAACACTGGTGTGTGTGACCGGGAAGTTTAAATAGAGTAGTCACCGGAAGGGGCGTGGATGAGGTGTGGTCCTGCTCCCGAACTTTAGATAACAGACTTATCTCCATTTATCATGCCAACTCAACAAACTTTCGTTATGTTGAGCAGGTCTACTTTTCATGGCTTACTCCTCACCTACTTCTCTCGACTTGTTTTGAAACAGTTTGACCGCGTGTTCTCTGATTTGCTAATCCGCTTGTCAATCTCGCCCATCTGAACTCTGAGATAAGACCAGGGTCAAGACGACATTCTGCTGAATCCATTGGTTCCAGAAAGTCCTCAAAATGTTGCATAAAACAGGAAGCTGAAACCCTTTAAATGTTACCTGGCCTGGCAGGCGAAAACTTGCCATGTTTATATTTATATTATATTTTACGACGCAGTAGTTATATTATAATAATGCAGATATTTAAATTGAGAAAAAACTCTCCACACAGTTCATTTATTGTATTTTCTTTTTCTGTATCACCTCCAAACACCTAGTCACGCATCCAACACATCCAAACTGGCAAGGTCAGTGAAATTTATTGAGGAGGACGCAACAACAATATTCGAGTTTGTTTTGTTTACCTGACAGTTCCGACTGCTTATTCACAGTCCTCTTCAGCATTTCAGTTTTGACGCTGTCTTCCTACAGGTAAAGGGAGGACAACAGCGCCATCTGCTGTCCGACCTCTTCAGGACAGTATCCCAAGTGCGCGAAAGTAAAAAAGACCCTTTCGTCTCGGTTTATCATCCCGTGGGCATGTTTTCGTATTTCAGTCGCCCCTTAATCCAGCGACGATGTTTGTTGTCCCAATGATGCTTGCTTTGTTGCTCGATCATGTACAACAAAACTGCAAGTGAGCATCCGAAACTGTCGGGTAAACAAAACAAACACAGGTCTGGAAAAAGAACCTTTCAAATAAATTATCAGAAGAACAGATGAACCACATTGGACTAACAATATGCTATTCTGGAAGCAGGAATAATGAATTTGCAACCTTCGATCTGCGGGATAATATCCAACCAAGTTCCTCATCCCCAGCAGAACACTTCATAAATAAAGTGCGAAAAGATAGCGATTGTGATGTTGTATGGCGGCGATAAAGCAAGAAAAACACATTGCAATACAAGGTTATGCACACAAGTGAATTTTAGAAAGCTTTTAGTCCATAACTCCTCAGACACAATTGATTCCCATTTGCTTTACAAATGAATGCAATTTCTTTTGTCGGAGTGCCTCCAAATCCCTCCAAGACTCTCACTCCTGTCAATCATAGTTTACTCCAGCCTGTAATCCCTGTGTTTGTCGATACCTTTTGCAGGCTTTAGGGAGCTTCCAGACTCACTCGCCTCCTAGCTCCTTGCCGTTTTCCTCCTTTCCTAGCTCCCCGGTCTGTCAGTCTCTCTCCTCATCTCCATAACATGCTGTCAGGGTGGTAGGGTTGTCCAAAGTTCTCTGATGATGGGCAGGTAGGCTGTGGCTGGGGCGGCTGGCTCAGTGTGTAATTGGTTTCCGGACAGACGGGGCTCAGCATGGGGCCAGCGCACGCACATCCACTTTTAGATGGAAGAATATGCGCCGGAGATGTAGAAGACGTCAAGAAATGTCAGAAAGGAATGTTTGTAGATGTGGAGTTGTTTCAGAATTGTATTGGGTTTAGAATCGGTGTAGTTTGTACTCTATTTGTGTCATTTTTGATAAGAATTAGTTTAAAAAGCATATACATATAGTTGGACTAATGCACTGAAATGTCGTTATCATTTCAAGATGGGTGTGAGTGCAGTTGGTACAGGAAATACAATGCAAAGTACATAAAACTAGCTTTGGCTTAGCAGGAATGATTACTTTAAAGGTCCTGTATTGCACAAAATGTCGAGCTTTATGTTATAATGTTGTTTCTTCATCAAGTGGAAATATTATGCATTCAAGTGGCTTTAATTGGCTTTTAAAAGTGCTTTTGGTCTCCTTGGGATTAGTAATTGAAATTTTATAAAACTTAAAATTTGAGAAAACACTTTACAAACTACATCTTCCAATTTTTGTTTTTCTCTCTTTTTTTTTTGTAACAATGCAGGGAAAATTGAAACGTAGTGATTTGTGAGTATGCAAAGAAGACGGCCGAATGAGTTGTGCAAAATTCAACTCCAGGTATGTTATTGACGAGGGAAGAACAATACAATAGGGTTAAAAGCAACAAAGAAAGCATGTGTCCGTTAAAGGTCTCTGTAGAATTCGTTGTTCCACCTTGTGATGTCATTATATGGGACACACCTTTGTGCTCCCATAGTCCACATTTTCACCAGTATCATTCTGGTTATTTATACACTCAAACTGGCCTTTTTTTTGTGCCGTCTCACATGTTAAATGGTACACTATCTTTTTGAGTGAATGGTCACCTGCTTGTACCTGCTTGTGGAATTGTTGTTACTTTGCCTGGAATGTTCCACTATTCAATTCCAGATTGCAAAAATACCTTGAAACGCATGCATTCTTACTGTGAGTCGCCTCTCCGCAGATCTGATGGAGATGTAACTTGTAACTTGCTCTGGTGACATCACCTGAAACAAGCGACACAAAAAGTTATTTGTAGCACTACTAATTGGCAAATTTTTCTTTATGTTTATGAAATTGCAACTTATTTAATGAATGTGTCATTTCTATTCCTTCTAAAAATCGGCTTTGAATGTCCTTTTCTTTTATATGAATCAATCAAAACTTATATTGACACAGCACAATTCATACGAAAATTTCAAAAGTACTTTACAAAACAATAAACTGCAATGAATCAAAATCGCAATACAGTTACAATTCATAATACAAAGAAAGAAATCGTTAATGTGAAACAGAAAAGCTCATATACAATTATTGAGCCATAAACCCAGCTTGTGTGTAACATTAAGGGGCACAGCTGAACTTTTAATACAAACTCTGTTGGCTCCCGCTGGCCACTCGAGAGGCAGATCGTTGTTACTACCTGCCGCCGCCCCCCGCAGCTACAAAGATGAGTCTGAATCTCAGAGCCAGTCCACGGTTAAGCACTCACCACAGGGGCCGGGGCTAACACCTGGCAAGCACCCCACACGGGCGCAATAAGGAGATTTGATTGGCTCTTATAAAAAGCCAACTGCCAGGATGAGTTTAGCCACAGGTAAGAAACACAGTCACCTCAGTCCAAAGGTATCACGATAAATCAAAGATAGTCTGTCCAGGTTGAGAAAAGCAGCTGAATTTGGACCGTTGAAGCTTGGACAAAAATTACAAAAATGATTGAATTAAGTAGTATTTATATTGATTTGAGTATAATTTGACTTTCTGAAAGCAAGATTTGCCAAAACAAGAAAGTGCAGTAGCATTTTTTGTCCAATCTCAAGTTAGAAAATGCTTGTATTTTGTATTGTATTTTAACAAGATAAATACTACTTATTTCAAGCACTTATTTAGCCACAGGTAAGAATTACAGCTCAGTAAAATACAGCAAAGACAATCTCTTGAGGGATGAGAAACTAATTTTGTATTAGGACCATTAAAGCTTGGTCAGGATTAAAGTCTAGTGGGCAATATTGACAAAAATGAATTTCTGAATAGTTTTGTATGTTGTCCTGATGATAACGAGACAGTATCCATATAAAATGTTCTTAAACGTCATTTTAAATGTCTTGATTGATGTTCAAATATATAAGTTCAGAACACTATGACCATTATATTTATCACACAAAGGGAAAATTATGACTGACATTTCAGTTGATTTCCTGGTACCACTGTATAATAACTACACTTTTAATAGCCTTGATAAAGGACAAATATTTCAATTATTAAGAACAAATAATCTATTAAAACTCATTCAGACTTTGTAAATTAAGAAAGGCATGAAAAAATTAAATCCGTACGGTTGCATTGTCCTAATTGTGTTCTCTCAACTTTTTCAGTGTTTTATTTACTACCAAAGCCTTTAAATTACTTTGGTCGAAAGCAAAATAATGACTTTACGATTACTAAAATTATATTTGGAAAGTTCATTCTGTCTTCATTTAATTATTAACTTGTGAGATTCTTCTAATAAGATAGCTCTAAGCCAGTGGTGTCCAAACTTTTTCCATCGAGGGCCACATATTGAAATATAGACCAAGCGGAGGGCCACAAATCAATCGTGAAACGTTCAAAAAAGCTGCATTTATCTGATGTTTTAAGCACCACCACATCTACATTCAGTCTAAGTGCCTTAATATCAGGTCTGTATCGCTCCAAAATGTTAGTTATTTAGGTTGGAATTGTAGAAAATCTGAAATGTGCTGTAAATAGTACTTATCAGGACAATGTGGGCCAGTTCACCAGGAAGACTAAGGGCCAAGAAAAATTGGTCTGAGGGCCGCATTTGGCCCCCGGGCCTGAGTTTGGACATGCCTGCTCTAAGCTCATTTACTTTACATGTTTGTTTTACTAAAATTGATCATAGAATTGTGTTGGAACAAACTGTTATTGATGGCTAATCCAACTTAATTATTGATGATTTTGTGATGATTTTATTTTACGGCTACTTAAAATTCTTACAAAATGATATTACATAAATACAAAAACATAAAGAAAAGTCAATGCTGCCGTCAAACTTGCAAAGAAAGTATGGCAGCTGTGTGTTTTGTGAAGTATTAAAAAAGCTCACTTTCGCTGTAGAATCCTGACATTTTGACTAGTTTGGAATGTTTTCATCTCGTCTCCCGAACAATCGCTTTCCGTGCCATCATCTTGTTCTAATGCCACAGTTGATGGACAGATGGATAGAGAGATGTGTTTGATAGCGTGTGCTGAATAGTTCGCTAAAATGGCTGAGGCATTGACACCGCAGACGACGAGACAAAAGACGTGCCGGTCGGGGGTCAAGCGTCTGCGAACTCCGAAAAGAGCGAAGTTACAATCTGACAAAAAGAGCTTTAGACGGAGTCAGACAGGCTAATCACAAGAGAGAAAGGAGAGGGAAGAACAGGAAAAGACATCTGAGGACTTGTTTAGAGCTTTTACGCTGCTACAACCACTTTCTACACTAGAAGATACACTGGAGTTAAAACATGTTTGAATAAAGTAGTATTTATATTGATTTGATTTTGACTTTCTGAAAGCAAGATTTGCCAATAGAAGACGTGCAGTAGGGTTTGTTTGTCTATTTCAAATTAGAAAATGCTTTTATGCTTGTTCCATTGGCAATTTTGTTTTAAGATAATTGAAATATGCTAAAAACAAGTTTAATACTACTTATTTCAAGCATTAATTAGTGATTTTTGATTCGATCTGATACCAAGTACTATGGCAAATATTGCAATATTGATTTGACACAATTGTTCTAAAATGCTTTGAAACTTGAAACAATTTGGCTATCATTATTTCTTTAAATTTCTGCTTGAATTTATAAATGAAAAGTATGTGTATGTGCAGAAAACCAAGAAGTTGAAATTTGTTGGCCAATTTTCAGTGTAAATAAGACATCCAAAATCCCTTCTGTAAATGTTTTTGTAACTGCAAGAAATTCAAACCTGTTTCTGTCAATTTTTTAGATTGAAATGTCCCAAATATGTGCAATTTTGGCAGTTTTTACATATAAAATGCCTTATTTCTACATGAAAACATTACATTACAAAATGTGTAATATGTTAATATGTTTTGGGTTTTTTTTTTCTTACATTTATGTGAGCAAACTACAGGATAAGTTTTAAATTGAGTTCTTCCTATTCACCAGTGTCTCACCTTACAATGTTTTTTTTTTTTCCCCCATTGTAGCCGCTGCACAAATAATGGATTAAAACTACAAGTTATGCCCAAAGCCATTGAACACCACGCTGTGTTTATCAATGTATTATAAGGTTACTGGTCAGTGACACCAAATGTCTCATAATAAAATCTAATAATTCTTTGCATATAATGATATAAGTTGTTCGCTTTATTTTGGAGAATTACTGCACACTGGAATTGGTTGGTGTCAGGATCAACAATTGGAACTGGAAAATGGTTTAATCCTTATTTGGAGTAAAAACCTAGCCGAGTTGAATGAGGAGATTGCAGAGCGGTGCTTGAATGCTCGAGTGTACAGTTGAGTCCAGTGTCTCAGGGCATTCAGCACCGGGGAGGGAACTGAGCTAATGACCACACTGGGTCTGTGTCAGTCCAAAACGCCTCGATCAATAACGCCGACAGTTTTACACAGCTGGACTTCACAACGTGTTCTGCAAAGTGGATGGGCCGACCGGAGAAGGAGCAAAGCTATGGTTGTACGCATGTAGTGTACCAAAAATATTGAATGGTTGTCTTTTGGTGTGCATTTTTTTTTTTTTTTCTTTTAGCTGTTAGCAAAATGACTCAAATAGCAATGTATTTTTATTTTATTTTTTTTACAAACTTGTAAAATTTATTCTAGATAAGTTAAAATGATTGAATAAATCCAGGATGTTGATTTGATCTTGAGGTGAGACACTTTAGGCAAAACCAATTTTTTTTTCAGCCCTTAAAGTAGCACCTACACACACCAAACTTTACAATCTTGTACTTAACACATTTTTGACGGAACATACGTAAGGATTTGTTGATATCCAATTCTAAACCAGATTAATTAAAGTTTTAAGTGAAAAAAATATATATATAAAATTACAAATGAATATAATGTATTTTAATCAGCTAAACGTGTTAAAATGCATCGACAAATGGGAAATATTGTCGGATTTCTTAAACATTTTTCTGGGGAAGGACCCCCAAACCCCCGTTTAAAGCTGTTTAGAACATGTAAGCTATTGCACGTATAAATTAGAATTTTCCAATAGTTCACTTCACCCCAAATGTATGAATCTGTCCAGTCACCACACGTAACAAACTAAAAAATCAAAACAGCAAAAAAACAAACGCTTCCTTTCCAGAACAATTCAAGCGACATAACAGAAAAGTTAAGAAAATCACACTTGACGAGCAGGACCTGGACTTAATTTTGCCTTGGGCCCCCGTATTCCTAGGTCCGTCCCTGCCATAACCCCAACTTTAACTTTTAATGCCGCCAAAATGTTATTACCATTTGGTGTATCAAGACTAAGAATTTCCTTCAACAATTTTTAGAGCTGGTTTTCTGTTAAGGAGTGAGTTTCTTGAATGTAAACGGTCACAGTCAAAACCCTGGCCAAACCAAATGAATAATCCAGCCTTACAAGTGTTGGGACCAGATCTGTTCCGCTTGTTCCTGGCGCGAGGTTTATTCCCAGGCTGTCTGTGCCGTGGAAGGCCCATTTCACGTTACGCAATTTCCCTTCCTGAAAAGAGACGTTTGTTTTGGGAGTTCTGCAAGACCACTATGCCAAGCGAGACACTGAGGGAGACAAATTATGCTAAATGGGATTATTGGGCTTTAATGGGTATAATGTTTGCACCTGGAGCATATCTGTGTTTTGGTTTTAACACAAGGGTTGAATGTTACTTTGGGAATTTAAAGGCCTTTTGACATTCCATTGATCAGCTCTAAATTTGGTTTGATTTTAGTACATTTCTGTTGACTTTATGTGGATATTACGTGCCGACTTTTACTTGTAGAGGGATTCAAAACTTAAAAAGTGAAAGCTGCAAAACAGTACATTATTTTAAACGAGTAATGTTATGTTTTGTTCAAGTGTGTATTATTAAACTGTAACATACGTGTCTGTTCATTGTAAAGTAAAGTGCTATACTAATCTAAAACGGGACACTTAGAAAAAGGACCATTGACTTCATGTTCAAAATTGCAGAATTGCCGTGTTTTTACTTTTATGTGACATTTTTTGAAACCTATGTATGACTCAGAGTCTGATTCATGTGAATAATATTAAAGTGCGTATGACAGGTTTTATGATTTTCAAGTTATGGCTTTATTTGTAAATATAAATGATAGTTTTACACCAATTGGGTAGTGATTTATGAATAAAAGTTTAAATAGATGTTAAAAATGACAGGAAGTGGTGCAGAGTTCTATACTGATGACATCACAATAGGGAGACTCAGAATTCTGCCCCTTTAACAATTAATTTAACAAAATATAAATGTGTTTTCAAATATATTTCTTTGCCAAATAATATTTTTGTGACATTAGAGGAGTTTAGACACAGTGTACATGATTGCTTGGTAAAAGTTATGGAAATTCATGGTGTGATGTCATAATTTCCAACCAGGAAGTCAAAATACAAACCAAACCAAAAATAGCTAAACTGGGTTAAAAAAAGAGCAAATTCTTGACTATAATTATCTTAACTCTGTTCTATTAAAATAAGTGGTCCCACATGTCATAGGCACTTTAAACAGAGTAGTGGGCGGGGATATGGGGTAGGTGAAAACGGCCATTTCTTCTTATTATTATTATTTTGTGTATCTTCCTCCTCTTCTTTCTGGGTTATCAAGCCTCAAATGCAAGACAATACAGGATTATTCAAACATCTATGAGTCAATTAATCAAGTTTATTTCACAAAATACGAAATACCAAACAAAGAACAAACAAAGTAAGTATTTTAAAAAGCCAACCCCAAGGCGTAGACCATGGACTCCTTAAGTTGTGAAATGTGCTTGGATGGAAAATACTTTATGCTAATCAAAACTGCGCTCAAACGAAACACTAAATCAACAGAAATAAATCAGATTAAACCTCGGTCAGTGAACATGGTGCTGGTGCGGTTGTGCAGCCGTTGTATAACAGTGTTACAGCAGTTGTGTAGGGCTCGTACGGCGGTTGTAGAGGGCTGTAGACCGCTCCTTGTCCACACACAGAGGGGACTGTGTTTACTGCTGGCCCCACTCAGGCCTGTTTCCACTGGGCCTGCGACAGTGCGGCCGTTGTATAATGTCGGGAAATGGTGTGGTCTAGCTGCGAGTCATCCATGTGTGAGAGAAAGGACATGTCGTCTACAGTCAATAACCAATCAATCTGACTTTATTTATAACCGAGGGGCTTTTTTGGCGCATCGTTCTGGATATTACAGCGTTTATTGATTTGGATCTCGAAAACTTGAGGCTTTTTGTGATTCTTGGGCCTGTATTTTGCCGAACGAACTGAACTTTTAACCATGTTGCTTGCTGGGACATGCAGTTTCAATTAAGACTAAACATGGAGGAGACTTTACCAATGACTACCTGATGACGTCACACAGTGGAGGCCAAGCATTTTGAGTTTGGGACAGATCTAACGGGCTAAATTTGCAAGATTACACAAACATAGATTAGGATACGATACAACTCAGCTCTGTTTTTTGATGTTTGTAAAAATAATGCACTTTCTCTGTAAAACCTGTTGCATGGACAGTGAAGACTACATGCTTTACACAACTTTGTAAAGTACTGGAAATCTAGAATTGGGTCTTCGGAGTTCCATCGGGCATGATTGATAGTCAGATTAACCAATCAGATAAAAGGGATAGTCTGTTTGTGTCAAAGCAAACAGAAAGAGAGAAACTATTTCAGAGATATATTCATGAGATATTCAAAAATCATCTGAAAGTAATTTTCAATCAGATTGAAAAATTACTTTGGGATGGAAGCCGAAACTATGGATAAGCCAAGGACAAATGAGGGATTACACCGACAAAACAAAAATGGCAGCTTTTAAGGGGAAAAAACAAGAAAACAAACCAAAAACAGAGGAGTGAGCTGGGACAGCTGGGACATCTGTAGAATCAATGAGTCAGAGCTCAAAGAGATTGTAATGAATGATACGAAGATATGGAGCTTAACTGTAACCAACTACCACTTAGTCCCAATTAATTTTCCCCAAAGACTTTCTATAAAAGACAAATTAATAAAAAATAAACGTTTGAAAGCTTGCTAAAGGCTCATGAGCTATATGGTAACTAAACACTGCAAGTCCTATCATGTAAAATCTGTTTCTGAAACTTTATAAACCACAGAATTGTAAGTTTTAAATGTCTATTTTGGACTGAAAACCATTGCACAAGTTGCCACATAGATGATTTTCCTCCTTGTGCTCTTCATAGTTGAATTTTACCTAAAAAGTCCATGGCAAAATGAATCGAAAATGTACTTTTGGAACCGCAGCCAGCTTCAAAGTGGGTGTGACTTTTGAGCTCTGTCTGAGAGGAAATATCATTGTCTTTGTTGTTGAGACGTGCAACAATTAAACATCTGTGACTGGATCTGCCAAAAACGTGACAGAGAAATGATGCGCTAAACCTGGACAATCTGGCTCGTCAGGCAATAAAAAAACAACACAAACAAATTTCAAATGCAGAAATCCTTGCGTCCTGTATGACTATCACTGCTGCTATATATTTATGACACGAGGAGCTCCCTGAAGCCAGCCTTTAAATGCCTTTTTTCAGATCACTCAGTCGAGGCTCCCTGTGCGTCTGGCAGTCCATACATCACCTCCCCCTTCCGGCTTTTCCAATATCGCTCGGTTTTGTAGTTTTCCAAAGCTTTCCGAGCTCATTCTGCCCCGCGCTGAGGCTTGTTTAACGGCATCAGAAGTGCTTGGCTCGTATTCTCCCTTCTTCTCCTCCTTTCTTGTGGTGGGCAGAGCCTGACTTTCTGAAATGGAAAATCGTATCTGTGCGGCTGGTTTTTCATAGACCGTGGTGAATTATTTCCTTTTTGGAAGTAGGACGTTGGTTTGACTTCACACCAGACCAATCAAACTGATGGAATATTGCGTTTTTTGCGTGTTTTTTGTATTTTTGAATGGCTGTGCAATGTTTTTGTAATACTCATTTGCACTTTGCATTTGTTCTTTGAATGTAACATGCAATATACATAAAATACATTATTATTATTATTATTATTATTATTATTATTATTATTTATAAAGATGGATAGATTGGTCAGAAATTTGGTCAAGTTCTACACTTTTTCGACTGAAAACTGGAGGCAGAATAAATAAATAAGTAAATAAAATAAATAATAAATACATAGAAAATAAAATATAAATAGATAAATAAATAAAATGCATTTATTAATTTAAGACAATGCATTCAAGTTGCATTCAAACAAAGCTGTAACAGTTTGGGATTTGCGTCGTGTTATGGTCCGTATTTTTCTGCCATTGGCCAAAATGTAAACACACGCATTGAAAACAATAATGAAAATAGATAGAAATCTTGGCCTATTTGAATTGTTTGGCTGAAAAAAATAAAAGGTTGTTCTGCATCCACATTACCCCAGTTGTGAAGCCCTAAATTTCACTTTGCGGTGGATTTGAGTGCAGTTTTGGGACATTTGTGTTGATCCGATGCGACTTAATGTGAGCCGAGTGAGTGGAGTGAAAGGAACGTTTGACTGTGCTGCCTGAGGTCTGTGCGCCATGAGAGAGGGATGAGTGAGGGCGAAAGTGAGAGGGATGATGGGAAGGCAAAAGAGAACAGACAGAGACAATAAACAGAGAGAGAGAAAGAGAGCAAAAGAGAGAGAACATGGGTAGATGGAGAAAGCAAAAGAGAAAGATTTAAAAAAAAATGAGGGACAGAGTAATAGAAAGAGGCAGTAAAAGTAAGGTATTTTTCATTCATTTTCATTGGCATTGCAGACCATTACAGTGTTGGGAAATAACTGAATACGTGTAGCAAAATACAACGTTTGAATAACTCGTATTATTTCATTTGGTGAAATTCAGAATACAGTTACTTTCCTAAAATCAAAGGAATCAATTGCAGTACTCCCAACAAGCATTTTAGGCTTCAAATTGTGAAGAATTTGTGATTAAAAAACTATCAGTAATACACAAATGCATAACAAAAGATGAAAGAAACATGAAGCAGTTTTAATCACGTCTCATTTTTACACTATAATATCATATAACTTAATGTAAAAATATATTCAGAATACAGTACTCTAACTGGACCATATAACAGAATACAGAATATTGCAAATGCACGGCCAGTCAAAAAAAAAAAGTCACCACTGAAAATAAAGGTCACACGCTTTAATATTCGGTTGGACCGCCTTTAGCAGCACACATTTGCTGTCTCAACTCTGTTTCAATAAGCTATGTAAATTCAAAAAATGTATTTACATCCAACGTAGCATTAATTGTTGATGTTGTATTGACGATACAGTTAGGGGTGCATGCATATTAGGGGTGTGGTCTGGCGTCAGGGAAAACTCTACGTTGAATCAATAGAAAACCCAACTTTTTCCTTCTTCCTATACATTTCTTGGCAAATTGTGTCTATTTTAAGCACAACTAATTAAAGTCAAGTCAAAACTGAGTCTTAACAAATGTTGTTGACATGGCATTACCTAAGAAAAGAAAAAAGATTGTTAGTTAGATTTAAAAGTACAGCTAGCATCGCTGTGACCACTTTATTCTTCTCCATGACTTTGTGTCTGTATTTGGCACAACAAAACTAGCTGTTTATCTGTGGATGAAAAAGCAGCTCTGACACATTAAAATGAATGGATTGCTTCCCCCTCGGAGGTCCGTTTGTGGGCGTTCCCTCGGATGCCGACTGTTGGTACTAAAATGCGGCAATTGGAAAAACAACAATGGCGCAATCATTTTTCGCCTCCTCATCATTACGCAAACAGTTTTTATCTTCATCCAGCATGTTTTTGTTTAAGCACTTTTCATTTTCACAGTCAAATCCAATCACGTTGGATTCTGATACTAAATTGTAAAATCAGAAAACAAACAGTACCAAAATGTTAACAAAAGATCCATTATTCACTTCCAAAAAAAACGATGTCAAAAGTTGTTACTCAAGCTTTGTTGTATAAAATAAACATTTCAAACCGTCTTTTGGGAAACATCTTTGCCGCACCGTCTCCAAGCCTCTACATAAATAAACCATACCCTCTTTATTTTTAGTCTAGTTTCATTGCGCTAAAGACGCTTATGCAGAACATACAAAAAAAGAAAAACCCTCAGCTTTCAAAAAACAAAAGCTTGGATTTTTTAAGAACGTTTATTTCCCGAGGCTATGCAAATCTCATTATATTCCCCTGTACAGAAGGGGAACAGCGGCAGATCAAAGTGCTGAGCCGCACAAAGAATCCAGGCGCATTTAGCTGAGCCGGAGCCACTTTGATACAGTGGCGTGAGGGGGAGAAGACTATGCACAGGTTTGAGCCTTGTGTCTGGGTGAGGGAGAGGTGAAAAGGTAAACTAAGAGCACACACAAAGAACAGCATCAGGTGTAATGGGTGGTGGTTTTACTGTGTCGGAGTTTGTCTTTCTTGTGTCACCAGGATAGACAATAGTTCGAAGTTTAGATCTTGAGAGAAGGTAATGGTTGATGAAGAATTGGAAAATATAAAAACATCACGATGGAGGAGCACAAAATTCCATGTCTGGAAAGCATTCTGTTGGAAAAATGTATTACGTTTTTTTCATAACACCATGTCAAAGTGCTCACTATTCACAAGGAAAAGCTAACTGCTGGGGAAACATAACAAAAAACTGTGGAGACTCATCACTACCATGTGGTTTTGGTACTGTCCTAGACTAGACTATTGTTTACATCCTCGTCCCACTCAATGTCAGAACTATGTATTTGGGCCTCGAAAGGCTGACATGGGTGCAATCAATGGTTACCTTTGGAGCGTACTGGGGAAGAAGGCCATGATGGAAAAAATGGATGACTGTTCCAACAATCGAAGACTGGACAAAAATTATTACTGACATTCGAAAACTATGATTAACTAAGTTTTGAATTGTTCTCATTAATTCCGTGCAGTTCGAGCGCTAAATTTCATGATCAAACCAACCACAATGTTCCTCATTTTTAGAAAAGTAACCGTAATCTGAATACCACCGAATTGTACCATAATTCAGAACTCAGAAAACAAGAAATAAACAGCCAAATGGCAGTGAAAAGTAAATACAAAAATACAAAAAGGTGGAGAAGACAAACACTATTCTCAAGTACAGTAACTTCACAATTATGTTACATGAGTAGTAGTACAAAGAAGTGGTACAAAACATTACTCGTGTAAGACTGAAGATGTATCTGGAAAAACTGTAGCTGTAAGAGTCATTTTATGACTGTAACATGATCTTAACTAACATGGTATTTTCAAAACCTAGACACAAAAAAATTAAAACAAAATATAACTATATGACAGAGTGGTGCAAGAAACAAGAATGTTCAAATAATTTAATATTGTCAACATAAAGCTTTTGTCACTTATAGACTCACTCACAGTGGGAAGAGGAACCAAAACTTTTACCCGATTAAGAATATTGTCACAGTGTGTTACTCAAGCAGGAGTAAAAGTATGCAGCTTGAAAAGTACTCTGAACGTGCTTTGTCTTTAAAAAGTTATCTAAGTGAATAACTCAAGTGAACGTAACTGGAGTGAATGTAACTTGAGTAAACGTAACTTGAGTTAACGTAACTTGAGTGATTGTAACTTGAGTAAACGTAACTCGAGCGATTGTAACTTGAGTAAACGTAACTCGAGTGATTGTAACTGGTCAGAGCAGAGATGGGACGACACTCCAGTTCCAGTTCTATGCAGTTATTCCCTCGTGTGTGTTTTCATATCTGGGTTACATACTGTACACTGCATTATGCCAAAGGTGGAAGTGGGTCAGAGCTTGCCAATAATCCATGTGTATATGCATGTATATCTGCAGAGCCGGGCCGTGTGCAGAGGTCATCCATGCCCTCCAGCTCACCTCGAGACCCACAGCCCATATGTATGTGGAGAGGGCCCGCACCATATGTTAGCCTACATGCTAGCCCGCTCTCTGTATCCACGTACTGGGATGTCAGAGGAGTATAGTCCATGGAAACAGGATCAGCAACAGGATTAGGCTGTTTTAATCTGCATGTTAGCACACACACAGTTTTATGTGCTATTACCGTGATGGGTTAGAGATGCTCTTTTGACCCTGAAGTGTTTGGGCCAAATCGTGTGGGGTGGTTGCATTTGAAAACGGAAATAGAGTTGTTATTTGGTTGCTCTGGTTGTTTTAAATGTTATCTTATCTTAACTTATCACATCTGAGTCAATTTTGCTTTTCATGTTCATTACATTAAGGTGTGACAGTTCATTGAAATAGGGGGAAACAATGATACATTTATGTAGGCTATATCAATTTGATTTGAAAATCGTACAGTATTATATCAGGTGTGTCCAAACGACGTAGATTTGATGAGCCACCACATCTTTAAAGCTTTACCTTATTTTCACACTGCAAATCTAAATGTGTCTAACCCATTCCTTGCTCTCACAAACCCCCTGGCACGTTGTTAATGCCAACATGGATTCATTTTCAGGCACAGTCTCAGTTTTAGAAAAGCTTTTTTCAGACGGCAAAGTGAAACTCCTGCAACCGCCCCAAGCACAGCGGATCAGAGCGCTGCGTTCAGCCCTTACTTCTGGGTTGATGAGACATAAATGACTTAATTATTAGATGCTAACAGATTGAATTGGTGTTGTTTGTGTCACAAAGTGCCGCTGTTACAATGTACTCTTTGGGGTGAAACAAAAATGTTTTACTAATTTGCAAAAAAAAAAGTCAGGTAGAATTTTTCAACTGAATTTTTACATTTGGGCATTTGGGCCAAAAAGTGAAAATTGCCAAAATTGCATGTATAAATTGAAAAAATGACAGAGGTAAATGTAAATGTCTTGCTTCATTTTGTTGACATACTAGATACAAAAATGCCTCACTGAAAAATTGCACAAAACTTTAAAATTTCACCTTAGTTTTTGGAGTTGAAACTTAAATAAATCAGGCTTAGAATTAAATATCAACAAATCCTTTTTATTTTTATTTATTTTTTATTTTTTTACAATGTGTCAAAATCTTGTTAAGTAGAAGACTGTAAAGTTTGCTGGATATAAACTTTAAGGGCTTATCTTTATGTCTCTGTGGGAGACAAATGCACTTTAAGAAAATGACCTTTAGTTACAATGTCCCATAAAAATGGATGCAAGCTGTTGAAATAAAACGAATAAAACATCTTTAGGTGCAGAATTGACAGTTTTGTTGTTTCTAGAACAGAGCTTATATGTTGTGAGAGCAAACTGACCAAAAGTATCTCGTCTTAACGTATATGCTTTATGACAGACAACAAGCTGCTCCTCCTTATACTGCGGTGGGTTAAACATGTCAATGCAGGACAATGGCTTCATGGCTGTAGAAGTGATATTTATTATTAGCAAATTTCAAAGCTATGTGACTAGAAATAATATGGTGCCATTAACTGAAAGTTCAACCATTGACTTGGGGATTCAGAGTTTGCTCTTGACAAATATCTTTTACCATGGCAAAGTTTAAGCAGCTTTCATCAGCATATATTGTCCAATTTAAAGAGCCAACGTTCATAAAGGATTTAGAAAGAAAACGCTGATATGATTAAGGTGTATATCCTTAGTATGCATCAACTTTCTCTTCGTGTCTAAATAGTTTTACAAAGATTAGAAAAACAGTATGATCTCATCTAAAAAAAAAGCATATTTAATATAATAGCATACTGCACACATTGGCAAGTGCAATCAAAGCTGCAAGTGCTATTAGTAGCTGTATGGTGCAGGGTAATCTTAAGTCATCAACAGCTGACCCTTCTCCCCCTGGACACGGACTATTTGAGCCACTCCCCTCGGGCAGGAGGCTACGGTCCATCCGGACCAGAACCTCCCGCCACAAGAACAGTTTCTTTCCCTCTGCCGTTGGACTCATGAACACTTTATAACACCTGACACTTTAACAATATAATATAATTATATAAGAACTGTCTATTTGCACTACACATTTGCACATGGCACTGTCTGCCAACTGTACATTCTGTATATAGTCTTAGTCTATTTTATTTTATTTTATTTTATTCTTAATCTTATGCATGCCTCTTTTATATATTTTATTATAATTTATTCATTGTTTTATGTTGCACTTTACACCGAAGCAAGTTCCTATGTTTGTGAATTTTGATCACTGACAATGGCAATAAACCGTTTTCTGATTCTGATTCTACAATACATCAACGTACAGACCCTTTAAAGAGCCAGTCCCCAAGTTTTTGCACGTAAGTTAATACATTCAAATCTGTGTTGCCTCAGTACAGATATGTTGTAAAAGCATCTATTCAGGTGAAAAGAAGACTACAGCGCTTTTTCTGCACCTAATTATAGAACATTTTAATCTCCACAAAACAGGAAATGTACTGTTAGCATACTAATATTTGTTAGCTTTACCTTGATGGCAAATGAAACTGCTTTTAAACTTTGTGATTTTTTTTTAAATCTTTAGAATGCTGAGGGAAAGTGAGTGTTACATGGACAAAAAAATGTAAAAGTTTTATTTTTCACACCTAAAGAAGGTAAAAATCAGGTACAGCGCCTCCAAAGGCTCTCATTATTTTCTAATTATGACTTTGTTTGGTGGGAGTGTTTGTTTAGTAAGAATGTTTAGTAAAATCTTAAATATAACCATGTCCCCTAATGAAACGTGTTGTCTAACCTGTCATATAGACTTAGTTACTTGTCTTGAATTTGTTCATTCTGAATTAACTGTTCATGCTTTATCAAGGCTGTTAGAAGTGTAGTTATTTAAAGGTGTTACCAACATATCTCACCATTCTCCCTCTTTTAAAGACTCCCTTCACCTCCCACCATGACCCAATCTTTTACACAACGTAATCCAATAAACCCAGCCCACCCATCTCTCCCTCTCCCGTGCACAAAACCCGCTCATCACTGTCACCTAAAGCACCTCTTTTACCGCCGCCTTTGACTTTTCCTCCAGCCTTTTTAACCTACGCACGCAGCTAAACGCCATGTTAGCTCTGGGTCCATATGCCACCGCTTTCTGCCTAGCGAGAGGGGCTATTTTTGTAACCTCTAACCTCGTCCGCTCTGTACCGTTAGCGCTCCGTTTTAAGGGCACGCGTTCCCAGAGGCTTGTCACAATCGCTGGGCATCATCTGACGGGGTTGGACACTGGCCCCTCCCCCTTCAGCTGCAAGATTTATTGGCCCCGGAGATGATTTCAGGAGGAGATTTGCACGTGAGTGTCAGGGATTACATCATTTAACAGTTGTGTAGTCAGGTGCGGTCATAAAGGCTTAGTGCGCGTTACTTGTCTGTGTGAAACCTTTGTGCCAAATGTTATGGAACTCATTTTGGACAGCAATAGCAACAGTGGAGCAGTGGTTTAGTGTGCACCTACAAACAGGAGGGTCACCGGGTTGAGTCTGCAGCTTCGGTACGGTTTTACAGATAATGGTAATTGATATGAGTAGAACTTCTGTTGGAGATGGAGAAAACAATGGCTGCAATATCTAGTATTGTCTATTGTTCTTCAAACCCGTCAAATCTTGATTGGTTTATTTGTTTAAAGCCTTTAAACTTAACCGCTTTAAGAAAACAAAGTACCAGATTAACATAAAATCATGCTTTTTTAAAATATATTTAGTCTGTGTAATCCCTCATTCGTCCAGGAGTGCTCCATTGTAGAAAAGGTTTCAAAAATCGGACACATTGGGCAGGGCTTTCACATCTCAGAGTAGCATGTAAGTTAGACTAATTGAGAATGACTTTCGGTTGGAAGTCGAAATGTCTTGATTTTCAAAACGGTGTCCAGATGATGATCTTTGAAACCTTTTCTGCTCTGGGTGTTTTTATTGCACTGAAAAACATGCTTCCCTTGCGACTTAAAGCGGGCTTCTGTCTCCACAAACCTGACTCTCAGGCTGAGGACTAAAACAGGACCAAACCAAGTCCTACACCAGGACTAAAATTTATGATCAGTTAACAAGAAGTGTGAATGCACGCTTACTTGAATGTTGTATCTTATGAATAATATAATCTAATATTCCAAACGTATCCATCTCCAAGATGAATGTTTAGATGTACGGCTTAACTTTCTAATTGGAATCATGCAGTTGAAGAAAGTACTGTATGTGTACTTTTGCTTTGATATGTTTTCATATAAAGATCATTATTTCTTTTAAATGACCCAAGAATCAATTTAATTCTGAAGTCTAAGCTATTGTTTTACTCAGTGACATGCGTCAATATACAAATAAAAATATATGTTATGGTAGACTTACATACTTGTTTCCATGGAGGTTGTTAAATGTTATGCCATTTTGTGCAACATTCCAGGAAAAAAAGATAAATTAGTGATACTTTATGTAACGATACGCAAACATCACTGTACAATATTACCAATTAATAAATGTTAATTGTACTGTACAATATTTATTGCAATATTGCGGGGATGACAACAGAATTATAAGAAATCGAAATATCGGACATAGATGAAACTTGATATGAATCATGACTGTCAAAGAATTACCTTATAAAATGTACTTAATAAAAATGTAGTCTTCATGTTGTCTGCACTAAAAAGGAGCAAAGATCATGGTCTATGTAGTTCTGTCTGTTTTTATCTGTTACAACAATAAAACAATGGATTTCAGCAAAGGATCTTATCATTTAATATTATTGTGAGACTTGTGTAGCAACAATACAATATCACAACATTTAGGTTATTGTCACATCCCTAATAACTACTTTTACGGCTTAATCATTTTTAATGAGACTTAGAACCAGGGGGGACAGGGCTTTTTCTGTGATCGGCCCCAAACTCTGGAACACTCTGCCTCCCCAGGTGCGAACAGCCCCCACTGTGGAGTGTTTTAAGTCTCGTCTTAAGACCCACTTTTATTCTCTGGTTTTAACACCGCATGAGTTGTGTGGTCCTCTGTGTTTTATCATTTTTAAATGTATTTATTCTATTAATTTATTTCTACTTTATGGTTGTATCATTTTGCTTGGATTTGACTTTACTGGTTTTACAAGCAGTAAGATCAAACTGAGTTGTTATTACATACAGTGTTTTGCCGTTTTATGTTTGTGTGTGTGCAGCACTTTGGAAACAGTTCTGTTTATGAAATGTGCTATACAAATAAAGTGGATTTGGATTAATAAACAATTTGTTCATTATGATTTTAAATATAGTATGAATATGAATCAATTGTTACCCAGCTCATTTAAACGAGAAAATGAGTGTTTTGCAGGAGGAATTTGTCCATTGACCCGTTCGCTTGTGGGTGGCTTGAGTGTATCACCCTCTCCTACAGGATATGACAGCAGTACCCAGCTGGAGATTGAGCACAATTACATTTACACTTCCTCCAAACCATCTCATGTGTCAAGTTTCCCCCTTTCACTTTTTCCAAATCTAAAACAAAGTAACCCATGATTGACTGAACTCCAGAGGAAACCCCCATCGAGTGATCTTCCCGTTCAGAGTCATCCAAACACAAAACATATGTGCAGGCTCGCGGCGCGTCACACCCCGCTCGTACCGTCTCCCGGGGCGCTCCCGACACTAATGAATTCAAAAGTAACAAAAGATCTGTGAGCAGGCGGCTGTGGAGGCGGAAAGCGCGGCGCACGTTCTCTTTGGAGCGTGATGTTGCTGCTGTTGTAAATGTGAACCGGCAGGAGAACATAAGAACCGAACATGGAAGTCACTAAACATGTGATACGTACACGGTGAAGATGCAGCGGAGAAGCAATACTATTCACCTTATTCCGGAAGTTGTCGTACGCGCCGCCGTCTTGTTTCCATTGTATTAGTTTACACGGAGCAGACGAGCTCAACAGAAAATAAGTTCTACATGGACTAAAAAGACGTTTTCAAACTGCCCAGGAAATCGGTGCGTTGTGACTTGTTGTTGCTCGTGTTCATTAAACATTTTACACAAATCAACCTACTTTATGTAACATTTTAGCGGCAAGACTTTTCCCTCGTTCATCATTAGCTTTAACGGAGTTCTCGTCAAACGGAAGTGCGTTTACAACAAAAGTGCAAAAAACGGCTAAAGTGGGCGGGGCAGAATAAGGTCAATAGGAAAGCAACAGTGCTCCATAACTTTTAAAACGGCAAAAAACTTGGCAGAATTTACATGAAATCAAATTGTTAATGTGCAAAAAGTTGTTCAAAATGCATGAATTATTATCAAGAGTGTACGATTTGCATGCATGGGTTTTAGAGTGATGTAAAATTAGATCCGTTGTCATATCAATCGACAATTCAAACTACATATTCAATATTTTAAAGAACTGAAAATCCTCAAAATGTCACGGTAAGTTGCCTCCAAATAGATGGAATGATGACGTAGTGCTTGTTACCAAAGTAATGTGCAAACTTCTGTCGCCATAAACTGACCTAAACTGTTACATTTTTGACTATTTTAGGTTTTATTTTATAGTGTAACATGAGAAAAGGCTAGTTCACATGATTTTATTTTATTATTTTTATTTTTTTTATTAAAGTTACTTGTCGTTAACTGGTCCAAACTACCTTATTTCCTAAATGTTTAGCATCTTATGGTGTCTTTAGTCTTTAGTTTTGTCAGAGTTATATTATGTATGTATGTATTATCCTGTGTTGTGTAAAAAATGTCTTTCCCTTCTGTCTATTTTTTTTTTTTTTTTGGGCCCATGGTCTTATTTTAATAATGTCAATGCAGCAAACTGTGGAGAGCTGGCAGGTATATGTGCTATCCACTCGCCAAGCGGCCTTACATGGCCCTTTTTCAACAATAAAAACAGAAGTTGGTCTTCTCAGTTTTGCAGGTTAGATCAATATTGTACTTTACAACGAACAAAATGCAACATAATGATTTACATATGTTATCGTTTGATACTAAATACCCTAACAAAAGTAATAATAAAGTACAGTTGAACTATCTGCCAACGGTACATTCTGTATATAGTCTTAGTCTATCTTAGTCTATTTTATTCTTAATCTTATGCATGCCTCTTTTATATATTTTATTATATTTTATTCATTGCTTTATGTTGCACCTTACGCCGAAGCAAGTTCCTATGTTTGTGAATTTTTGATCACTGACAATGGCTATAAACCGTTTCTGATTTCTGATTCAGATAATATATCTTATTTAGCCACAACCCATTTCCTTATACTTACAATTCTGTTCCTAAACTTAATCACTTGATTTAATGAATTAATGAATCACAGCATAAAGTTAGTATCCAGCGTAAACCAAATAGCATCTAAAAAAACGGAACCACTGAATTACTTGGGTTAAAAACTCCATTGGTAAGCCGTGTTTTACTCTTCGTCAACAAAAGGAAGTAACTAAAGATTGTGCGCCCTCTGCTGTCAAATGTACATCAATCAAAGCAGTTTAAATGAGGCTAAGAGCAGCAGCTCCTATTATCAAAGTGGATCATGGAGGTGCCACAAAACAAAACAATTCAAGCACATTCAAGGTAGATTCATAATATTCAGTACCACAGAATGTAATGTAACTGTGCGTCGGTAATCAATATGTACGGTGATATAATGACCAACGCATTACAATCTCATGGGCTGGACTTTATTCTACTTGCAGAGTGCTACAATAATCATTAAATATGGATGTGTCTAATGTATTCCCATCTATAATTCCATACATAAATCTAGTTGGAGGGTGCTTCTGGATCTGATATGTCCACACAGAATGGACTGTCCACTGCGGCAGACCTCTTCATTAAATCAGCTGTCTGGGACGGGGGGGGGGGGGGTGATGGGCGGGCTGTGGAGGAGGGGCCAAATAATAGAGTCATCCAGTCATGTACACTGTAAAATAAAATAAAAAAGAGTTACAACGGCTTGAATTCAAAATAGTTTCCTTGTATTGAGTAATAGTTGGATTGTTTTGTTTGTATATTTGGATTTTTGACCTTTATGTGGCATATCAGGGATTCTTGAATTAACAAAAATGTATTGATGTGAATGTATGAATTAATGTTTTACTAAAGCATACAACATGTAATTTAAATGTTAATAATAATAGATTTAATTTCAGTTTAGATTATGTTTCTATCTGCACCATCAACCCAATCAAGGCAAGATGGGTAAAGTGTCTTGCTCAAGGACACAACAACAGAATACACTTGTCAGAGTTGGAATCGAACCACACTCTAAACACTGAGCCATAACCGCAATAAGCTGAGCCATAACCTCAAAAACACGCAATAAACATCAACACTAAACAAGATGTAAAACATATGGAAATAGAGATAAATATTCTCAATTCAACTCATTTAAAAATGCATAATATGGTAGAAAAGGTTTCAGGGGTTGTCCAGATGCTGTTTTGAAAATCAATTCCTTTTCTACAATGGAACACTCCTGGACGAATGAGGGATTACATCGACGATGCATAATGTGATACGGTTTCACAAAAGTTAACATTAATAAAGTTAAGATTTTGAAAAAAAAAATAAAAAATATTACTTGGGCAGCAAATCTGGCGAGGTATTTCCACAACTGTTACCTAGCAACCATACAGTAAACAAGGGCTAAAGCTCATCTAATGTTTGCAAATACAAATATATTTTGTTAGATATCTGTTTAAAATGTGTTCCTTTTGCATAAATTGGACCTGCATTTTAGACGTACAGTATGTGCACCTTTAAAGGCCCTGCACCTGATTTTTACTGTTTTGAAATGTGAAAAACGAAAATAGTTCATGTTAAACTCTTTACATCAGTCACATGTATCGCACACTAACATTATGCAGTCCCAGAATCTGAAATATCCAGTGTGAGAGTTTATAAGCACTTTTCGTGGGTTTCTGAGCCCAGAACGTCACAGACCGTCATGGTACAAGCTAACAAACATTAGCATGCTAACAGTGCACTTCCTGATTCTCTCATTGTATAAAATGCTCTATAAATAGATGCAGAGAAAGAGCTGTGGTCTCATTTTCACCTGAATAGATGCTTTTACAATATATCTGTGCTGGAGCAACACAGACTTTATGCAAAATATCTGGTACAAGAGCTAGTTATGTTTATACATTTTAAAACAGTAAAAATCAGGTACAGTCCCTTTAAGTTTATCAGAGTGCAACAGGATTTTTTCAGAAATTATCTACATTTTCAAATTTTAAAAAGCCAAAGTTATTATTACGACATTATAATGACATTTTGGTGCCGGGACCCGGAAGTTAGAGTGATGACATCATCTTTGACATTATTAATGACAACAATCCTTGCGTTCGTCGATGTAAACCCTCATTCGTCCAGGTGTGGTCCATCGTAGAAAGGGTTTCAGAGGTTGTCATCCGGACGCTGTTTAAAGATCGAGACGTTTCGACTTTTATCCAAAAGTCATTGTCAATCAGAGAGCTGGTATGGGAACATGGTCTTATATGCTACTCTAAGTACTGGGAGTCCTGCCCCCAGGGAGGAGTCACTGAAACCTGTCTTGTAAGAAAATTGTTTGTTTGTCACCTGGGACTTGATTAATAGGTCTATCTTGTTGATTAATGGTTGGCCTCACCTAGTTTCACCTGTGACTAAGGTCTATTGTTATTGATAGTTGGCTGTTGCTCCCTCCTCACTGCTGATTACCTCATTAGCATTTGACTGGTCTATTGATCTAGACCAAGGTGTTAGGATGCTGTCATAAATTTTGGCTAAATTAAATCTTAAGCCCCCATTCCTGTTTAAAGAAGGATTTTCTCTTTTTACAAAAATGGCTTCCTTAACTCCTCTTTCAAACCAGCAGAGAGAAGAACTGGTTTGAAAGAGGAGTTAAGGAAGCCATTTTTGTAAAAAGAGAAAATCCTTCTTTCTTTCTTTCTTTCTTACAAGACAGGTTTCAGTGACTCCTCCCTGGGGGCAGGACTCCCAGTACTTAGAGTAGCATATAAGACCATGTTCCCATACCAGCTCTCTGATTGACAATGACTTTTGGATAAAAGTCGAAACGTCTCGATCTTTAAACAGCGTCCGGATGACAACCTCTGAAACCCTTTCTACGATGAATCCTTGCGTTATTTACCTCATACTATCCCACCAAACAAAAACAATACTCAGAAAAACAATGAAAACTTGTCATTTGGCACTGATGTTCTTTGCTCTTCCTCTTTCCTCTCTTTTTTCAGTGTATAGTGGCTGTGTGTGTGCGGTTGGTTGATGGGGAGAGGGGAGGGAGGGGGGTTGGCTGTCATGTCCCCAGGGAGCAGTATTACCAGACACATGAGATGAACAAAGAAAAGCCGGGGCCAGGCCGAGCAGGTGAGGTCACCCGCAGGACAACAAAGACCACCCCCAATCGCATCATCAGACTCGAATCAAAGTCTATTTTCTGCACTGACCTTTGACCCCGCTCCTCAAAGGAAAGGGATGTAAACGTGGGGTATTTCCGACTTCCCCACACACCTTTGATATCTGTAAAGGATTGCAACAGAGCCTTCCAGGAGGGATGTGTTTAAAATAGTTGCGCACACAGGCTGGTTCTGATGTGAATGTTTTAATGAAGCGGCAAAATAAAAACAGGACTTTTGACATTGTAGAGATTAAAGTATGACGGGTTTTAACGATCTTTCTAATTTTGATTTTATTTGGTGTATTAAATTATAGTTTTACACCAATCAAGTCATGGTTTGTGAAAAAAAAAGTTGAAAAATCTATTTAAAATTACAGGAAGTAAAAAAACTGATGATGTCACACTAGGGAGACTCATTCCATCCAAAGGTTTTGCATAATTTACCCAAAATAAACAACTTATTTTACCCTTAAAACAATAATTCAACAAAATAAAGGTGTTCACATATATTTTGATTTGCCGGACACAAAAAAAACTCTGAAATTAGCCGAGTTTTAGCTCAGTGTGCACCATTTACAACCAGGAAGTGATATTACAAAACTAAAAAAAACTGCTAAAAATGATAAAATGTATAATTATTTTTAGCAAAACTTGAAATATATTTATCTTACCTGTATTTTAGTTACATGAGTAGTCTAACCTGTCATAGGCACTTTAATGGTTGTTGTTAGTCATATTCGCCTTCTTATTTCTAGCTCCATTTTCTAAAGTTCTTTTATAGGATTTGTGGAGTTTGATGAAACGAAACAAAAATGTCATTGTAAAACTATTGTGGGTCGCCATATTTTTGCTGCAGCTCTGTCCAGCATAATGTTTAAGAAATTTTAATATCATGGTTGATGGCATCTATGCTAGTTCCAGTGCTAATTGCTACATCAATAAACCAAACAACGCAACATGCTGTAATGTTTCTAATGAGACTCTAACGTCACTCATCTAGGGCAGCAACAAGTTAATCGAAAGTTAATCGTAACTAATCGATTATTTAACTAATTTAGCAATCGAATAATCGTTAGTGGTCCATACATTCCAAAACATGCCATGAGCTGAGAAAAGAAGTTTTATGATTCAAATTTAGCAACAATTTCTTGAAAATGATGGAGAAATTGTGTAAACTGAGTATATTTCGTGAAAGCACTCTTGTCTGTAAATGCACTCTACCAGGATCCTCAACAGTTTCATTTCAGCTTCATCTGGGTCAAATTTAGGAAGAAGTATTTTATATTTTAGTTTCAGCCCTAGACTCGTCCCTAATTTTTCATACTTTGAGGTGTTTAGTGGCTAATGCTAACTTTTCCATTGAAAATGCACTGCAGCTGAATAACACTGTATGTGCTGTAGCTTCTGCAGTAGTTTTTTTTTTTTTTTTTCTTCGTTTGATCTCTGCCTGCATCATGTTCGGTGTTCTATCTGTGTTCTGTGTTATACATTTAAAAAACTGAAAAGATAAAAGGAAAATAAAGGAAATGCATTGCAGCTAACAGGAGCAGGACCAGTTTAGACTTTAGAATGCAGGCGTTGAAATGATTTATTTGTGACTTAGAAATACAAATTATATATATAATTATTGCTTTACTTTATGGATACCATAGCCTTGTTTTGGAATGTAATGTTGGAATGTATTATATTTATATAATCCAACTCAAAACCTTAGAGCATTTCTGAGCATACCAAACCTTTTAAAACAGCAACATAATTATTGCACTTTACATCATTGTTTGATGCTGTACAATTGTGTTTTTAATTAAACTAAATACTAGTGAATCTAGGTTGACGAGATCGATATTTTCATTCGCCATGAACTTTTCCCAACTATCTTGTTGTACTTTCTCTCAGTGTTTACCGTTCCATCTACATAAAATGTCTCTCCACACCACATTAACATTTACCGTTTCACATATTTGTTCCTGTCTGACGTTTCATCGTCTGCTTCAGGCTGATAAACTTGTCCAGTCACGGATCAGGGACTCCTCCAATCTTCATTTTTATTTTATATATTTAGTTGGTGGTGCTGGGAGCTTATACTCTTCTGCCTGTCAACCCCTGATAAATGATCCCACGTCCAAATATCACCATTTAATCTTTCTTTATCGTGCCTACACCCCCCTCGCTATTAGCATTTAGCCATTTACGCAGCAGCTCCCGGGCCTTAGCTGAGTCAATTCCCCCGTGTACAAGCCCAATTCGCGTCAGATTAGCCCAAATTAGGCGGGGAAGATTTTTAATAATGCTCACAAAGATTGCTGCAGTATTGAGATATGCTTTCGGTCATTTGCCGGGAGCGCGCGGGCCTTTTATGGCGTGCAAACCGATCTCCCGTGGTGACATTTTCAGTTCTTTTACAGTCGTGGGGAGAGCCGATGATGTGAAAGTTGCTACTGCGGCGTCAGCACTGCGAGCATGGGGATACAGTTAAATAAGGACAACCGTAAGGTGCAACAGAGTCAGCGAAAAGTCATGTTTCTAAAGGAAATAAGAGCTGATTGTTTGTGGAAAAGTTTCTTTCGGACAGTATGGTCATTTAAATGACAATTGGACACTTAAGATTCACCCACTGAACCATGTGCAGTAACAAATATGATAAATTGAGATTGGATGGTGAAATAATGGACAAAAACAGAACATGAAGAATCAATTATGTGGTAATAATGCAAATTCTTGTTCTTGTTCTTGTTGTAAGTAAATGTGTAAAGAAGTGCTTCATTTGGTTAAAGTTCAGTACAAAAATACAAATAAAAATAATCTTATTTAAGTATGTTTGTTATCTGATAATGAAAAGAGAAAAAGCAAATAAAACAATAAAATAAAAGTTAACTATGAATGATAAGATTGGATGATTGACAAAACATGTTGTTAGTTGCAGTCCACACCCGTTCAGACTACAAATTACAAGAACTTGCAACTTGTGTGAGCTGGGATTGAACCACCAACCTTTGTGTCAATGAGCCTAAACACTGTAGGTGAAAAGTGCTGTCTTATCTGTAGTCAAGCTCCAAAAGCTCATGATAAGCAATTTTTTTTTTGATCATTTTGCACTCATACTTATTTATGAAATTGTTTTTTATGGCTTTACTCCAGAGATCACTAGTGATATGATTAAAAAAATGTCAAGCTCATGGTTCACCACAAGGGGTGCCACAAGGGACCAGCCAGACCACAAGTCCACTGATCTGGAATGCCATACCCGCCCAACTGAAAGCTCTCACTGATCTAGAACTGGTCAACTGAATGGTCAAACAATGCCTTAAAGGGGCTGTACCTAATTTTTATTGTTTTGAAACATGAAAAACAGAACTTGTTGATGTGAAAGTCTTTACAGCAGTCACATGTATCGCCCACTTACCTAATGCAGTCCCAGCATCATAAATATTCCTCGCCATGAGTTTATTAGCACTTTTTACGAGTCTCTCAGCCCAGAGCGTCACAGACCGTTCCGGGTAAAGCTAACAAACATTAGCATACTGACTGCGCACTTCCTGCTTCCCTCGTTGGATAAAACGCTCTATAAATAGATGCAGAGTAAAGGTTGTGGTCTCATTTTCACCTGAATAGATGCTTTTGCATTATATCTGCACTGGGGCAACACAGATTTTACTTTATCACATGCAAAAAATCGGGAACTTGAACTAGTTTTCGTAAAAATCAGGTACAGCCCCTTTAAATTAAGCCAAACCTGTTAACATTATAATTAAAAGTGTTTTTGTAAGTGTTTTATGTTAAATGTTATGTATGTCTCTGTTGTATTGCTGTCTTTTTTGTTTCGGGGACCAGGTCAATGGCTTATGGCATTGGTTGCACTTTTAACTGTAACAACTGGGTTTTTTTTTTCTTCTTTTTTCTGTCCTGTCTGTTCTGGAGCTGGAGAGGCTGAGGAGGCTGCTTTACAGACGGGACGGAGAGGGTTGTAGCAGAACTGGCATGAAGAAGGGTAGAAAGAGAGAGCATATTTATGGATACTTTGAGACTTAACTGGTTCAGAGGCAAAAGTAGCAGGCTGTGTTTGGCCGCCGCCACAGACAGGTGACATATGGGTGCAACGTAAAGTGTTTCTGCTTAAAACCTAACGTTATCTTTGTTTAATCCCAAGAAAATCGCTAAATAAATCCAAGCACAACACCCATTTTCCAATTAAGCCTAATTATCAAGTATTTAAAACTCAAGTTGATCCTTTTGTCCCATTACCTGCCTTCCCACCATTAGCATCACGCGCTAATCGTGCAGCACTCGTAGCCTAAATACAGCTGCGTAGCCTTTGCCACTATAGCTTTTAGTCTCATTATACCGGAGCATTAAGAAGGACAATTACAGGGCATTAGTTTGACAGCGGGGAGGCCCAATCCTCCCGTATAGTGCCAGATTACACATAGGAAAGCCCATAGAGAAACACGGGCTAATGGCTAGGTATTAGCTGTGGTAGTGGGGAGCTATCAACTGTGTTTGCATGAAATCAGAATGTAAAGCACCTTTGTTGATGAAGTGCTATTTGTGTGAAGAGGAAATTTGCGTCTGTTGAAATTGGGACAGGATTTGGAACAGGGGGTGTTTGAAGAAGTGGTGTATTATACAAATTATACAACAATGAAGAAGAAAGAGGCTAAATGCTAGCTTGAAATTATGTTTGATAATAAAACCATTTTATAGGAAGGGATAGGCAATACCGCATTTTTGAGACTGGCACAATACCAAGAATGTTTCTATTTATTTATTTATTTTTAAATACCAATACTCGATACTGGTCTAACCAAATGGGTGAAGGCGTTTCAGTGATTATATGGATTAAAAATGGTTTCAAATAGAGTCTAATGGACAAATAGAAAACCGGACACACACTGATTAGTCCAAACTGCAGCTGGAGAAGGTGTTTTAACATAAAAACAATGAACAAATGTCTAAAATGCCATTATCATTTACATATGCTAATTCGTATTAATATTTGCACAACAGTATCAATCAACATATCGATACTTCAATACCGATACTACCATCCTTATTAATAGCATCTCAACACGCCACAGCTACCTCGGGACAGACGGACGGAAGCGTGGCTGTTAATCTGTGCCAATGGCCTCTCCAAACACCAATAATCCAAATTCAAATTTACCCAATGACACAATAACAATATGACCTGGCTAGAGCTGGATTCAAACATATTGCTTTTCCAATCCAGGTTATAAATGTTAAAAAAAGATTATACACTGAAATGGCTAACTTTAAATATTGTGTTTCTATTCCACAATGCAATATGCTCACTATAATTGATGATGTAAGTTTAGTTTAAGATACAGTTTATTGACCATTGAGGGAAATTCATCCTCTGCATTTGACCCACCCTTCCCTGCTTTTTGGGCCTCTTATAGCAGGTTTTGCCGAAATGTAATCTCTTGGTGACATGTCTGATGATCACCCATGTATCCATTTGCTATAACATTTTATCAACAGAAGGGGAAAAAAAAGAACATTGGATCAAAAGCAGTTAAGACAAAAGCAACTCTTCCATCTCTGTCTCGTTCTGAAGGTCCCAAGACGACTCAAAGAGGTGCCCTTCACTTTGCCTGCCGGTGCTTCTTTGTTAAACTAGACTGGGACGGGCCTTCAGGGAGTCCCCACACCTCCCACAGCCAGGGGGCGCTCTTCTGCGAGGTCTCTCCCCATTAGAACAGACAGGTGTTGATTAAAGCTGGACCCCTGGGTGCCGTGACAGACGTGTCAGGCTTGGTCACAGATCCTAATTTAGCTGTCTTCAAAATGTCCGCCTCCTCTTCAGCGGGGCGGCCGTCACTCTAGTGTCAGTGCTGCTGCGAGGAAGGTTAGAGCGAGGTGAGGAGTGAAACAGAGGATGATGTGACCAGTAGATGTGTTTGTTTATTTGGTCAGGACAGTACATGTTAATACGCTCACAAACACACTTTCATTCACACACCTATTGTACATGTTTTTAGTGGCAGGGGAAACTGGAGCACCTGGAGGACACCTATGCAGACACAGAGATAACATGCAAACTCCACACTGAAAGACCCCGTGCCGCCCAGGAGTTGTGAAGCGACAGCGTTAACCACTGTCCTACCGTGGCGCCATATTATTTGTGTTGATGACTGTAGTTTCACTTCCTGTTTTTGAGTCCCTTGTAAAGACTTTTTCTGCTTGGGTTTTGACTCAGTTTGAGGGTTGCTCTTTATTATATGTCCTGTTGAACATGTGCAGCACTTTGGTCGACTGTGCTGACTGTGCAGTTCAAATCAATCAAATCAAACCAGTATTTTCCACTTTAAATGCAAAATGAACTTATTATAATGGGGTTCCCTCACCATTGACCTTCTCAAAGTTATATTTTGAGGGATTCTACCATACTCGAGTAATGCTGGGTTAGGGGCCTGAGTGAGAGATTTGAGAGCTCACATTACTGTCGGGTGGGAGCCCTACAGCCTTGAACTTACTTTTGATTAGTCCACAAATTCAGAATTTGGGTCATACATATAATAGTATAAGTTCTGCAATTTGAACATGAAGTCATTGTTTCTATTTCTATTATGAAGCTGTGTTAGAGTTGTGGTTCGCAATGAACAAAATGTAAATTTATAGACTAGCCTTGAGGGTAGGGCTTAGTTATCTCTGAGCAGTATAACAATGACTTTCTCAAACGAGCTCCTTAGATTTAAAATTGCTTTTAGACGGAAGCCGAAACACCTCTGTCCAGAAGACTTCTTTTGAAACCTTTTCTACGGTGGATCACTCATGGACAAATTATGGCAACACCGACTCAGGATGTGTTCACACTTGTTGTCATTTGAGCCCATTTTTGTCCCGATGCGGACTTGGTTTGGACCTGTTTTGGTCCTTGTTTGTTGATCTAGACTAGGTTTAGTTTCAGGTTTAGATACAGTTTTGATGTGGTGAATTTGTCTTGTATTCTAGTTTAATTTAGATTCAGTTGGAGATTGGCAGTTTTGCTGGTAAAGCCTTTTTTGTCTTATTTTTCACAAAAAGCTAATTTAGCATTTGTTAATTACTAAATCAGACGGAAAGAACACTTTGTCCTCATAATCAGCATATTTAAATCTCAAATGAAACATGAGCCAACTAAATATTCTATAAACTGTGACGACACAATCCCAATCTCTTTCCTACACAAATTAATATGCAAATGAGATACAACAAAGCCAATTTATTGTGCTTTCCACCCAACATATACAGCTGTTCATTCACTTACCGGTGCACTCTGGTGACCTGTTACTGGGGCGAGCGCAGGCACAGCTGCACACTGGACGTGATCAGAGCGGCAGACAGATGCACGGACGCCAACAGACCGTGCGGACGGAGAAGAGAATGGGTTTGGAGATGGTCCCAAGCAGAGTAAACATGCGCGAGGAGGTGGAGAGGCGGGAGGAGGGCACGTGGGCTGGGTAAACACCAGCCCGCAAATCAGACAAACACATGTGCGGGGGTGTGATGAGGAACGGGGGGAGGAGGGCTCATTACAGACGACATATGTGGTCCGTGATACAGTATGTGTGCGTTGTACTCCGGGAGAGTCGGGCTTGCTCTTTGAGAACATTCTGGCAGACTGGTTTGCTCTATCGCCTCACAGCAAGATGGTACTCTATTGTCATATCAGACTTCCACTTTCCAGGCTTTGTCAAAGATCCATGGCTTAAAATATGGAGATAGGTCCCCCAGGCGCACTGCAGTCTTTCTACATTGTGTACTATTTTATACTAACTGATTAGCCTTAATAAAGCATGAACAAAGACTTTTATAATGATTTGTTTATTCAGAATTATTCAGCCTCAGTAAATACGGTATTAGGCATTATTTGTGTTGTTATGGGCCTTTAAAAATGCTCTTGAGTACCTTTGCTTTGGCATATCATGTTTTAGAACTAACTAAAAAAGGTTGTTTACAAAAAACAAAATGAATTCATATCACCCTGGCGTCTCATGTCAGGAATTCACTTTGGTTTCCATCTACTGGCAGCAGAGGGAATTACATAGGTGATATAAACAAATGCAAGCTTGCCTCTGACATACTGATACTGATACTGTGAACCACACAGTTGGGGTGATCGTCATTTGATAGCAGCAATGCTTAGAATGAGTCCAGGAATGATTTGTGGTCTTAAAAAACAGCGCAGAAGATCTCTAAGCTCAACCTATGACATCACAGATCGGGAAAAAGTGTTTTTGACGCTCAGAGAGGAACGGATTTTATAAAAGAAACAACAATCAATAGTGAACAAAGCTAAATGCACCTCTAAGTGTGTTTTTGACAAGGGGAAAAAAAAAAGCGCCCTTTTAGGGTTAAGCGTTTAAGTATTAAGGTTAGGGGGTCAGAGTTAGAGTGAGTGCATTCATTGTAGTTATTAAGCCTGAATCATTCTTAATAAACTATTTGTTCATTATGAATTAAGCCTTTGTTCTTGGTTTATTAAGGCTAGATGGAATGGAATGGAAAATGGAATTTAAATATTTGAGGCAGCTTTAAATACATCATATTACTTTGCTGATGGAGCATCTGCGTCCTGCTTTTCTCCATGATGTTATTGTTTTGCATTATGTCCCACATCATGGAATTAAACTTGCATTTCATTAATCACATGTGAAAATGAATGTGAGCTGTGTCGCCTCTCCACAGATCTGACCTTGGCCTGATGGTGTCACCTGCTTGTCTCTATGGAAATACATGAGTTTAATGCCATACTGTGGAACATTCAAGAGAAAAGCAATAATATTTTAATTGAGACTTTTGAGAGATTTGGAACTCTCCACCAGAAAAAGTTACATAGTGCACTTTTGAGAACGTTTGCTAATATTGTCATCAAAGTGGCTTCCTTCAGATGCTGTAAATCTTGGACTTGCTTTTTGACACTGGCAGCTCTATTGGTGTCTTTATTGTTATTTCCTATTCATGGCACATATGTGCTGCTTTGAATGTGTGCAGCGGTCCAGCTCGGCTCAGGGCACTTGTGATAAATGACTTTTCATTTCCTCAGTTCCGAGCCACACATGAGTCGGAACACAGGCACAGGAGCCTATCATAAATAACACAGCGTTTCATCACTTTGCATGGATCATATGCTGTTATTAGTTTGGCAAATGTATCTCCGGCCATCACCTCCTTCTCCATAGATGTTCTATAACTGAAGCTTAATCAGGAGATCTAGCTGAGCCTTTATTTTGAAATGGCAATATTTTTTTTATTTATTTAGGATTACTGGTGCAGATTACATTTAAGTAGAGGTTTCAGTTCTAATGCAGCAGAAGTTTTGGCGTGGAGACATGAATCTTAAGACACTGCAATTGTATGTTTGCATTCCAGTCTAATCCGGCTGTACTTCTGTTGTAAGAAGTAATGCACCTCTGATGATGTAGGTCAAGATAACGAGAGCTGAGCTGGCAGTGTTTGACTGGCACAGGGGAGACATGCTGTTTTCCCCAACAATAACATTAGCCTTAATAAAGCATGGGCAAAGACTTCATTCATAATGAACAATAAGTGTATTAAGAAGGATTCAGGATTAGTAATTACCTAATACCCTAACCCCTTAATTAAGTAGTTACTAAGCCTTAATCATTCTTAATAAACCATTTGTTCATTAAGCCTTTGTGTATGCTTTATTATGGGCAATTAGGTACTTTTTTGGTACCACTTTTACAATAACTACACCTTAATTTGCCTTAACAAAGTATGAACAAAGACTTAATTCTTAATAAACAAATAGTTTATTAAGCATGATTAGGGCTTAGTAACTACTTAATAAAGATTAGGGTTAGGGTTAAGAATAAGGGTTTGGTTAGGCTTAGTACAATTTAGCTAAAACATTCTCAACAAACTATGTTTTCATCATGAATTAAGTGCTTTATTTAGACAAGAATAAGTGTAATTATTACCCTTTGTTACCCTTTTTTTCTCTCTTTTTTCTCTTTTCTTGTCATATATACAAAACAATTTGAATTTAACCCCACTGCTCTGAAAAAGTGCATGACTGTTGAAAAAAAAAAAGAAAAAAATACAGTTCTAAAGTAATTGTGATCAGTATTGTTTGCTATTTCAAAATTGATAATGTATTATACGTTTCATTTTTCAATTTCTTGAAAACATGTTTTATTTACTTAATTTTTCCAACTTTTTTTTTTCCAACAAAATGTACAATATCTCTGTCAATTCTATTTATTTCTCGACACTTCTTTTTTTTCTACTTGGTGAACACAGTTGACTTCTATTTTTAGTTTTGCCCATTACCTGCAGTGGAACAGATTATGCAATTGAGCGCTTTTCATAACAAGTCTATTCATCTCAATTGTACACAGCCAAGATTGACCTCAAAGTTACCTCAATAAGCGCTCATCCCTGCTCGCGGGCCCCACTTTCACTCTCTCTCCATGCTAATACGCTAACCACATAGCATTAGCGTCCCTCTCTCCGCCACATATTACCCCATCCCTTACACACTGATCAGATCGCGCTGTACTTTGAAAACGCGATGACGGCATTTCTCCCTCCGCGTGCGCACGAATGAATTTGCGATCGCCATTTATTTGCGTGAGATTGTGATTTGTGATGCTAGCAGCGGCCGCGACGCATTAACCGCAGGCCTGTCCGTGGCACACTGGCAGCGCGTGTTTTATTTACACGTTTAGCGCGCCTCAGAACGGGAGCTATTGTCTGCAAAAGGCCATAAAGTGGAAATCAATGGCAGGCTGTAATTTAAGGTGTCTGGAGATGGGCCAATTGGATCAGGGTTTAGCTGTTGGAATAATACATGTGTCATTGAGATGTTGTGAGAGCTCGTTAGGTACTGGAGACGGCTTCAGCGTTGACCACAACTTCAATTGAACACAAATTATTGTTATTAATGAGAAAAAACATTGAATGATTTAGTTCAGTCACTTTTACGTCTTCCAAAAGTGGTATTTAATTGGAATCTATATTTCCTGGCCGGGCACTAAACATGCACTATTTGGATTCATTGCTGAGGTAAGATAAGCCAGATGTCCTACACCAGATGCCCTTCCTGTTCCAATCCAACACAAATTTTGACCAGAGCAGATGCAGTAGTTTTGTGAAGTGTCTTGCGCACTTTTGATGAAATACGAACTGCCAACCTTCAAATGTAAATGTATAGTCTTTTCACTTTAATTTCAAGACAATGTTGGTATTGTCTATAATTCAAAACAATATTGTTAGGTGGATTGGATTTATTTTTTGTTCCTTTTTTTTTAAACCACCATCAAATGTTTTCTAAAGACTGGGGCTGTTTCCCATGGCAAGGCAAGCTTTACATAACAGAATAAAACTGCATTAAAATCACAAAACAGCTTAAGTCATACAAAATCATTATAAAAATGGTTTAAAAAAGAAAACTCCAGATCAAATCTTTCAGTCGTATGCACAGCTAAACAGAACTGCTTTTAGCCTGGATTTGAACATTGTCAGGACGTCCCAAAGCCTGAGCACCTTGCCCTGCCTTGGTCTGATCTGGGCGTGGTTCGGCATCCAGGTCATCCAAGTCGTGTTCCAATGTTCATGTGATCCATAGGCACGTGTCCTCCGTTTGACTGGCATGTGGCTAAATTACCAAGGATCAGTCTAGCCTTCGCTGTCTTGCACTGGCAGGATTACCCATAATGCTAGGAAGTAGATTTGGAGGAACCCACTTCAGAGGTAAGGCAAGGGACCTAGACTTTGGGAAGCACCCTGGAAGTCACAGCTCCAACTGGCTGTCACCTGCGGCACTGTGTTGCCAAATAAGATTGTGTCCTTCAGCTTTTAATCATATGTGAACTCAATGTATGTCATGTAGACCAGTGTTTTTCAATCAGTGTGCCTGGGAACGCTAGTGCGCCTTCAGGTATTGCCAGGTGTGCCTTGAAAAAATGTCCAATTTTGGTTTATAAATGGATTTAATTGGAAAAGTTACCATTTTTGAGTGTCCTAAACATACTTCTGCACCCAAAAAGAAAGCAAAAGCAATCACCATCAACAGCACGGACATTATTTGGCACATTATGTATCCATTTTTTACTAAAAGTTCTGATTGGGTATTGGTTTAGTAGGTTGTGTGCTGTGGTATCTTTTCCACAAAAATAAGTGTGCCGCCACTCAAAAAAGGTTGAAAAACACAGACGTAGACCACCATGTTATAACAATATTCCCTCATCCTAGCCTATTCTAGCCTATTTTTATTTTATTAATACATATTTGTGTAATCCTATTGTCCAGCATTTGAGGCTTAATACCTGAAAAAAGCAGCTGTATTCTCTTTGAGGAGGAACAGGCTGCACTTGTTTTGAAAAAAGAAAGAACAAAAACCTCCTGTTGACCTTAATAATGCTTTGAACCTTGAGTTACCAGGACAATTACTATAAATGTAAACATACACTGAAGAATGCCTATACCTTTTAATCCACGTTATTTCAAAGTAAAATTAGAGTTGAATGATTTTAAAGAAGAACAAAAACTGAATTTAAATTGCTGCACTGCTATATTGGGTTTGAATCTTTTTAACTTCTATAAAAAAGTACAGCACTGGCTTCTTCCCATGATACCGCTACAAACGGTTGCCGTGTCCTCGGTCTGAACTCTCCGCCGTGACTCTTCTCTTCTCGGCGTGTTGTCCTTGATCCCTGTGGACCCCTCCTGATCCGTGTCCTTCACAGATGCTCCATGTTCCTCTCTCCTCCTGGTGCCTCTGCTTCCACTTCCACTACACTTACGTCCATGAAAACCTCTCCCTCCCCAGGTGAGATGTGCATGTATCTGTCACCGAGCTAGTGTAGTTCCAAGAGTACAGCCAACACCATGCTTTTTCTGCCTTCTCCAGGGAAAGTCTTATGGCTCTTTCTTTGAATGTCAGGGTCATTCTTTTATCATGATTCGAAAACACAAAAAACTGGAATATTGGAAGTACATAAAGATTAAAATAGGATCTATGCAATACAAAACACAAAACTCTGAACCGGTACAAGGACCTCGCTAACTTGCACATAGACCACATCGAAATTGGGATTAAACTGGGACTAAATTTGGAACTAATCCTGGACCAGGACTGAACTACGACAAGAACAGAACAATCGAAATCTACAGTTGCATTAGGCCAAACCAGGAAGTATTAATGCACCACTAACACTTTCTGGAGCAAAATTCTTAAATCAATTTCCCTATGAGGACAGTAAAATATACTTTAACCTTAGTTTCTTGGTTGATCATAAAATTGGTTGGTTTTCTTTTAAACATTTTGATGAAACGTATTCTATATTTTTAAACATGACACTCAAGGAAATTATGATTATCCATCAATTTGAATTATATTTGAATTAACTATAGATAGCCTTCAGACATCCGAGCAAACATCCACGAACTGATTTCTATGGGTGAAGCCATTCATTCATTCCAATGTAAAAGAGCAGCTCTGTCATCCACTGTCCAACAATGACAAGCAAATGTGGACTTTGTGAGTTATAATCTATCAGATACAAACTCAAAGACGTAAAGAAGAGTAAAGTGGTCCAACAGCACAATATTTATATTTAGGAATGCTAACAGCCGCTGTGGGCTAAATGCCACCGTGATGCTAGTGCCGCCGGCTGTATTTGAACATCTAAAGAACAATTTCTTTTCTGGGGTAATGCAACGTCCATTAATACTGCGTTACAGGCAACTGGGAAGTCGGTTATTTCCCACTTGAAATATACGAGGTCTGACCTCAGAGTGTTCGAGCTGAATTAACCCATATGTAAACAATGTGGCTAATGCTAACTGTAAGCTTAACAAAATTTGAACATTAAACGAACATCTCAAATATGTTAAATAACAGATTGTTTTCGGATTTAACATTGTAACAAGTGTTTACATCATTTATCTAGTGGTTAATTGCCCAGGTCCACTTTTTGTGGCGATTGTCATTGTTGTAACACGTCACCGTTGATTTCGTGTGTGAAGTGGCAGTTTCTAGACCAGCTCCCAGTTCACAAGTAGGATTTACCAGTTCAAGTAGAATTCCAGAGATTTTTTTTCAAGTCTGAGATGGGAAATATTCCAGTTACCATGTGCCAAGAGCGCACCATAAGACTCAGTTGTGACCGACTTGAATTAGTTGTCCTTAGAATACACATAATTGATCATGAAACATTAAAAGAGCGAAACAATTTAGTTTCCTATTGAATGAACGCTTATTATACGCAACACAAGCTTAAAAACAAAACGGTTCCTTGCTGCTAAAGTTTGACATCCCTATAACTCAAACCATTAACAATCTCCAGTGATGCTCAGTTTTTATCAGCCCGGCAAATTGCTCTTGACGCCCCTTGTCCAGTTTTGTCCCAGGGGCTTTGAATGGTCCATCCTCGTGCCATGCCATGTCAGCTGATGTTTGTTTGTGGACAGCTGTTTTCTAATGGTCGTTGTCAGGCTGGAGCCAAAAAATGTGTTTGCCTCGGCTGCTCTGACTGTCCCCCACAAACGGAGATGACATTGGGACGGGTGAGTCAGGATGCGCCCCCGGACTCTTCACTTTTACAGAGTGTAATCAGAGACGGGAAAAACTATGAAGGGTGCATTATCAGATCAGGGTTGAAGGAGATTTGTTTTTCAGAAAGATTGGGCCATGCTTTTACATTCTCAGTCTCCATTTTGGTTGATTTGAGCTCTTTCCTATTTTTTATTACTTGATAAAGTCGTTAGGATATGGGCGATATGGATCAAAAATCAACATATCAACATCTAACCCTAACCCACCAAAAAAACTACCCCGAAAAACTACTGCAAATGTCAATGTCAATTAGTCGAGCATTATACTTTCAATTAATCAATTAGTTGTTTGGAACGCGAAAGGCCTGTGAAGATAAGAATTTTACTCAATTTGTTCCAGATAAAGCTAAAGTGAAGCCTTTTAAGGACATCCTGGTGGAGAATAATGCCAGATGAAAGGGAGTTTTCATCAAAAACACACCATTTACACATTTCTCATGTCATTTTTATTTTTTATTGATTAGTTGCACTTTTATTGAACTAGTTGCAGCCCTAATGCCAACTGTGACTGGCAACTTTTGCACACAAAGCGTACAAGTAGAGTTCTATATCTTAGGTATATTGTAACTTATATACAAGTAGAGGATTTGCTATAAATAAACCGTTAACTAACACATTTCTTGGTCTTTCAACACATTTTTTCAGTAAAAATAAAGTGCTTCTCAATCTTTGTAAACTGAGAAAATTACCATTATTGATATATATGGCAAAATGTATTTGTATGTAAAAATTAAACAGATAAATCTTCAACATCAATATTTCACAATATTTCATATACTGGTTGTTTTTTTCCTCCGTGACAACTGGAACAGAGAGTATCTCGAGGACAACTGAGATGCAGCATAAACCTTGTTATACTGTAAAACATGAACCACAAAACATAACTAATACGTGATAATGGGTCTATTCTTCTACTTTGACAATAAAGAAAAAAATATATATACTGAACTAAGCCTTTTGTTTGATCCATCGTCCTTCTTTGTCGCCAAGGGAGCCATATTTCCAGCAAGGTTTGTGTTGATAAGGAAAATTGCAATTCATGGAAACACCACGCTGAAAGATTTGCAACATAATGAGCCAATAAGGTAAAAAAAATGTTAAAAGTGGTTGTTCGTAAGGTAAACTCTGTTGTCCTTATAGGGAAATTTGTCCAAAGAATGCGCAATTGGAGTTTTTCCCTATTGTGCATGTTTTGGGAGTACGATTGGATTGCGGTTGAGCATTTAAAGCTTGACTAAACTTCTGATCTCTAATGGATAACTAAAGCTCTAATATCGAATACAAGAGTAAAGCTGACAAAAGTTTGCTGTTCGTGGAGTGTTGGTCTTCATTTGATTGACGCAAAAGCTTTAGCAATACTTGAAAGTAGTAATTACCTTTCAAATTTGCAAGATTGAATTGCTCTGTCGTGTCAAATCATTCGGTTTGAATCGTGTAGGCGCAGTGTTGAGAATGTAATTAGTCAAAACAGTCTTTTCAACAGCAACACACTGTCTATAGAGGAAAGTACTGTTAAGTGATCCCCAGCTCAGTGGTAGCTTTCAGTTTTGTTGTGGATGTTGATATTGCTTTTACTTCTTGACCATTAATTCGGTTCTCGTTGCTGACTTAAAAGTATACACAAAAGAAAAGAAACAAACGACTGATGGGGTTTATCTTGTGTTCAAAATGATTTTATTTCAGCTCCAATCTGAGCATTACTGTACTGGTGTGACCCAGAGTATATGGTTCAGCTGGAGAATATAGAGTGCAGTGTGATTCCAGAGGTCTTTATACACAATAAACAAAGCAGTACAGAGAAAAGCCATCGCCCAGAAGCTTTAATCTCGTGTTCATCTAAAATAAATAAACTTTGTCAAATACATTTTGTTGGAGATTTTGAGAGTCCAGGCATTTGAAATTAAGTAATGTGTCATTTTGTGATTTGACCATATCAGCAAATGTTGTTGTTGTCCTTCTCTATTTTTAGGCTGCAGACCTCCTCCTGTGATGTATAGAGCCTAGATGAGCAGGGCATGAGGTCAAACTCCTCATCACAGAGGTGTTCACCGTCCTCAGACGTGTACAGGTGCCAGGACTTCATGCTTGTACTAGCGCTACTCAAAGGGTGCGTGTGTCTCCGTTCGTGTCTTGATCTGTTACGAGTGAAACTTGAGACTGTCTTTCACAGAAAAGAATAGACTGCACCCAAGAATCTATGGCATGCACATTCTGTCATCCTCATGGTGATTTATGACATCAGGTGCATCGTATCTAGCCTGGAGTCAACGCTATGGTATTTTATTGACAAACCGGCACATTAAAAAAAAAACATTTATTGAGAGGAATTACCCCATGATGCATCATCTCATTTTTGTGGTTGTCCAATTATGTTATTGTTAACCTCGTTTTTTTCCACAAATAATAGTTGTATAGAGCCAAAACTACTCCAATCAATCAGTTTAGCCTTCTGCTTAACATAATTTTAGTGCTTCTAGTGTAGTACTCGCAATATAAGAAGTATCAAAGAACTTTTATGTGCAAACAGCTTCAACCAGCAATTGTCAGCTTGTCAGACCTACAATACTAAGGACTAAATGTAAACTGACTGTGCAAATACGGCATCCCCAGCGCGCTGCAGTACTTACTGTCTATTTGATACTACAAGCTATTATTATATCTGTTAACCGACGTACACAAAAATGTGATTGTACTAGCAAAAGAATAAAACTACTTTCACCCCTGAATACAACGTGACAATGTAACTTCTAAATACAACTAGACCAGCAAATTCACCCTCTGAAATAAAATCTGACATTATATTTCAAGGATCATATCACCAACAATGCATATTTCTCTTCATACTATGGCCTTCACAGTCTTGAGATCTCCAATCCAATAAAGCGCAACCAGTGTAAAGCGCTTAGTCCCGAGCGTAACTATCAACGACTACCATAAAACTCCCCCTTCTCTGCTTCGTGAACTTTAAATGTTTGCACTTGGGATTATCGCTGAAACAAGCACGTAAATGAGCTGTACCAACACGCTAATCTCCTTGACCTATCACGCTAGCAGCCCCCGTAATTGATTTGATTTAGATGTTTGCTAGGCTACATGCTTTTCTCGAATGGACTGGAAGATGAAGATTGTAATCATAAAAGTCCATTGAGTCACGCCTGTGGGTCCATAAATGTGGTAATGATTGCTTAATAGCGTTGCGAGTTGTAGCGGAAGGAGGAAAATACAAATCTGGTAGATTATAGCGTTGGCCATTAGATTGTTGCATAGTTGCGCTAATGACTAGAATCAATGGCGTGTTGTAGCGGATTACGCACACGGCTTAAGCGCTTCATGTCACAGAGTCTTTAGTGGGAGAGTTACCGAAGCAAAACAAAAGGAACAGTGGAAGGTACTTAGAGGACACAACACAGTGCACATTTCTATAAATCTTGCCAAGGATTAGTTTTACCGTTCCCTTAGAATCTTGATCTTTAATCTTGATACAGTTTCAAATCCTAAATTAGAATGTTCTGCTGTAACAGTGTTGGATTTGAATTGGATTAATGACTTTTAAATTAAGAAAATAAGAGAGGTTGCACTATAAGGGAGCACATCCAGACCTTTTATTTTGCCTTTTTGTCTAGTTTTATGTCTTTTTGAACTTCAATACAATTGCAAATCATGCATTAGATTTTAGTCATTCATAATAATTTGCAATGCATTAAAGGTGCTGTATCGCAGGGGTTCCCAAACTTTTCTGGCCGGGAACCCCAAAATAGCCATGCAACTCACTCGGGACCCCCAAAGCGAAATGAAAATTACAGTAGCAATAATTTTAAGTGTGAAATCAGGTTTAATACTGGTTATTTGAATAGTTTATTGTCTTAGTGGACCCTATTTCTCTAAAAGATACTGTTTTTGATTAATAAAAAAGAGCAAATACAATGTCATATTAATTAAAGTGTGATCTTAAAATCATCTCGCGACCCCCAGCTCACCTCTCGCGACCCCCCGGGGGTTGCCGACCCCCACTTTGGGAACCACTGCTGTATCGGATTTTTACTGTTTTGAAATGTGAAATCGTATCCGTAAGCTATTTTTTTTGCACACAAGATCATCTGTTCGGGTGAAAATGAGACCACTGCACTTTTTCAGCATCCATTTATCGAGCATTTTATTCCAACGAGAAGAAGGAAGTAAGCTGTTAGCTTTTGTTTGTTAGCTTTACCTGGTGCGGCAAAAGAAAGCTCAGGGACTAGTGAAAAGTGAATATTTAGACTGCATTAGGTAGGTGAGCGATGCATGTGACTGATGTAAAGACTTTAAAATACACTAGTTGTTTTTCATGTTTCAAAACAGTAAAAATCAGATACAGCCCCTTTAATAACATTTATTTTAGACAATAAGTAAATTTGGGGCTTGTCTAAGATCTGTATTTCATAGTTACAATTCTCATTCTTCCTTTTGATACAGTTTTAACATTTTAACTGATTGACAATGACTTTTGGATAAAAGTCGAAACGTCTCTATCTTCAAACAGCGTCCGGATGACAACCCCTGAAACCCTTTCTACGATGGACCACACCTGGACGAATGAGGGTTTACATCGACGAATTTTAACATAGCAAATCAGACTTTTAATAATCTACTATAATACTGTTTGATTTTAGATGTGTCTATTTTAGTTTTTAAAAAGATGCTTGTACTAATCTGGGGCTCGTTTGGTATTTGCAATTTGTTTTTGGTTGAGAAAAAATTGGACAAAGACCTTAAATATTAAACAAATTAAACAAATTCTGATGTTTTATGATGAGGTCGCACAGCCTTGTCGGAAATCGTGGTCATGAGTTGAAGTTGCATAGTTTAAAAAGGGTATAACCGGTCAGATTATAGTTTATTGTAGCGCTTTCATGTCCGAATTTCTCACACTCAAAGCAAACTATCCTTGGTCTAATTGCTTCTATCTCGGTATGTGGAGTCGGCAGGTCCTCTTGTGTCCTTAGCTCAATAGTTGAATTGAATATTAACATAGAAAAGACATCTTGTTGAATGTAATGTAACTGTTAAATACTACCAAACAGTATCTATATTTATTATTTTGTTGTAAAAGAGTTTTCTTCTCCTTTGCGTAGGTGAAATGCTATCATTCTTCACTTTACGAACCACCCATAATGACATTTCTCCGGCCATTTCATCATGCTACAACAAGCAAATGTGTTTTTAAAAGTTTAATTTATATGTCTTGGAGGGGAATAAATGTCTCCACCTGTAGAACTCCCTCATATTAAGCTCATTAATTCAAAACACTACAGCACGGACAAGTCGGATGGCGCTGTTCCTCATGTTAATCACTATGACGACAGGAAATTAATACACCCCACAAACCTACCGCAAAATAATCACACCATTAATTACATTGGGTTCTTCCAGCATTGTGCTAATTGAATGTACCAGTAATGAATTTACCGTAGAGTCGAGAACAGTTCCGACTCTACCGACGCGCACCTAAATCAAATCAAATCGAGTGTCACGGAGCGTTTGGGAGACGAAGGGGTGTGCGCGGAAATGAGAGAAGGAGATATCAGACTAATGATGGGCGGCCATGTTTGATGAGCGGGCCTGGGTGAGAGAGATGAAACAGACTTGAAAAGGATAGAGGCTGGAGAGGCAAGATAAGCATTAGAGATAAAAAGAAATAAAAGTGTGTTATAAACAAAACAGCAATTCTTCAACGATGGAATCCCCCGCGTTTCATCTCTCGACGAGTAAACAGATTCTCTTTATCTGAAAAACGGTAAGGTCAGCAGGTCTCAAATGCAACTTGTCACGCAATGTGCTCTGTATATTTGTCGAGATTGAACCCATCTCTGTTTAAATCTATGCTACTCACAGTAAAACTTTTCACTCTTCCCTTTTCCTAAAGTGGTGTCTGATATTTATAGGCATTTTTTGTTCTAAAACAGCGACTGGCGAATTGATGAATCGATTTGCAAAATGATCGTTAGTTGAGGTCCCAAACCAGTGAATTGCTCAACACAAAATGTCTGTCACTATCAATTACTTGCACAACTTTGAGGCTTGGAACTGTGTCATCTCAAGACTAGATTTTAGAATAGTAACGTAATGTTTTTTGTATGTATCTCTATTGATGTTTGGCTTGTCTGACCTGTAAGTTTCTTTTTTGATTCTGAGCTCTATTCACACTTTGAGAAGGTGAGTGAAGTCTTTTTCCCAAGAACACAACAATATAAACTGGTTAAAATTAGAATTGAACCACCTAGAATTGAACCTAGTCATATGTGTCTGACTAGTTTTAGGCTTATTTGTATCAATTAAGTATTTTTTCTTGGTCAAGTCACAGGTTTTTACAAAGAATGAACTTCATCTTAAGACTAGCCACACATAGAAACAGTTGGCAACATAGGGAATATCAGCTAACAGCACTCCTTGTATGTAACAATACATACATTTAACTAGAAAACAGTAGTACTTTCACCCTGTTTGACACCTACAAGAGCAAATGCAATTTAGTACATATTTTGTGCCAAATACATACATGAAGACATTGGTGAGGAATAAAGTGGTCAAAGGATCCCAATGCATCTAAAATTCCATGACTGGTAACATCAGCAGTGTGCTAAATACTACCGCTATGCCACCTGCTGTATTAAAAATTTACTGAACAAAGCATTTGTTTGGAGGTAACGCTCTGTCAACGTCTGTTAAGATTTGAATTTACTTGACTTGAATTAGTTGTGCTTAAAATTGGCATCATTTGCCAGGAAATGTGTTAAAAGAGGGAAAACCTTGAGTTTCCTATTGAATCAACAGAGAGTTTCCCCATGTTACTCCCTCGTTAAACCACGCCCCTAATATGACGCGTTACCGACTATATCGCTACTAGAGTTGGCAAGTTAGTTAAAATGTCCTCCCCAGGAACACAACATTAGTTTGTTCGGGGTGAGGTTTGAACTTGTTACTTCCTGGTCGGCCGGCAAATGCTCAATCCACCACACCATTGAAACACTGAAAACGTCCTCCTTTTCTACTTGACATTTCCCACCCTAGCTGTTGAGAACTATGGCTCTATTTTTGCATATTTTCTGCTGCACATTTCCTGGTGTGAACTCCTGCTAGCATCTGTCTTCACAGTCATTACAGCGCTAGCGCAGGTGCTAATGGACTAGCTAGCACGCTGTGAGTGTGGGCCTGATTAAAACCTTCTTACCGATGTCTTCATTTCTCACCATCTATTTCCCCACATTTTTGTTCTGTCTCCTATGTACAGAAAACAAAACAAAAAACACAAACACATGAACAGTATTAAACTTAATGAGAAGCTTCGAAAACTTCAGACATATCCTTTTTTTGAGCTAAATTAGTTATCTCGTTTTCTTCAATCTAAAGTATCTGTCAATTGAGTATGGCAATGAACCTTGAATTTTAAAGAAAAAGAAAAGAAGGGTGATATTGAAAAAAATTCAACTTTCAAATTTTTTTTTTTTGAGTGTTCCAATAACAATATTCGGACGATATTATGTCTATCCAACAGAAACTTTTTTTTAAATTTATTAGTTGAGGTTTACAGCTCTCTTTGGGGCATTTTTAACTTCTTATTTTTAACAATATGCTCAATATTTAAAGGGCGCATAACTACAAAACAACATTCACAATATTATCTACATTTTTGATATATTGCCCACTGCTTCTTATACTTTATTGGACACAAACTCAGTCTTTGGACAATATGTTTAAATTGACTTGCAGAAAAGCACACTGATCAAAAGTAAGTGCTAATTCCAAAAAAACCAACACATGCAGAAACCCGTCAAAATATCTTGTCTTATTTTAGTGAAATTTAAAAATCTTAAATTGTCCAGCCCACTCAATTTAAATTTCACCTAGCATCCTTTTTGTTTATGTGCCTGTGTTTTTCATTCACCCGCTGTGTCAGGTCTGTGGACGGAAAGCTAGCTGTCTGCTGTCTGCTCCCTCACACGGAGATGAACGCTAATCAATGAATTGTCTGGTGAAAAGACATCAAACCCCACTGCGTTCTGCTTGTACGACTCGCACGGACACACACGTTTTATCGAGTGCTGCTTTATCACTGCTGGTTAGCTTCCTCACAGGCTTTTGTAATCAGTTTTGTTGGCCGACAGTTTGCAGAGGTAAACATGCACTGTTTTGAAAGGCACCGTCAGCAGGACTAATCTATGTTTGGAGACGGGTTTTGAAATGTTCAGTGTGTAATCTGATATGAAGGCGTTTATTGTAAGTCATCTTTTTGAATGCAACAGTGGGATCTTAACAGACAAGTATGACTGATTTGATTCGCTGAGTGCTTTGTAAGGACAAAAAGTTTGCAAAAATACATCAATACGCAGTGTCTACCATTTACTTTAGCAACCGTGACAGAATTTGTGATTGTGTTGGTAGACTGTGTAGATACATATGTCCAAGAACCGATAACAACAACGACAATGAAATGACAACAACAACGACAATAAACTCAACACTGACCACAAACTGACAACAACAAACAAACTGAAAGCAACAATGCACTGACAATGATGATGACTACAAGCTGACAACAACAATGACGAACTGGCAACAACGTCAAAGGTACATCGTTGAAGATAAACTTTAAAAATTGAACAACAACTAAAACAAATTGACAACAGGAATACCAGAACTGACTACAACAATGTCCAATGTGACAGTAACAACAACAATGAACTGACAACATCAACGGAAATCAAATCAAATCAAATCAAATCAAATCAATTTATTTTTATAATGCCCAAAATCACAACAACAGTTGCCTCGATGGGCCACAGGTAAAAGCAGTTCAGATAACTGTCCCAGAATGCCCCTGTCCTTTGACCCTCCTTCGCGGCGAGGAAAAACTACAAAAAACCCCATGGGAAAAAGTAGAAACCTCGGGGAGAACCACAGTGAAGGAGAGATCCTACTCCCACGGACGGACAGGCTGCAGATGAACTAGGACTGACGCATCCACTTGGACTGTGGAGCCAGAACCACATGACGAAATGAACGAAATGACAACGGTGATGACCTGGCAATGACGATGAACTGACTACAACAACGAACTGACTACAACAACAATCATAAATTGAGAACAGCAACGTCAAACTGGCAACACTCACGGCAAACTGACAATGACGAACTGATGACAAACTGGCAGCGACGATAAACTGAAGACAAAAATGACCAAACGGAAAACAACCATGGCCAAATTGACAATAACAACTATACTGACTTCAACGACTACGAAATGACAACGATAAACCGACAATGACTTGCAATGAAAATCTGACCACGACAACAAACTGATGGAGACGAACTGACAGCAACAACAAAGTGATAACAATAACAAAACCAAAGTGACAATAGCAAAGACAAATCGGCAACAACAACAACAACGAACTAATAACAACAACGACAACAAAACCAAACTGACAACAGCAAAGACAAATTGACAACAACAACAAACTGATACAACAACGAGAAAATCAAAAAACAATAGCAAAGACAAATTGACAACAACAGACTGATAACAACAACAACAAAACCAAAGGGACAATTGCAAAAACAAATTGACAACGATGAACTGATGCCAACTACAACAAAACCAAAGTTGCAATGGCAAAGACAGATTGACAACGACAACTACAAACTGATAACAACAACGTCAACAAAACCAAAGTGACAATTGCAAAGACAAATTGACAACAACAACGAAATGATAACAACAACAAAACCAAAGCTGCAATAGCAAAAACAAATTGACGACAGACTGATGACAACAACAACAAAACCATAATGACAAAAGCAAAGACAAATTGACAATGACGAAATGATAACAACGACAACAAAACCAAAGTGACAAAAGCAAAAACAAATTGTCGACAGACTGACAACAACAACAACAACAACAACAAAACCATGATGACAAAAGCAAAGACAAATTGACAACAACAACAACGAAATGATAAAAACAACAACAAAACCAAAGTTGCAATAATGACGGACTGATAACAACAACAACAAAACCATAGTGACAATAGCAAAAACAAATTGACAACAACAAAATGATAACAACGACAACAAAACCAAGTGACAAAAACAAAGTGGCAACAACGACAGCGGACAGACAGAAACAATAACAACAGCAGTGTATGACCTGAGAAAGCAGAGCCACCAATCTTTTGTTCATTTGACCACGTTTCTTCTTGCTAATGTTACCATAATACAGACTTACTTACACTGGCAAAACTGTATACCTGTGCACATTTACCCTTTTACTCAGCACTACATATTAAGGTTATAAGTCTCCAGCTGGACTGCAAGTTTGAGGCCGCTTTTGCTGATGCCAGAAGGTTCTGCTGTGTACATTAAATGGGTCAGTGATCTAGAATGTTTATAAAAATGTGTCTATTCAAATGGCCCAGAGAATGGCTTGGCTGTGATGTATTGAACCTGACAGTCCTCAGAGTTTATTTTATTGGCAGAGTATGAGCGGGAATAAGTGTCTGCCTGTGCTATCTGGCAATTTACAGTGGGCCTTTAGGGCAGATTTAGTGTTTTATTGGTGGAAATTTACAAAGCTGTGATACGACGGTTTAAATCTAACACGCTGACAGAGACACTACTGTCATTTATTGCTCATCTCACTGCCATTGTTCAGTCGATTTATTGTGCTCGGTCGTAACATGGGTTACATAACGTGGAAAGGAGGAAACAGAATTCTACCAGGATAGTTACCTTAAAAAGTCTGTTTTTACATACGTTTTTGTGATTCATTTTAACCTGCAAAGTCTTGTATTGGATAATGATTCAGCTTTTGTATACATTTTTTCCCTCTTCTTTTTTTTTTTTTACAAATACAATACAATACAATACAAACATGCAGTTTCTCAATCCCTTGCTACAGACTTAGGGCTAAATAAAAAACAATAAATAGTATTAAAAATGTAGAATGAATATCAATTTACTCAAGTGTTTAAAGTTAGAGGTGGATGCAGGTAAAACACTCAATGATGAATTTAAGTTACATCACATTATTGACGTATTGCAAAAAATATATTAATAAAACAATTAAATAATGTTTACTTTTAAATCTAAATATAACTACATAAATAACATGTAAAATCTCGAATTGCAAAAAGTCAGTTATTGAATGAGGAGGGATTTTTAGCTGCAAAATCTTCTACTGGATAATAATTCAACTTTTGTATAAATCTTATGTAGAATTACCTGGAACATGTTTTATTTATTTCTTTATTATACAAACATGCAGTCTCACAATTCTAAGCTTCCAAATCTCAAGATGAAATAAAATAGAATATCCAAGTACTGACAATCTAAAATCAATTTATCCAAGTGTTTATTAGAAGGGGGAAAAAACACGCACATTAGGTAAAACACTGAAATATGAAAGAATTGAAGTTACATCAAAATATATCAAATACAAATTTAAAGTACCACTTTATATTAACCACACTTATTCCTGCTGTAATAAAGCATGAACTTAATTCATCATGAACAAATAGTTTATTAAGAATGATTCAGGCTTAGTTAAGGGGTTAGCGTTAGAAGGTAGAGTTAGCATATTGATTATGTTGGTACTAAGCGTATGACAGGTTTTGATGATTTTCACATTTTTACTTTATTAGGTGTATTAATACCTGATCTAAACATAAATCATCGTTTTTCACCAATCACGCAGCTGTCTGTGGAGAAAACTTTAAAAGTATGTTAAAATATACAAGAAGTAAACAGTTTGTGAAGGATTTATACAAAAGAAACTTCTTTTTTTGCTTCTCTACACATTAATTCAACAAAATAAAGGTGTTTGCATGTGATTTTCTTTGTCAAATAAAAAAAAAAAATCTGTGACGTTAGTTGACTTTTGGCCCAGTGTACCATATGGTTTCTTGTTAATTTCCTAGCATGATGTCATCCTTTACAACCAGGAAGTAAAATTTAAAAATCTGGGGTAATATTTGTAAATATTTTAGCAGAATTTGAAATATATTTATCTTTGCTGCGTTTTAGTTCAATGTGTAACCCAACATGTCATGGGCACTTTAATACACTATTTCAGTGGTTCCCAAAGTGGGGGTCGAGACCCCTCGGGGGGTCGCGAGGGGTAAGCTGGGGGTCGCGAAATGATTTCAGGATCTCATTTTAATTAATATGACATTGTATTTGCTCTATTTTTTTTAATTTTAAACGGTATCTTTTAGTGAAATAGGGTCTAATAAGACAATAAACTATTCAAATAACCAATATTAAACCTGAATTAACAGGCTTTGACACTTAAAATTATTGCTACTGTCATTTTCATTTCGCTTTGGGGGTCCCGAGTCAATTGCGTGGCTAATTTAGGGGTCCCGGGCAGAAAAGTTTGGGAACCCCTGCACTATTTGTTCGCTATTAATTAAGTCTTTGTTCATGATTTATTAAGGCCCCAAAAAGTGTACCAAGTGTTACCAATGAAACAATGAAATAACATTTTCATTTAAACCTAAAAAATAAATCAATATCAAATGTTAAATCTCAAATTACACCCGATAAACGTACCCTGCTTTGTGCTATTGTCCCTCCCTCGAGATCACGGCGTTTGTTCCAAAGCACACAGCCATTTTCCCACTAAATTTACCTTGGCAGCGGTTTTATGATTTGATCCTTAATCAAAGCGGGGCGACAGCTTGAATGTCACCTCCTGCGGGGAACAAAAGTGCCCTGACTGGAGCAGTATGGCCCGCGATGGCTAATGAATGCTAATAATGTACAGGGCATAAAAGATACGGGTGACACAGGAAGTGGCGTTTGATGGAAGCGGCTTCGGGCGTCGTTACTCAAAGCTGCTGTGAAGACTTTTTGTCAGGAATATCACAGGGTACGAGTTTTACGAAGGCTTTCTGTTACAACTGTGCATCTATTATTTTTGTTGAACCGGATTGAGGTAAATTCTGTTCAGTGAGTTGCAGTTTTGGAGCAGCTTGGACCCATTTGAAAATCAAAGTTATAAATACAGTTTATCGAAGTACAACCCGAGTACAAAAAGGACACTGCACAGAAGGTTTCACTGCTTTCTTATGAGTTAAATAGGACTGTAAATGTCCAAAAAATAAGTTCTACTGATATATTTTTTCCTGATTATATTCTTGCAGGGGTAAAACGGTGCACAGTTCCGGCAGTAATTGAGTTAGCGGTATTTTAAAATCAAGTATTCAGAATACAGTCCCTAAATTTGGCAAAGTAATGGAATACGTTACAAAATACTTTTCAAACCATGTATTCAGTATTCTGTAATGGAATACATTTTCAAAGTATTCTTCCCATCACTGGATATACAGTTGAAATTATAAAATACTTTAAATACATACATATTATATACATACATTAAGTTACATTAATTAATTGTTGAATGTTTTCATTTTGTTGAACTGTTTAATTTGTTCAAACATGATTACACTATAAAAAACAATTTGTACTATTTGTACAACTGTTTTATAAATACTTTTTTTTTTACTTTTTGACAGAATACAGTAGTATTCTAATTCTAACACATTGTACATTTTTATTGTATTTTTTTTTTTTGCATCACGGCTCCCTTTAAAGTGATGTTATAATTTCCATCTATCTATTGGTCCCCTCCAGACCCCTGAGAGTTTCGCCCCTGGTTGTAGCCCCATAGTTAACAGTTGTTGTTACGGTGGAACACATCTACATTAAACAAGAAGCTTTACTTAACTTAAAAGTCATTTTGACAATAGATACTTTTACTTCACAGTGAAGAGCAGGGCTCTGTACTCTCTACTTCAGTACATTTTTAAAAGGACTGAAAGTAGTTTTCATATGGTCTGAGGAGTTCTTTCTCAGCATATTCGTGGTGACATCCTCAGGTTTTGAGTTCAAGTGCTGACTTTGAACATAAAAACATAAAAGTCACTAGAAGAAATCGGAAATCCATTATAATTGATACTATTGACCAAAGAGCAACACAATCATCAAAATGTCCTGTGTCTGTCCTGTTCTCTCACTCTGTTCATATTTCAGGACAAATATCACTGACGTATGTTTAAAACCGCGTGCGTTGCCGCTGATTGATCGATTATTTGTATTAATTAAGATGTGCTCTTGGATTAAAACTACTGTGGGACGTTTTTCTGTGATTCCTGGGCCGTTTTACTTGAAATAAAAAGTGTCAAAAACGTTTCAGTCTCCTCTGATGTGAGGTCTTGCTCCCCTTCGCCCTCGTGCATCTCTTTGGGAAGAAAGAGGAAGAAAGAGAGAGCGGCTCCACATCTGTCCACTGCAGCATAACGCCACGCCCCCTCTGTAAAGAATCATTTTTAAACAAATTGTTGCATGGATTGCGATTGTTTTCTGTCAAAAACCACACAAATACCATTCTACCGGAGATCTTTGCAACGATTATTTCCTGAATCAGAAGTTGCCTATATTAATTTGTCTTCATTCAAAAAAATCCATGGAACTTTCGCGGCACCCCTGCCCTCACGCCACGGCATCCCATTTGAGAAAGCCTGCTCTACATCACGCCCCCAAAGTGGAGTCTAGACTGTAGATCATCCGTCATCTTTAATCTCCAACTTGGCTGAATAATTTTTATGATTCAATTTCACTCCCCATAAAACTTTCTTAGACACAATTTGGATGCGACAATTTGTTTACAACTCAGCAGGCGTTCAGCAATTATGCACAAACATCTTGGATCATTTCGTCTCCAGAACTCCAATAACGGTTAGATCGCTCTACGAAAACTGCGGCCACGTAACAACCGCCGCTCCATATGCATACAAATCCCAGGTGTGAAAATATATTCAGATGTGCGCCGTTGCATATTAGATATCATACGAGAAACCTAATGGAGCGATCTAGAATGCAGCGCAGTGTGCCGCGGACGATGTGGCCTGACAAGCGACGCCAAATGTAGCAGTTTGCGGCTAATGTAGCTTAGCAGCACCGTTTGCGTCATCATCTTTCCCGAGGACAGGCGCGTGTCAGAGGAGCGGGCCAAGACGGAACGGTGAGTCGACGCAGCCTTGAGAGGAGACGCAAGAAAAACTGTCGGCAAGATCGTGACACTAAAGACTGCAGATGGAGACGATCATGGCTGCTTAGGGCCTGAGGTGGGGTGATCTGTCTAATGGTTTGTCTGCAGCAGTAACTCACAGGATGTTGTTGTATCTTAGTAGATGTATTTGTATGCAAAGGGCTATTCAACTTAAGGCCTGGGGGCCAAATCAGGCCCTCCGAGGGGTATGATACAGCCCTCAACCCATTTTTCAAAATAGAAAATATTTTATCTCTTGTTATTGGTTTAGTCCTGGTTTACTCCTGGTTTACACCTGGTTTAGACCTGGTTTAGACCTGGTTTCCTTCCTGGTTTAGTCCTGTTTAGACCTGGTTTAGACCTGGTTTAGTCCTGGTTTAGATCTGGTTTAGTCCTGGTTTAGACCTGCTTTAGTCCTGGTTTAGACATGTTTAGACCTGGTTTAGTCCTACTTTAGACCTGCTTTAGTCCTGATTTAGACCTGGTTTAGTCCTGGTTTAGACCTGGTTTAGTCCTGCTTTAGTCCTGGTTTAGACATGTTTAGACCTGCTTTAGTCCTACTTTAGACCTGCTTTAGTCCTACTTTAGTCCTGGTTTAGACCTGGTTTAGACCTGGTTTAAGTCCTGTTTAGACCTGGTTTAGTCCTGCTTTAGTCCTGGTTTAGACCTGGTTTAAGTCCTGTTTAGACCTGGTTTAGTCCTGCTTTAGTCCTGGTTTAGACATGTTTAGACCTGGTTTAGTCCTGCTTTAGACCTGCTTTAGTCCTGGTATAGACCTTCTTTAGTCCTACTTTAGTCCTGGTTTAGACCTGGTTTAAGTCCTGTTTAGACCTGGTTTAGTCCTGGTTTAGACCTGCTTTAGACCTGCTTTAGATCTGCTTTAGACCTGCCCTGTTTAGACCTGGTTTAGACCTGGTTTAGACCTGGTTTAGTCCTGGTTTAGTCCTATTTAGACCTGTTTAAACCTGGGGACAGCACTACTTCCTGTAACTTTAAACTTTTATTTTCCTAAATTTCCTCACAAACTGCAACTTCACAGATATAAAACTATCATAAATACTTACCACAGATGCCCAAAGTAAGTCAGAATTAGAAAAACACGAGAACCTGTCATATAGACTTCAAGTAGGATAATTAGCAGCTATTCTATATTAACAAGTGTACCCTGCCCAACAATAGATAATTCACTCAAACTGTAGAACCTTTCGCGACTAAAATCCACACGCGGCACATTGACATTTAGTTCCCAAAGTGGATGCAGCGTGTTTTGGCGTGATAGAGCTGTCTGTGTCTCTGCCCCTCCGGCTTAGTCCAGCTCCAGCGGCTACAGTCCAGCCAACGCCGTAATAATGTCATCACTGCCACTCTGCCAGACTTACACCGAGCGACAGCGAAGATAGTTTCCATTGTATTTGTCATCCACTATGGAGCTCTGCAGTTGGTGACGATGTGTAATGTCAAATAATTAAATATGTACGTACTGTTTGAAATATGATGGGCACTGTTGAGCTTAATACATTTATGCAACGCTTTCTTATAACTACACTTTCAATACCCTTTAGAAAACATGAGAAAAGACAGCAATTAAGTATTAGTTTACTAAAAAATGATTCAGGCTAGTGTTAATGAATACGTCTAACTTTGTAACTGAGTAGTAAATCTGTACGAAATCTGAATCATTTTTAATAAACTATTTGTTTATTATGAGGCTAATAAGGCTAATTAAGGTATTAGCTGGTATTTAAGTTATAGGCTAATAAAAGTAATTTTGCTAGTTTTATTGAAATGCATGTTATGGTGCCTATAAATCTTAGAATTAATTTAAATTATATTTTTAATTTTTTGTTTCTATTTTAATTACTTTTTATTTATTGTTATCTTAATATTTTATTTATTTATTTGTTTGTTCATTTTTTAATTTAATGAAAATGTGTTTAACTTTATTTCACCAGGCTACAAACAACAGAACAAACAAACAAACAACAAAAACAACAACAACAAAAAACTACCCAAAAAACCTTTTTCTCTAGGGTGACCTGGGCCAATGTGCAAAATTGCAGCACACAACCATAGAATAAATAAATAAATAAAAATAATACACAATTACACAAAACAAGATACAATAGGAGAAATTCAAGGGGAATTTTGACCACCCAGTTTTTTTTAGCTTAATCACATTCAAATGTTAATTCTGCATTGGTTTTAGATCGAGTATAACAATGATAACGACTTATTCATTGACATCTGAGCCCGTCATCTATACGTCCTCTTCTGTACATTTTTGACACGTGGTTGAAAAGTCCGGGCAGGTTGGCCCCGGGTGAAGTGGCATGCATTTTCAGCTCCACAGTATGGATGACACGTGAGCTGTCAAGGCGCTGGTGTCTCCCATAGGTGCACCTGTCACCCGTCCTCTCCCAGTGTCCCTTTGGCTTCGTCCCTGCGGGGTCGGCTGAGACAGCAGCACAAGCTTAAGAGCAGAGAGGCAAAAGTTCACGGATATTTTGGTTTCTGCAGTTTATCTGACTTTTTTGGTTCAAATAAATAAAAACTGCCATGTGTACTGATGTTCATAGCTTATAATTTGGGCTTATAGTTGCGAAAATGATAAATTAAAAGTGGAGATTCATGTAAAATAGTTTTCTACGAGTGTTTGCAGGTGCGTTCACACTTTCACCACATCAAAACTGGACCTTAACCAGGTCTAAACCCAGAACTAAACGTGGACTAGATCAGTATCAAATCACATGTTATTGCATTAAATTCATGTTTACTGCAAAATAATGTTTTTCAACTTTAACTCTTGAAAAAACTCTTGAATTTTCTTGTAGCTATATGTTTTTATGTCTTTTTACTTTTTACATACTACTTGAGGAACATTAACGTACAGATTTTTGACCATTCATCTATGCTATTGAGGAAAAACAATATCCACATTTTAAACACACAGAGTTGGGTTATTAATGGCTTATTAACAACTTGTATGGTATTATCATCTATTAAAGGTCCCATAACATGCAAAATCGACTTTTCAGAGGTTTTAACCTTCCTACAGTGCTATTTGGGCCTCGTATGTTGTGCCCAAAGTGGTTTTTTGATTGATTCCCGCATGTTTTCACTAGAGAACTGTCTTTTCAGTCCCCTCGGCTGAGCAGGCAGACGGGGCTCATCCCATGGATGACGCGCTTCACCATGGATGACGCGGTGTTTAAGCCACGCCTCCAGGAAGCGCGCAGCCGCAGAATAAAAACAGCTAATGCTAATGCTACACAGTAATTACTACGATGGATACGACAGATCGAAGAGTTAGCTTGTTATTTACCAAACGGCAACGTCCGTCGTCGAGGTACTGGAGCACGTCAAACTCCAGGTCAGATCCAGGACGTAGGACTCAGCACGACGCACCGTCAGGACGGATAAAATGTTTATTCAGTGTTTGTGTATCGCTGTTTACCGGAGCACACGGCGCATGCGCACTATCTCCGCTCTAGACTTCGGCACGGGTTGGGCGGGGGAGGCGCGCGAGTTGGGAGGGGGAGGCAGCCTGCTCTCTGTTCGGGGGGGTCAGATCTCAGAGTGAGCCGTTTGCTTTTGCAAGGAGGGGGGCCAGTCCAAGAAATGGGTGTTTTTTGGAAACTGTTATGTTATGGATATTGCTCAACGCAAAATTTTATCAACAAAGCCCTTAGAATAGACTGTGTAAAGGGCAAAATAGCAGAATATGGGACCTTTAATGTCCGTAATAGGTGCTTATAAGCAAATACATATGCTTATTAACGCCTTGGAAATGAACCTAAATTTAAAGTGTTACCCACATTTTTACTGTACAGCACTTAGACATCCTTTTATTTTTTAATTTCCCACTTTTCCCTGGCCCCTCGTTCCCCGGTGCACAGTTTACCACACCAGAAGCAGCCCTTCCTCCAGACTCCAGACTATACCAACCTCCTATTTCCACAATCCATGTCGATCTATTTTACAGTCCCTTTTGGGAATATTTGGACATAAACGCGGCGAGTTTTTGGAGATGCGAGCAACCCGGTACAATTCATTCTGACTGCTTGTGTACAAAGTGTGAAGGACATGAAAATTACATGAGGAGATAAACAGCGCACCCGTTTATTTAATTTTTTCTGGACCATTTCAAAGGGCTTTAGCTTGGTGTTTGCTATGTTACAGTTTAAAATATGCATGAAAGCAAACACAAAAAAAGTTTAGGATTTTACGCATACAAACTACAGAGGTTATCGGCAGCCGGCGCAACGATTCTCCCTCGTGAATCTGAAATTAGGCTCAAAAACAGCTGGTGCAGGTGCAGGACTGATATGAATGAGTGGACAGAGTATTTCCAGGATGATCACCAGTAATGTGGAACTGAGAAGACAAACTAAAATATCAATTAAAAAATGAAACGCAAACAAATGATGTTATTTTGATTTGCCTTTTGAGCTAAATCAATGCAATTCAATTCATTTTTGTAGCGCCCAGGATGTTAACAACAGTTTCCTCGATGGGTCACAGGTAGAAGGCAGATTAATTAAGCGATGTTCAATAGAATTTAGCAAATGGATCTCAGAGTCCCAGAGCATTACCTGTCCTTGACCTTCCTTCTCGCCAAGGAAAAACAACAAAAAAACCCGTGGGAAAAAAGTAGAAACCTCAGGGAGAACCACAGTGAAGGAGAGATTCTATTCCGACGGACGGACAGGCTGCAGATGGACCAGGACTGATGCATTTGTGGAGCCAGAACCACTCAGGAGGAAGGAAGGTGGCTCATCAAGTGTAGAGAGAGGCAAGGCAGATGAGGAACATTTCATCTACTTTAGAGAGAGTTCCTCCAGGAAGATTAGGAGCAGTTCATCTACTGTAGAGAGAGTTCCTCCAGGTAGATTAGGAGCAGTTCATCTACTGTAGAGAGAGTTCCTCCAGGTAGATTAGGAGCAGTTCATTCGTTGTAGAGAGAGTTCGTCCAAGCAGATTAGGAGCAGTTAATCCAGTGTAGAGAGAGTTCCCCCAGGAAGATTAGGAGTAGTTCATCCAGTGTAGAGAGAGTTCGTCCAAGCAGATGAGGAACAGTTCATCTAGTGTAGAGAGAGTTCGTCCAAGCAGATGAGGAACAGTTCATCTAGTGTAGAGAGAGTTCGTCCAAGCAGATGAGGAACAGTTCATCTAGTGTAGAGAGAGTTCGTCCAAGCACATGAGGAACAGTTCATCTAGTGTAGAGAGAGTTCCTCGAGGAAGATTATGAGCAGTTCATCTAGTGTTGAGAGAGTTCCTCCAGGAAGATTAGGAGTAGTTCATCCAGTGTAGGAGAGTTCGTCCAAGCAGATGAGGAACATTTAATCAAGTTTAGAGAGAGTTCCTGCAGGCAATGCAGATACAAATGCTGTCAGAATGGACTAATTCCCTTCAGAAAGTACCAGATCTTGACCCTATGGCCAGACAGTGTCACTATGTAGGTTAAAACCCCCGTGGATATCTCCAACCTAGTTCTTCATGCAAATTCTTAATTACTCACAGTTTCCCACAGCTTTTTACAATTCAAAACAATTTCACATGTTCTAAATTGCTTACTACTACGAATGAAAACTGCAATAACAAATAAGCTAGTATTTAAATTCAAAATGTTATTTAACCTATTCTTATTTCCATATTCAACAGTGAAAGTATAGTTGAGAATATATACTTGATTAGTCATTTGTTTAATACCCTAAAATGAATAATCTGTGAATATTTGAAACTTGAAAAACAGTTTAGTTTCATCAATGTTGGACTGATGTTGAAGCAGCACTGAGCGATTCCTGATGACTGGCACGTCACCCGCATTACGCCGCGGAGATGGGAGGTTAAAACGAAACTTTGGAACATTCTCAGTGGAGATGGATCAGGTTTTTTGCCCTTCTGTGGAACGTTCGAGGCAAAGTAAGATCTCCAAAGAGCAGAGGAACAAGCTGGTGGCAGATCCTCGACCAGAAAAGTAAAATCAATTTAAAAAAAGTTTATTGATTTGGGAGAAACAAGCCCCTTAGCAGCAAGGGTGCATGTTTTTCAGCTTTGTTTGTACTTTTTTAGTTATTTAAGTAACTTTTTTGGCTGAAATCTTACCCCTGACTTAATCATAATGAGTAAATAGTTTATTGAGAATGATTCAGGCTTAGTAAATACTTAATTAAGGGTTAGAATTCATGTTTTATCAAGGCTATAAACGTGTAGTGTCAATGTTTTTTACCCAATTCTGAAATACACATTTTATTGAATACATCTTGTCTGTTCTTATGATTCCTCTCCTGGGTTTTATCTTTTTCACGCTAGTAGCACCTCCACCCCCACAACCGACTGCCCAGCGCCTCCTGAGACTGCAGTAGCCTGTGTGTGCTGTGGTCCACCGTCACTGCAAACCTCTCTAATCGATCCCTCACCCCGCTCCCCTCTCCTCCCGAAAGAACATTGTAAGCGACAAACAAAGAAAAACAAAAGTAGCCTGCTCTGTAAGGTATAGCAAAACATGTTGATGTACAGTGATCCAAGGTTTCATTCTCTGTTTATGAAGTGATTTGTTCCAAGGTTGGACTTTGAAACTGCTCCAGGGGTTGAGATGCTTTTCTTTTGCCTTGAATTTTCCACAGTTTGCATCAGATTACATGGCTATCTCCATGGAGACAAGGAGGTAACACCATCAGGGGTCAGAGGTCTCATTTATAAAACTTATTAAAAGCGCATAGACAAAACACAAACTTTCAAAACTCTCCTCTAAATTGTTCTTATCTCTCTGAGCTCAGACCGTCTTCTTCGTCGTCTCTGTAGGCCATGATGTGCAAAGTTATGAGTTTTTGGACCGCACTGTTCATTTCTTCGTAAAGTTGCGATAAATCCCAAACCCAACGTAACATTTTTATTTTACGTACACTTGCTGTAGAAATGAGACCCTGGATCTGTGGAACACCTTTTTTGGTCGTTATTGGAAAAATTTGTCTTATAGCTACACAGGATATCCAGAATTTAGCGATTTGTATGTAGAAACCATGTATTTTCTAGCGTTAGTGTATGAAAAAGTAACCCAATAATATAATAATAGTCAAATTTGCTTGATTTAATAAATCCTGAACAAAATTGTGTATTAGGGGCCCACCGAGAAACGTTTGTACTTAGAGCCCAGAATTTGGTGCTCATGTAAAAATAGTACTTCAAACTAAAAGTAGGACATCTGAAGATTACTCCAGAAGTACAATAAATGCAGCTGAGTACATGGGAGTACTATCCACCACTGCTTTTTGCACGAGTTGACTTGTAAACAAACTGGAAACAAAGCATTTTAGTCAATTTGCAAACAAACTGTGAACAACCAGAAGGCAAAGAAGCAAGAACTTGGATCAATATATATTTTTTAAACCCTATAGCTGTCCAAAACACACACTCCTCAGGCCCCTCCCCCGCACACGCCCGCTCCTATAGGCCGCCTTAATGAGGAAGCTGATTATGTGCAGCCCGACCGCCGTCTCTGCTCTGAATCGGAATGAGAAGGACAACTCTGACACGGGGCCTGAATATCTTATCGATCCGTGGGCGCGCTGTTGGTCCGTCCTGTGTACCGCCGTCATTAATGGTGTGTGCCCAACAAAGATGTGCAAACCGGGAGTCTATCAGGCCGGAGGTAGTCCGGGCGAGTAGTGGTGTTTACCAGGATTAGGCCTTAGTGATATTGTTGTTTGTTGACGTTCTGAATAAATAATGTGATTCTGGGAGCTTTGGGAAATGGATTAAATTTTGTAATGGGCTGCAGAAAGTCTTTCTGTTTTCATGAGTCACCACTGCAGACCAGATTTGTCTGACTCACTGTAAGAATGTGTTTTTCATGTATTACTGTTACTATCTGCACTATATGCACGTAATTGAAAATGTAATAAATGTAAGATACGTTATGTTTAATGTCATACTCCAGGTCATGTAGTAACATCTCAATAGAGAGCAGCATAAGTGTCTGGTTAAGTTGTATTTATTATTCGCTGGGAATAAACTGTAACATTTATAGATCTGGGGAGTCTTTCCGCAAAAGGTGTCAGGAAAAGGCGTAATATCATGACAGACATTTGGAGCTGATTGGTCGAAGCGTCAAAACAGTGGAACAAGCTGCAAAACTGTTGTTCGATCAAGTTGAGAGAAAAGCACAGACATCTTCCCCGTTCTCAAATGCACTAATCGCCTCTGTGAGTAGGTGGATTCTCAAGAGTTTTTGAACTCACAATTGCATTTTTTTGCATTTTTAGATTCATACAGGGATGTCCCAAATGTATCAAATGTAAGTGTCATGACGGTTGTGGGATAAAAAAAACAACAACAATCACAATTCACAACTGAGACCCTGATCAACCAAGAGTGATACTTTAAAAACTAAATTTTTTAAATTCCCATTGCCTTACGTGACAATATTCTTTGTTTGTATTCAACTCAACAATTCAAACTTTCTGAATGAAACAAATGAAGCCAATTTGACAAAAACAGTCTGATAAATGTTATTAAGAAACGTAATTGCGTTTCTAAAATTGTCATATGATTATATTCCGACCTAAATAATCATGATTATCAATTAACTGAATCATCAACATCTGCTCTTCTGACCCCACAATGCACTTTTTTTTTCGTTTCAATGCATTAAAAAAAAAAAAAAAAAATCTATTATTGGCATCTGATAAATATTGCAATACTTACCATGGCATTACTTGATATCCGCTCGATCACTGGTATCGCCCATCACTAACATTACAGTATTGACTTTTACAGCCACAGTATAAGACGTTTAAGCCTGTACTCAGCCTCTTATACAACTGTGCACATATCCCAGCATGCAACAGGAGCCTCATCCAGCAGCCGAACAATAACTAAATAAATACAAATGTCCAAACCAACCCATGGGTGATACACGTAGCATCTTTATCTCCCCCTATCCCCGCTCTAAATTACTTCCTCTGTCACGGGGAAGTAAAAGAAAACGATAAGTCTGCAAACGTGAATATGGAACTGATATGAATGGTCGTCTCTCCCGGGATTCTTTTGAGCGCTGCGCCGGTGACAGATGAGAAATGAGACCATTCTGGCCGAGCTGATAGGGCAGTGAGAGATGGGGAAACAGGAAGTGAATGAGTGCGGCGTGTACAGTAGTGTTTTAATCACGGAGGGTGTGTGCGGTGTCGCAAAATGTGGGAGTAAGCTGCAAATATCAAGAGTGGATTGATAGTGTCGTGTTCATACGCCTAAGCAATAGTGGGAGATAAGTTCTAGGTTGTTCCATGGAAGGGAATGCAGTTTTATATTGTAATAGATGTATGTTAGACGTTGGAGATATGTTTTTTCTTTAAGAAGATATATATGCAAAATGAGGTTTTAAGTATAAGCTTTGATCATTTTGCCACCTCAGTTGTATTTAGTTTGATTCTTGTTCTTGTTGCCAGATTCAAAGAAGATTCAAAGAAGAATCTGGCAACATACATATTCAGAATACTAATTTAGAGTAGCTGTATTACGTTCTCTTTTTGTAGTATTCAGAATACTTTACAGTTACTTTTCTAAAATCAGACATTCATTCATTCATTTGATTGCTTTGGTATTCAATTATGAAATTTAGGCTTCAAACTGCAGTGAATTTGTAAGAAATATAAGAAATGCTGAGCTTATGTATAGTGCATGTGTGATTTTCCCTTCTCCAATTTGTAATAAAAGTTGTCAAGCAACAAGAACAAGAAATGAAAGTTTACTTTTGTTTTCAGTAGATCCAATATGGTGCAGAGGGCCTATGGTGTACGTCTGGCATGAATCAATTGGACTGCATTTCAGGCTCGAGTGAAAATTTCAGTTTGCACTTATCACATCAGCCCACAGCTCTGCACTTACTTGAGATTCTTTGAAAAATCAGACAATGATTTATATGCATAGGGTTCAAATGCTTGCGAAACCTTTTCTGAAAAGCAAAGGACATATATCCTGCTACAGTGACTTTTTTGAGCTTTCAACCATGTTCGGTGATCAAAAACATACCTGAAGTAACATTCAGTTGCTTTCAAGTTGTTTTGAGGGATATTTATTCAAAAATACTCCCCCATCTGAGCGTCAAACACACGTCCTGCTGAACTTCCAGGATTTTCGGACGCATTTCCAGACTTCATACGTCACTTATCAGAGAATCTTCTGTTGTTTTTAGTCCTCAAATCATCGCAAAAACTCGTTCTGAGCATTTCTGCCGTCTAAACGCAACAACTGATGCAGTAAATCCGCACAGTGACGTACTTTCAGCGCTAAGAACATGTTTAAATATGAAAAATGCAGAATATTTTCTCCTTTAAATCAATATCTGTAATCTATGTAAATCTATGTAAGTATGTAGCAGTTAACATTTACAGAAAAGTGCATTGAACTTTGTCATTTTCGATGGCGTTTTGCTGTGTTGTTTTGTGTTTTGGGTTCACTTGTTGCCTGCAGAAATGAAATGACTTTGCTGTAAAACATGGACAAGATGGAGTCCGCATTAGTCATCGTCATCATCGCCCACAAAACCCAATCCTGTTCTAGATTTGCATTTTGCTCGGGGAAATTGTCAACGTTAATTTCTTTAAACGTCTGTGAAAAGAACACCCGTGATTTTTTTTTTTTTTTCCTCCTTCTTCTTTTTCATGGCATCTGGAGGCGTTTATTTCTATTTCGTGGTCTGCGGTGAAACGGCGTGGCGATGGCGGAGAAGAGCACATACGAAGGTGTTGCTCCTAAACCGGCGGACACAGCTCTGTCATGTCTGCTTTCCCCCGCGCTCCTGTCTGTTCTGTCTGAGCCTGTTTAACTTCTCACCTCTGTCCTGCCTCCTCCCCTCGCTGTTTGTTGCAGATGGACCCCAAAACAGCCGGCAAGCCCAACCTGACAGGGGCTTAGCAGCTCAGAGAGACAAAATACAGAGACACAGTAAAACAAGCATGATTTCACTTACTACGTTCGGTATATTTACATTAAGTGAACCATGTACAGCGGCTATTTTGTGCAAGAGAGTGATTGATTTCCATTTTGAGATATGGAGAGACTCAAGACAATAAGCATTATATGTTTTGGCTCTGTTTAGACCATGGAAGGGAGTGATGATGAGCGATGCGTTGGAGAAGCAGAGGAGGATAAGATAAGACTCTTCCTCTCGGAGTCTGGACAATGTGGTGCTGAGAACAAAAACCTGGAAGAAATTGAAATTGTGTGTCTGCAAAGGTGGTGCTAGGGTGGAGGAAGAAATGCCGAATGGAAAAGAGGAGGGTTTAAAATGAGTTTGATGAGGCAGGTTGCACAGGTGAGGAAGTAGGAAGTATCTTTTTTCCGTTGTATTAGTTTACATGGGGCAGACACGAGCTCAACAGAAAATATGTTCTACACGGACTACAAAACCGTTTTCAGGCCGCAAATCGGTGCATTGCATTGCTGACACGTTTACATTCAATATTTTAGACAAATCAACCTACTTCATATACTATTTTAGCAGTGAGACTGTTCCATCGCTCATCATTTGCATGAACTCTCGGGGGATCACTACAGAAGTGCATTCCCTACAGGAGTGTGGATCTGTGGCTAAAACGGGCAAAAGTGGGCAGAATAAGGTGAATAGTAGTGCATTTTTTTTGTTGTTGTTGTTATTTGCTTTGTTGTTGTTTTTGTTGTTGTTTTTAGTCCACATGGAGATCTTTGGTTTTCTGCAACTTCATAAACGTTCATATTAAAATTACATTTGTAACAGGAAACATAACTTTCATTAGTCGTTTTACTGGAGAAGTGGAAAGGCCTCATGCGCTTACGAAGTCCTTCGAGTTAAATTAAATCTGAAGAATCTGAGCATGCATCTGGCTTAGTTTGGCTGTACACTGTAAAAGCAAATTTCCACATGAATTAAAAGCTGAAATGACTCGAACTTAGAATACAAATGTGCATTAGTTCTGAATATTTCTATGATGGACAAGCAGATAAAGCAGGTAATCAAAACTAGTGAAACTGAGCCAGAATACTCTATGTGCCTTTTTCTTGTTTGAAAAACCATGGAATAAGATTTGCATGTCTTTTTGCCCAAAAAAAACAAAAAACACGTAGGTCTATTTTTATGTTCAAGCAAGGTGAAAATGTCCAAATTTGAATGGAAATCAACGTGTTTTACCCCTTTGAAAACAGACACATATTTGCATTTTTAAATTTATTTTTCATTTTAAAAATGTATTTATTTAAGGAAAAGGGTGGAACAATGCATATTAATGAACATATACAGAAATGTAAATATGCCAGATTATAGCCCAAGGCTAATTTCCATCTGCATAGATAAGAACATACATACAGCACACTTCAGTTAATCTGAGACAGCAAAACAAGGTTTTAGCATGTTAGTACAACTACAAACATTCACCAGAAAACTGAAAAAAGTCGAAGAGTCACAGACAACAGTTAAGACACAGATCTGTATTGCACAAGCCCTTCTACTGCAGAGTCCTATTGCACACACCCCTACACTGCATTTGCACTAGGGAGGTTCCAATATCTAAATCTCTCAGTAGAATATTATCACAATAATTATCTCATAATAACATTTATTGCAATGTTTTGATTAGGCTAACAGAATTGTAGATTTGTTTTTTTTCTTTTAAAATGCCTTGACAAGACTTTGGTGCGAATCATACAGTCATATTCTAAAAACTTAGTTTTTTCTAAAAACTATATCTTCATGTTGTCTGCAGTGAAATGGAGCAAAGGATCATGATTTGTGTGGTTTCCTTCAACAAAGCAATACGTTTAAGCAAAGGAGCTTGTAAGTCAATATATTATGACATTCCACACGATATTATTCAGACTTCTGACGACAGGATTGACCCATTTTTCAGGTATGATACACCTCCACTTCACACCAATAGAGATTTCATATTCAGCGTCAATAGCCGTGTTTTTGTCTGACGTTGAACTTAATTCTCCTTTGACGTCGGCTCATGAGTTTTCCGAGCTCGTCTCCTCCTGAGCAGATCCGTGGCGTTTGTGTCTCAATCTGCGTCTGTGTCTGATAACGCTCTGTTTAATATTGCATGCTTTGTCTGTTTCACTATTAATGTATTCCTGCGATGTCTTGCGTATCTCCCAGGCTCATCTCTTCTTGCACTTGTTAGGGGGATCCCGCGGGTGTTCGGGGTGGTTCCACAAAGCCCACACACAGATAGGAGCAGCTCTGGCCCTGAAAGCAGAGTTGGCGTTATAGAGAAAGTATTGGCCGGTGGTATCTCTCGCGGTCTTATCAGGCATCGGAGGAGGAAGGAAACTACACAAACGCTATTGAGAAAAGCAGCTGCAGCCTTCTTTATAGATTTTTAAGTTTCTTCCACCAAAACAGTGTTTGTTTGTTGGCTTATAGAGTTTCAACTTTGCATGTTTCGACGGCTTGTCTGCTATCATTATCCGTTTCCACCATATAAAACCTATATCTAGAAAATGGGTTCAACATCCAACAAAAAGAACAAAACAGAATGTGAAAAGGAAACTATGGAACACACAAAGTGGCACTAAAACGAAAAGCAGAACAAGAACAACTAAAGTCAGCTATTTCCGATCACTACAAAAGAGATTGGGATGGACCCAGAGTCATTGGGACAGAGGACAAACACCATAGCTGGTTAAAAGAGGCAATAGAAATCCAGGAACGTGCCCCTGCTAAATCAAGACGACAGGGCTTTCTTGCATTCTCATACTTGGGATACTGTTCTGTAGAAGTCGTCTGCAGAGGCCACGCCAAAGACTGTGTAAATCAGCCGGCGGACACGTCACTGTAACATGGAATGGCTCTTCTGATGATGACACCAGACAAGCGGTCGAATAAAAGGTATGACAACAAACAAACAGTGGTCTAATAAAAGTATAATCAAAGAGGACTGAATTAACTTTTTGGGAGTTGAAGGCTGCAACTCTCATTTGGTCTTCTTCTGTTCTGCCCAGTGGATAAAGTTGTTGGGAGAGAAAATTGCATAGAAATGTGGTTTGTGTGCAGTTTGTAGTGGATATGTTTTGGTATTTTTGGGGGAAAACATGTATGGCATTGCTTTACAGTATAGAATATTGTTTGATTACAGATGCTTCTTTGCTCATAAATCCTGTGTTCTTACTGTGAGCAAGCTTGCAACTCCACAGATATGACCTGTAACCTGACGTGGTGTTGCCTCATTTTTGTCTCCATGGAGATAGAAAAGTTAATGCCCCACTCTTAAGCATTCCAGGCAAATCAATTATCTCCATCTCTCCATTTAGGGAAGAAGGTGTTGGACATTCCCCCTGAAAATGATGATGCATGTATTTTTTTCACTTTAGCTGTGAAAATATGATGGAGCACAGTGGTTCTTGACTCTTTTTTTTTTCTCCCTGAAGACGTTAGTAGTTATCTCCCAAGCAAGGACGTCCATAGAAATGTGTTGGCCTGGGGCAAGAAGCCTCACATGGGCACCCTCTAATACCACCCCCTGTCTACTCCCTTGCTCCTAAGGACAACTGTAGAAATAAAGAAAGTAACTCTAGTTTTAATATGTTTTCTTATGGCTCTTATTGCTCAGAACTAGTTTAGAACTAGTCACTCACTTGCGTAATGCAGTCCCAGCATCCTAAATATTCACCTCCACGAGTTTATGAGCCCTTTTCATGTCTCAAGGGCAAAGCTAACAACCATTAGCATGCTAACAGTGCACTTCCTGCTTCTCGTAGAATACAGTTCTCTTTAAATAGATGCAGAGAAAGCACTGTGGTCTCATTTTCACCCGAATATATGCTTTTACAATATATCTGGGCTGCAAGAAATCGGTCACATGAACAAGTTCTGTTTTGCATTTTTCAAAACAGTAAAAATCATGTACAGCACCTTTAATTTTTTACCTTGTACTTTATGGTAAAAACAAGGAAATGGTGGTAAATAATAAAACACGTTAAGAAAGAACTTAGAAATAAATATTATCCTCCCCTATCATCCCGACTCGGCTCTTAAAATTTCCATTTGAGCCATATATTACTACATTCCCCCCCAAAAATACCACCAGTGATCACCAGCTCGTTAGGACCTTCATGCTGCTGAGTCCACACTTTGTTGATCCGTCCCGGGGGAGCGTTGTGGTCCTGACACTGCCCTGGAGCTGTTATGGAGAGCGGACACCAGCAGAGGGAGAATGGGAGCAGGAGAGGGGCTACAGATGCAGTATTGGAATGGACAGGGACCCACACAAGATGGACAGTAGCCAGACACTCCCTTTGGCTGTTTGGGTCCTCTGCCACTCACACACAGGGACCTCGGAGTCTGAAAAATACTTGCTGAGGAGAAAGTAAAGCAAATATTTATAATGGAAGATTGCTATGATTTTTGGACCGTGTTTTTCCGGTATCAGTTTGTTGTGGCCAATCTCCTGGTTGTGTTTTCTTATTGTTCATGTCAAATTGTATATTTACTTTCAGTCTTTGTGTTTTTGTTATGTTTTTAGATATTGGCCAAGATTAGTCCAAGATTAGTCCTGGTTTGGTTTGGTTATTGACTAAGGGTGCGTTCTCAGTTGCACAAACACCACATTAAAATTAGGACTAAACTGGGACTAAACCCGAAACTAAATATGGACTAAACCAGGACGAAAACAGGCCCAAACAAGTCCAAATCAGAATTAAACTGAGCTCAAACCAGCACCAGGTGAAAACTCAACCTCAAACCTGACTTTTGAGCTAATTTGGTCTTATTACTGTTATGTTTTCTAATGATAAATAGCTTTTTATTCTCTTATTATCTCCACCTAAATTGGTAATAATAACAAACACCATAGTTGATTTGCCAAAAAAAAAAAAATGAGAATATTATTATGTTCACTTGATATACTAAGGAGAGCTACATTTTGTATTCCCCAAGCTTGAAAAGTAATATTTGCAACAAAAGAATACATATAATTGAGTTTATTACAAACTTGTTCCAACTGTTAAACTAATCCTTGGTGTATCAGCCCTTTGGAACAACTACGTTACAGAAAACAACTTTGAAATTCTCAATTTTATACCAAGTCTTTAAACATCTTACAGTCCAGTCCAGCGAGTTTGGAGTCTGCAAAAGCTATTTCCTTTGGGGCCCGAGCCACTCTTTTCCAGTTCCATGAAATAACCATTTTAAAGTTTGCCTGCCAACTTTAACATTTGACATTTCTTCCCAAAGTAATATTTCATTTCTCAATCTCTGTATTTGATAAAGCAGAGTTTTTACAATTTCTCCTCGGTAATATTCTGTGGTGGAGCCCAGCTGTGCCGTGCGGTCCGATGGGGATGAGGGCTCCTGACGTTTGGAGGGCATTTCTGTAAAATAATAGCGTGTGTGACCCTGGGCATGTTCTTGGATATACGGACTGTGGAGTGAATTCATTTTGCGGCGTATAAAGTTAGCTCTGAGGTCCAAAGGTCGCTGGACTTTTCGTTTGTCGTATTACTCGTTTTCTTACTCATTCTCTGTACTGTGGGAGTGGGGGTTGAACCGGCAACCTTTAGGGTTAGTGGGCGAGGGCTTCAGACTTACTCCTACTGACTTGTATTTGAACTAGGAATCTTCACATTCATTTTTGATGTTATTGTGTTTTCAAGGTTCATCTCAAAAGTTTTGGTTTTAAAGATTTTTTTTCTCTATTGATTCTTCATAATTGTCGGGATGAGTTGAAAATCTCACAGTGACGATTGATTTCAGGGAAAAAAAAAAAAAAAAAACTCAAAAAATATGTTAGTAATTTTAGTGACCAACCAACCAACCAAAAAAATGTAATAGTAATAAAATAAAATAAAAATTAATAAGTAAGACAAAATAAGTAAAACAAATAAAATAGATAAAATAATAATAATAATAATAAAATGCATAAATTAAATTAATCTAAATAATACACATAAAATAAATAAAATGCATGAATAAAATTAATCTAAATAAAAATAAATACAATTTTCAATTTTGAAATAAAAATAAATTAAATAAAAACAGATTTTTTTCTATTATATATATATATATATATATATATATATTAGTTGATTAGTGAATCAGGGACACACATGGTCCTTCCGCATCAAAACAAAAATGGCTGCTCACAAAGAAAATATAAATTGGAAAAAATATGATATCTGAGGTGAATGGAAGTTTGATTAGTCACATGTCGTGTCCAGTAAGCTCATTTACTCATGTATCACTGAAATAAACAAACCTGATTGCACGATTCTGCCGGAGTTTGGCTTGAGACACAGCTGAGGAAGGTTTGACCAGACTCAGAGCTCTTCTGTATTGACCATTCAGGCAGAACTGGTCTGGATCCCAGGCAACAATATTATGTCTGATTATTTCCAACGAGAAAATAAAAACTGTTGCCATACACAACCATTGACGTAATCTTCACAACGTTTCAACTTGACTTTCCTTTTCCATCAGTCCAAATTCTATCAATAGACATCACATGCATATCTAGACTAATCCATCTTGCTACATCCCAAACTCCCCTCACACCTCCTTAATCTCTGCGCTCTCGTCCTAACTCCAGCGGCAGAAGCTGTTTGACCAGCCTGATTTGTCCAAACACACACTCGCTCTCGCTGGTCAGTCTTCTCCACACAGGGGCCCATCGTCAGTGTACTTTTCATTTATTTTTAATGAAAGGCCGCGCTCCTGAGCCCTCATCCCTTTGCACGGTCCAGGCTCTCGTGGCTCTCTGGGGGCGGGCGGCCTCTGAAGCTGCGGTGGTCGGCTGGACGCGGAGCTTGGCATTTCGGGGGATTCTTCAAGATGTTTATAGTCGGCTTAAAGGGAAATGCCAGCACCTTTTAAAGAGTGGGAAGTTTGCATAAGATAGGAGTTGCCATTGCATGTCTCAGTCGAAATGTTCCATGTCGGTGGATGAATTGAAATTTTAGATCTAGTTCAGACGAAAAAACCAACGACAGTCCATAGGTTTTAGAGTGCTTTAGTTGTTTGACAATTAATTGGTCGATGGTGTCTTAGTTGACCAAAATTTGTATAAGTCGACTAATTATCTTACTGGGATTACTGGGAGTTGATTCTGCAATTTTGTATAAATACATTGTTTACTAGTACACTTCTATATTAATACATTATTTTTAGCCTGAAAGTTTTTTGCCCTCTTCATGCACTTTGATCAGATATTTGGTGCACTCGTTTTTTTTGTTTTTTTTTACTTTCCATGGTAATTAACAATAAAAATGTATCTTTTTATTTGTTTGAAGTCTTCAAAATGGTGGCTATAAACAAACTTAAGCAAACAGCAAACTGAAAACTATACACAGATGGTTGTCTTAATTGTCTACTTGTGATCATTTGATTAAATGTGCACAATGTAACTTTTCTGGTGTTGGGTTGGGGATCCCACACTGCTGAATATTATTGGCAAAGCAATAACATCTCCATGGAGACAAGCAGGTGACAAACACTACCTCAAAAAGTTAAAACTACACCTTTAACTTACCGCAGTTGGCTACAACTTTCACATTACATCCATCCATTTTGTTGAGGTTAAGCTTCTTCTCCCAGTGGTTACGACATTCACCCACGAGGTCGCCATTTCAATCCCTATTCACCTTATTCCTGAAGTTGCCCTACGCGCCGCCGTCTTGTTTCCGTTGTAGTTCACACGGAGCAGACGAGCTCAACAGAAAATAAGTTCTACATGGACTAAAAAGCCGTTTTCAGACTGACCAGGAAATCGTTGTGTTGTGACTTGTTGTTGCTCGTGTTCATTAAACATTTTACACAAATCAATCTACTTTATGTAACATTTTAGCGGCAAGACTTTTCCCTCATTCGTCATTAGCTTTAACGGAGTTCTCGTCAAACGGAAGTGCGTTTACAACAAAAGTGCAAAAAACGGCAAAAGTGGGCGGGGCAGAATAAGGTCAATACAGATCACTTGTTGTGTTCTTGGGCACGACATTTCATTTTTGTTGTTGTTTGAGTTGTTGATTGGTGGTCGGACGGGCAATTGTCGCTGTCAGATGTCAGCAACACTTCGTCATACGTAGCTTTCCAACACAATGTTATCATAGGAGCTTATCTATTTACTTTGATTTATTCTTGTGTCTTTTTACCAAGCCCGTTGCATGGACTTTCGAAAACAAATACCTCCCTGTTGTCATGATTAGCCTGGTCCCATAACCCCATGTCTCTTTTTACCACGTTCAACACAAAGCTCCTGTCTTCCCCCATACAATATCGTCCCCCGCGGACAAACACATCCATAGAACTCACCATACCCTGCCTGTATGTGAAGTCAATCGTTTCCACATAAACCGTGCACACATACACACACAGAACCGCCTGTGTCCCCGGCGCTGTTCCCCGGGGAAGGCTTTCAGGGACGCACCAGTCACACACCACTCTTTTATAGGAGGTATAAAAAGCGCAGTGGCTCTTAAGACGCCCTCTATCCGGGGCAAAGACCTCATACAAGCGATATTCCATTGTGTCCAAGCAGGTTTGCAGAGAGTGTGGAGGTGAGATGGCTTTCCAGAAAAAGGCCAGGTATGAAAATAGTGCAAAGTCGTGTCAACAATCATGAATAATATAAAGGACATATAGTTCTCGAGATGATGTAAGGTAGTAGTTGTTTTGTGGCGAGTACCATTTCAGAAAAAAAGAACAGGATTGGAGGCAATGACAAAAATGCTAAAAATACTTTGAGAATGGACCGTGTTAGTACATGGTTAGATGAACTTTGCCACTACAGCTTTGTGGCATCATCGGGGACTTGCTTTTTTTTTTTTTAATTAACCTTAATACAAGTGTTCAGAGCATAAGGTAACCACAGTGTGCAGCCAATCAACTTTGATGTGAGTAATTACAGTTTTGAGGGCGCTTACACTGGCTTTTAAAACCTAAAAGGTTAATGCACACTTCATTGTTGAGAAATTCATCCCCCATCAGGAGCAGTGGGACCCATCTCCAGATTTTGAGGTAGGCTCAGTCAGGACTACCCTGGCTGGAGGAGTTTTACCTGTGTGCATGTTTAATTGTACTTGTACCTACTTGTAATTGTACCGCTCCTACTGTTAAATTCTACTTTTGGCTGGTTAGCCACAACATAAACAATATAAACATTAATTGCAAGTAATTTCCGACAATGTTCTAATATTTAACATGCTGATGAATTTGTTTAACTTTTTCTTTAGTTTACATATTAGCAAAATTCAAAATATGAGTTCATTCAATAATGCTCATGTGGGAAATAACCGACCTCCCAGTTGCCTGGAACGCAGCACTTTTATAAGGTGTTTTATACTCCGCAGACCAGGAAGTAGCACAGGCTAGTTGTGCGTAGCAATAGCATGACATCAAAACTCTGCTCTGGGCTCTGAAAGTCGGGATATGTTAGCAAAGTGCGTAGGTTTGGATAGTATAAGTCATGTTTTTCATGTACAGTAAAAATCCGATACAGATTCTGTTTATGTACTATAAAAATTAAGGAAAGGTTACCCCATTAATGCAATAAATATTGAGCCCTATAAAATACTTTCCCATCTTTTGAGATTGTAATTCTAGTGGCAAGACAATTTTAAGTAGTGCAATATTACAGATCAAGGTTTAGATGTCTGAAAGTAGATTAACATTTGAAAAATAAAAAAAACATTGAAGGGACATTTTTGAAGGTTATGCATTTGTATGCACTAGTATGTGCGCATGCATCAACCCGTGTGCTGCCTGTTACAAGCGCTCCGACTAGTTTCCTACTTTTTCTTTATTTTGATTTGTTTTGAGTGTTTATTTTGTCATAAAATTTGGACAGCGTCTTGCAAACCAACCAAGACACCAACAGGAGAATCTTGGAGACTTTTCGGAGTTCCTGCTCATTGTTATCGAACTTTATGTTCGATGCAACCCCAACTATTCGCGTTGTTTACACAAAGGATCAGCTGATGGCGCTGAAGCGGCTACGCTACGGCAACTCCGGCGACCTCTCCGACATCCCGAGGACTGCAGGCGGAGAACAAACAGGGGATGCAGGAAATAAAAAGCTACGAAGAAGAGGATGGCGAAGAAACAACAGAGGCTTAGGTTTAAACCGTGTCTCCCCTCCATCGTCATGGGAAATGCGCTCCCTATAAACAAGATGGATGAACTCACGGCACTTGCCCAAAGTCAGAGGAATATCGTGAGTGTAGTCTAATGTGTGCTTTGCGGAGACATGGATGCACCAGGACGTGCGGCGACAGCGCTTCCATCACGGGCTTCCCACGCGTCTTGCGGCGCCCGACAGGGACCACGCCAGCACCGGTGCGCAAAGAAGGCGGACTTGCCGTGTTTGTGAATGAGCGCTGGTGTAACCCTGGTCACATCCGCGGTCAAGAAGCGCATCTGCAATCAGGGCGTGGAACTGTGTGCTGTTGGGTTCGTCCATATTATTTGCCCAGGGAGTTTCCACGTTATCTTCGTAGCTGTTTATGTGCCCCCGTCTGCCAACCCCACTGCGCCTGTGACACTATTCACTCTGCAATAGCCCGGATTCAGACCGCTCACCCCAGCGCTTTCATTGCCGTTTCGGTGGATTTCAACCACGTGAGCTTGGACAGACTCTCTCACTTTCAGAACAGTTTGTGGATTGTCCCACCAGAGAGGAAGAACAATAGACCTGCTTTATGCAAATGTTAGGGATGCATACAGCTCAGCCCCCTTCCCCCCACTGGAGGAGGTGCGGTCTGATCACAACCTGGTTCATCTCACCACCTCCCTATGTGCCTCTAGTGAAGCGTCAGCCCCAGTGACGAGGACAGTGAGAAGATGGACTGCGGAACACTGGAACACTACAGGACTGCTTTGAGTTGACAGACTGGCAGGCACTCACTGAGCCCCGCGGAGAGGACATCGATGGAGCTTACTGAGTGCATCACTAGCTACATCAACTTCTGTGAGGACGCGTCGTCCCAGCCAGGACCGTGAGCTGTTACTCGAACAACAAGCCATGGATTACCAAGGACATTAAAATCACTCTCCAACAAGAAGAAGAAGGCGTTCAGTGCGGGCAACAAGGAGGAGGTCGCGAGCTCGCCGGAAGGGACCTGAGAGTGCAAATGAAGAGGGCCGGGAAAAAGCAGGAGGAATCTGGGTGGAAGCTCCAGCAGAACTTTATCAGGGAAGTCTGGAGTGGCATGAGGACCATCACTGGATACAAGCCAACCAGTGGTGGGAGCATCGAGGTCAGTGTGGACAAGGCCAATGTGTTTAACAGGTTCTTCAACCGTTATGACACTGCAGTCTCTGACCTCCTCCCAGAAGTCTCTACTGCAGAGCGGCAGCCAGCAGCCCTCCCTCCCTCCCCACCCCCTCTGCAAGGCGGCCCGCTCACACCTCGTCCTCCTTACCCTCAGTCTGACTGCACTCTCCTGGAGATCACGGCACCCCTCCCTCCTGACACCTCCACTCTGACTTTCACTGCTGACCAGGTGAGGGGACAGTTGCAGAACTCCGTGCTGGAAAAGCTGCAGGCCCTGATGGCATGAGCCCCAGAGTCCTGAAAGCTTGTGCCCCCAGCTCAGTGCAGTTCTGCAGCAGATCTTCAACCTGAGCCTGAGTCTTCAGAGAGTCCCCTGGTGTGGAAGACATAGTGCCTCGTTCCTGTCCCAAAGCGCGCGTCCCAGCGACCCCAAGGACTACAGGCCTGTGGCACTGACCTCCCGTCATGAAGACTCTGGGCGACTCGTCCTGGAGCAGCTGCGACCCATGGTGCAGCATCTACAGGACCCTCTCCAGTTGCCTACCAGCACCACCTCGGGTGGGCGGCGCCATCATCTACTTGCTCCACAGAGTCTCGCCCACCTGGACAAGCTGGCTACCACTGTGAGAATCATGTTCTTTGACTTCTCCAGTGTGTTCGACACCATCAGGCTGGCTCTGTTGGCTGAGAAGCTGGCAGCGATGCAAGTAGATGCCCCTCTTGTGTCCTGGATTGTGGATTACCTCACTGGCAGACCACAGTATGTGCGGCTGCAGGGACTGTGTGTCTGACAGTGTCATCAGCAACACCCGGGGCGCCTGGGGCAAATCCTCTCCCCTTCCCTCTTGACCCTCTACTCCACGGACTTCAACCACTGCACCAGAGTCCTGCCACCTTCAGAAGTTCTCTGGCGACTCTGCAGTGGTTGGATACTCAGCGGTGGTGATGAGAGGAAGTACAGGACTGTGGTGGACAACTTTGTCACCTGGGCGAGAACAACCACCTTCAGCTCAGCGTGGCGAAGACCAAGAACTGGTGGTGGATCTGAGGAGGACCAAAGCTGCTGTGACCCCCATCTCCATCCAGGGGTCCAGTGTGGACATTGTGGAGGAGTACAAGTACTTGGGGTGTATTTGGACAATAAACTGGACTGGGGCAAAACGTGGAGCACTGTCTGCAAGAAGGGCCGAGAAACCGTCTCTACTTTCTGGGCGGCTGAGGTCCTTTGACATCTGCAGGGCGATGCTCAGGATGTTCTACAAGTCTATGGTGGCAAGTGCCATCACGTATGCTGTGGCCTGCTGGGGCAGCAGTCTGCGCGTGAGGACACTAATAGACTCAACAAGATCATCAGAAGGCGGACATGTTGTGGGGGAGAGGCTGGACTCTCTAGCTGCTGTGTCGGAGAGGAGGATGTCGTCAAATATCATGATTATTCTGGACTTTCCCTCCCACCCGCTCCACAAAGTACTGCTCACCTGCAAGAGCTCGTTCAGCAACAGACTGTCACTGCCACGATGCTCCACCGAGAGACACAGGAAATCATTCTTGCTGTCGCCATCAAACACTACTCAACTCTGTGCTGTAAATCCGCTTGTGAAGTCATTGTGCAATATTAAGTCCACTGTGCAATATTAAGTCCACTTATATACACAAACTGTACATGATCATGTGAATATGTAAATAGACAAGGATAGTAGAGTTAATCTTATTGTAAAATTGTTCATATCGGGGGTTTAGTTGAGTATTGTTCATATCGGGGGTTTAGTTGATTAATAAAGACACTTTATAAGTTAAGTTAAATGGGGTAGACATTATATAGAGCTATTGTATTTTATTTTTATTTTCTATATATCTTATATTGTTTTAATACTTTCTGTCTCTACTGGTCGGTTGCACATGTAACGAAAAGAATTTCCCCTTGGGGATAAATAAAAGTAATTCTGATTCTGATTCTGATTCTGATTTATTTAATCTGATTTATTTTATATGTAGCACAACACTGTAAACCTCACTTACTCTACATGCACATTTCTGCATATTACCACCTAATCTTGCTGATCTAGACCAACCACACTGTCGCCTTTGCACTTTTTTCACTGTGTGGTCGTCTAGAACAGCATTTCTCTTCAGATAAACCAATAAACCCAAACGTTTGCTCCGGACAGCAAAAAGCTTCTTCTGTAAACCACTCCAATCCTTTTTCAAAACCCCACCAGCGGCTGTTTGCCTTCAGCCAGCCAACAGCTCCCCAACTCTCTGCCAAATTTAGACTAAGCGCTACACCCAAACAAACACAAGTGAAATGAATTAGACTGCATTTTCAGACCGACATCAGCATTTCGCAAAGATGTGTCGGATTAGAGTTTGCAAGTGATCAGACATGCTTAGTCTGGTCACTTTCTTCTACTTGGTGTTGTCTTGAAGTGTTATATAAATCGTTTGGTTGTGCATTGTAACTTTTGATGAGAATCGAAGCATGTTATATGTTTGCTGTGTGCTGCAGTTTGGTGAAGAAGCAGAAATGTATCACTAAGAGGGAAAACATCAGTCATCCATGTCCCCTTACAGCTTTTTCCATTCCCAAGCTGTGAGGAAACAGTGACTACAAAATCGGAAAGTGCAAAAATACGGACCGTGAAAGAGAGTGCCTGACAGCTTGTGTGGCGAGTATTTATTTTAAACTGAAATGTTTCTTTGGTCACCTGAATAGCTTGGATACTCATGCGTACTCATTACCTGTTATAGCAGGTTCTCTCAAAGGTGCACTGTAATGTAACTAGTCTTCATTTAAAATCTCCATGGAGACAAGCAAGTGCCAGAAAAGTTACAAAACAAAATCAAAATGGCTTTCAGTATTAATTGCCTGGTCATGTCATTGCCATTTAACACAAACAATATCCAATTTTTCCCCCCAACATGCTTTTACTGACATATGAGTGGCTCTAGACGAGGGCTGAAAGAAGTTAATCTATAAATTGCCACTAATCGATTATTGACATAATCATATTTTGTCTCACATTTTGTTAGTTTAGGTAGTTTAATAATCTTTATCTGGCCTATACACAGACTTTAAAACTCGGCATGTGTTAAAAGAAGAGGTTTTATGGCTTGTAAAAGCAAGAATTACGGGATACATACATTTAGTGTTTTTGATCAAAAACACTATTGTCTCTGTAAATATACTCCACCAATACATGCTTCATCTGGGTGAAATTTAGTACAAATCTGATATTTACAGGCATTTCACGTTAAAAATAACTACTCAATTAATCAAAAGAATGATCGCTGGACTAATCGCAAAATAAAATAGTAGTTACAGCCTTACTCCAGACCTTTTTAATGAAGGTGTGTCCTTGGTCCTGCTCTAGTCCTTGTTTAGTACTTATCTAGTCCAGGTTTCATTTTGGGTTTAGTTCTGTTTAGTCCCAATTCTGACATCGTAAATGTGCAAGTGTGAACTCACCCTAAAAACCCAAAGCATATCATTGACAATTAGACATGCCTGAATCTCAATCTCAATAAATCTTTGTTAAAATGTCCATTGATATTTGTAATTTGACCTTCTATTAACACCCATAAGGCCACCAGTCCACCCAAGCACTACCCATAATTCCTTCAACCACACATAGTTACATAAAAACTCCATTCATGACTCAGAACTAGAACTATTGTGAACTAGTTTCATTGGTAGTAGCATGAGTAGAAGCAGTAAAATGACCGAAACTGCATCATAGTGGTCGACATAATTACAAAAAAAGCGCTTTATATTCATCAAATTCATAAACCCAAATCGCCGAGAGCCCAGTGGTGTGTAAACTCCACGGAATGGCGTCTTCTCCCATCTGTTCTTCCTCCTGTTTGCCACCGCGAGTCTTACCTGGAGCAAGACATCGCCAGCCTTCACTTTCAGGTGCATTCAGCCTAATGTACCATTTAATGCAATAAGAGATAAAGATAGTGCAGTGTCATCATGTCCTTGGCCATAGAAGCAACTCAACTCATATCGCCTCATCTGCTTCGAAAGGGCACCCGGAGCAGAATGCAGGAAATAGTAGTAGTGACCATTACCAGGAAGAAATGGATGGAAAGATAGTGAATAGATTTATTTGTGTAAAAAATAAATATACACTGTGATTTGCAACATTCTTCAGTTCGAGTGTCTGGCCTAATTTAGCGTTTTCAGTTCACTTTTTGGGTTAGTCTTTTGTCAGAACTAGCTAGAGCTGAAAAGTTTTTTGGGGAAAAAATCTAATTGCGATGTTTCAGACAAGCGTTGCGATTAGATTTGCAATTTTCATTGAAGAATTCTGTTCAACGTTTACCTTTTATACACATCAAGGAGCATAAACCTTTGAGAGAAGACTAAAATATGAATTGATAAAAGAGTTAGCAGCTTTTAGACACAATAAGACAGGATCATTTGTTGTTTTTACTATGGATGCACCGATACAGATATTGACTCGGATATCGGTTTCAGAATATTGGTTCAGCTGATATCTTGGTTGGGCTTTATTAAGATTATTTACAAGCCCTTGTTGGTCCAGAACATCTCATTATATTAGTTAAAGGATAAATAATAGTTGAACAACCAATTTGGATTAGTTATGTTATTCATGTTTTAAGAAAATAAATGCTATTTTCAGTCTCTGCAGAGGTATCGGTTGATATCAGGTATCAGCAGATACTTAAAGCCCAAGTATCGAAATCGAAATCGGATCTGAAAAAGCTGGCTCAGAGAACAGTCACTTAAACAATTACAGTCTTCACGATTTGGTAGCAAAAACGAATCCCATTTTTTCCTCCTCACATTGATCAATGTCAGTTGTTGATTAGTTTCTGACTTTTAATCAGTGCCATTTAACACAATCAATATCGCAGTTTCTTCTTCCAATGGCTAAACTCTGTGATTGGCTTTCACAAGTTACTCGATTAATCGCAATATATCAATTATTGAGATTGTCAAGTAATTTAGTAATCGAATAATCGTTTTCTGGCCTGTACACCGACTTTAACAAATGATATGAGTTGAGTAAAGAAGTTTTATGATTCGGAAAAGCAAGAATGACTTCATTTAGAAACATGTACATTTAGTGTTTCTGATCAAAAAACAAGTGTCTGTAGTCATCTTGGTCAAATTTAGCACAAATCTGATATTTACGGGCATTTTGCATTCTAAACAACGTCTTGAGCTGTGCATTCTCGTTCTGAAAAAGTCAAATTGTGCAACGTACAATGTATGTCACCAGTTAATTTTCTATACTTTTCGTTCAAGACTTCTCCTTATAATATATTGAAACATTTTTGCTCTACAACTCAGTGTAATTCCATGTTTGCAAACAGCCTCTTCCTTGGACCTGGATCTCGAAATTACACACAGACCTACATTGATCTGAGCAACTACTTTCCCGAGTACGCTAAATTAAGTGATTGCACCGTCGCTGTGTTAAATGCATCCCTCGAGTCTCGGCGTGGCTGGTGTCAAACTAAACATGCTTTCTCACTTAAGGACATTAAAGCTGGATTTATGTGGCCCATTACTCAAGTACCTTTAGCGCGTAGCCTGTTGTCAATGGAATCGCTAACACCTACTAGCGCTCATATCCACGCGACCATCTCCTCTTATGGGCCCCATGCATTATTCATCCCTCACTGACAGCCATTGTCAAAGCAGCGACCTTGGGATTCTCCATAATGACTTTTGGGGGATTTTTGACCGTGGTTGAGATTCAGGGTCAGCGGGTGATTTAGTTAAGAGATTATGAAGGCGTTTTTTGTTGCGTGTGCATTTAAACGATTGGCTAGTTGGACTACCATGGTGGCGTTCGAAGAGTTTAGATAAAATAAAGTTCAGGGCTATTTCATTAAAGATTTGAGACAAGCAGAAACTTAATACAGATTTTGAAGATTATGCATGCTTTAGAAGTATTGAAAATGGCTGAAAATGTGTTTCAAGTTTAGCCATTAAGGGCGTCTGTACATTTCTTGACCATGGAAACAAATATTTGGCATAAATTATTCTTCAAGCCTCAACATATTAAATGGATTTATGGCTTTGATAGAATAAAACTAGATTGTCATAGTTAAATTATTGCTGTGTGTCATGTTTGTGGACAAATGTCCTCAACATATAACTCATAATTATTGCTTGGCTGTTAAATTCATTCATTTCAATGGAGAACAGTAGCCTCATCACTCACAGTTCAAAAACTACAATAGAAAATGTGACTTTAGGAGTTTTTTTGTATCAAATACCAACATGGAGAAGATTACAGTGGTCGAACTGGCCAAATTTGTTATAGTTATCCAAGAATGCTAATGGTTGGTGCAGGCTAAATGCTACTGCAATGCTAGCGCTGCCTGCTTTATTTTTCAAACTAACAATATGTTAACTTTTCTGAGGTAACGCAATGCCGACAACCTCTGTTAAGACTCAATTGTGACATGACTTGAATTTGTTGTGCTTAAAATACTCGGAATTCACAATAAAATGTATTAAAAGGTTGAAAAAGTTGCATTTCCTATTGAATCAATGGAAAGTTTCTCCCCATGGCAGACCACGCCCTTAATTTGAATCTGTATCCATGCGAATAACGTATAAATCTAAAATTACTTAATAATAGAAACAGTTCCAGTTGTAATCTCCCTATACCAAACCATTATACCTTGTGTTTTTTGTTTGTTTGGTTGGGGTTTTTTTGCATATTAAAGAACAATCATCAGTGTTCCTTTATGGGAGAAATAAAACAACAAGCAAAAAAACTATATATATATATTCTAAATAGATTCTAAGTTAGCGTTATTGTAACCAAAAATGCACTTTTTATCGCACAATAAAAGAAAATTCTGGTGTACCATTCACATACATTTCCAATTTACTCAGCACATTCTGAGGTCATCAAACGGTCATGTTTTTACTCTTATAACAGTGATGCAATCTGCTGACTACTAGAGACGCCGTCATGAGACTCGGAACTGCCGCCAAATCTCAAAACCACAATGTTGTGAGCCGGAGCGAGCAGGACCAGAATGCCATCCAAAACCACTGCTAAAACAAGACAGGAAACCACAACACCCATCAAGAGGTCACCACGGCCGGCTAAGTAGTTCTCACAGGAGACAGTCTGATTTCTAATATGTCTGGAGTCTTCAGAAACTAAACGCTCGCCAAAAGAAAGGTCTGCTATTAGCATTATGTACAAAGACGTGCAGAGTAGTCAAATATTGTACTTCAGGCTGCTTCAAATGAATATTATTCAACTGGAAGTACGAAGTAGTGGTTTAAGGAAGTATTCAAGTAGAGTCTGACAACATCTAATTTATGTAGAATAGGCAGCACAAATAAGAAATCAGTTGAACAAATCTCTGTGTAAAGTGCATGCTCAAATCGATATCGTCAACAGAATTCTTTTGTCATGCACTCAGCTTAAACATAAACTTTCTCACATAGAGCAGAGTAACTAAAATGTTTAGTATAATACGCGTCCATTCACTTCAAACAATGTATGCAATGTATGCTTTGATAAAACATCGGTAACATTTTAGATTAAGGTTCCATAGTAAACTATTTATAATGCATTAATAAGCTATTGTTTGTGTTATAAGCGCTTAAGAGCATTTAAAAATATATATTAATATGAAGTTTATTGATGTTCTGTACATGAGGTTTATTAACACATACATTTATGAGGTTTTATAAGTGCATAAACAAATGACTAGTGATTATAGTTTACTAAAGGAACCTTAATCTAAAGTGTTACCAAATTATCTATTAAAAGTAACTTTTCTGACCAACGGTAATTTGGGTAACACTAACTACTTACAGCCTTAATAAATAAAGCATGAAGAAAGACCTAATTAATAATAAACAAATAGTTTATTAAGATTAATTTGGGCTTAAAGTGTAATTATAATGGGTTACTGTAACAAGGTGTAGTGTTGTTATTACAGTATAATGGGTTACCGTAACTTGTTATTACCCTTCTTAGATTATGTAAAGCAGAACTTTAGTTTGTTAAGTTTATATTTTTTAGAAAATATAGTGCTGTATGAGCGACTGGAAAAGAGCCAGTGTGGGTTTCATATGTTCAGAATGTATATTTTTACAAGACCGCCAGTGTGGATTTCAGCAAATTTGGCTTGTTCAAATGTGTTTTTCCTGCTGTATATGGAACCCAAAAGATTTCAATCTCTGCTTTTAGATCACGGATTGACTGAAATGTTAGGTTTAGTGGCAGCAGTTACTGGGGTCCACCCACACGTACACAGGGAGAGCATGCAAATTGCACACAGATAAGTGCAGGAACTGAAGCACCTTTTGCTGAGCGACAGGACTCCAAACACCTAGAACACAAACCGCAAAGAAACATGGACGTGGTTGATTAGAAGTGATGGTGGTGAAATGGTTGATGAGAAGTGATTTTTCATTCCCACTTCCATGTTTTCTTACATATTTTTGCGGAGTATGGACACGCTAATAATAGACTGGTTTGCTTATTACAAGATGTTGATGGCGAGACTTGGGTATGTTGTTTTACTTTTGTTCATTCCTGTCTCTGTCTCAGAAACAGAAGACGACAGAAATGGAAAATATATACCAAATGAAAGACCAATATCTCAGCTATTTTTGGTCTTTTTACATTTCTATCTTGTACACACTCAAGTTCAAACATGGGGTTGGAAGTAGGGCTGCACAATTAAGTCGAATTTAATTGAAAATCAAATTGAAATCACAATTTGTTACAGAGGCAATTGGCGAATCACAAAGGCTGCAGTTTTTCAAGTGCAATAATTCTTCCAAACAACAAAATATCCTACTTCATTCTCCTTTAAAAAAAAACAAAAAACAAACTGCTAACCCTGCAGTTTAGATTTGGTAAAACGTTCTGAAATAAGCAACTGAAAGTGACAAAAATGCGACAAAAAGTGACAAAAACATGTCTAAAAGTGACAAAAACTCTACAAAAAGTGTCAAAATGTGATGTTAATTGTTTGACTGTACAATAAAATGGGGGCATCCAATGTTCTGATCTCTGGTTTGGGTCAGAGCCAGAAAAGAGTCATTCTGATCAAATCTGTAAACTGTGTTTTAATGCTCTCACAATTGTAAATATTAATCGTTGACACTAGAAAATTTCACTTTTTAATACGTGAATTTTAATGAATTAGGTGATGTTTTTTTGAACCCACAGCTGCACATTTCTGGGGGTGTTACATTACTTTAATTACTTTAAATCTGATCAGTTTAAAATGTATTCATCTATTGACCTTTCTTTAACTTGGATAGTATCACTGAGATTCAGAATCCCTTTCATTTGTCATTATAATAAAGTTCTTGTTATAAAATGTTCAAATATGGTATTACCAAGTATTTCAATTTATTTGAAAGTCGCATGGTCTTTTTCTTTTTTAACTTGCGACTTTCTGATAGCTAAAGCAAATGAAGATCAGTTTAGTTCATATTCTGGACAAAAATGCATACCTTAAAAATACACAAATCTGCTATTTCACTTTTTGATACACCTTTTTCTTCTACAAAAAAATGCGGTGTAACAAATTGCCCAGTGTCCTCTACCTTTTTTTCACACTTAGATTAAAACAACAAACATGTATTACCCATTTAATCTAGCTGTACATTATGATAGTGTATACTGGGACAATTGTCGGTGCAAATTTACCTAGTGCAATGTGTCACTGATGTCTGTCTCTGTGGATGACCCTCTTTGTCGATGCTTTTCTTTACTCTGAGATTAAATGAAGCGTCCGATAATGGCTTTGAATTGGAGCAACCCTATTGGAGTGTGATGAAAACTCCCACCAAAATAATAAACAAGAAAAAAAAAATCTAGGGGTTATCCAGAGTACCACTGCCTCTTCGATTACCGTCTCTCCGATGGACGCGAAGATTTGTCCGTGCCTTGTTCTTAAACACTTTTGTGGCTGTCCGCGTGCGTGTAGCTGTCCGCTCCACTCTCTCTAGTTGTGACTTGGCCGTAAATGACAGGTCAAAGCTGTCCTCCAGAGGGATAGCCCTTCACATCAATAATAAAAACTAAGCCGTCAAACTCCATTGTTCGCGATGAGGAGCAGTCGAGTCCAGGAGGTGTCTGACAGGAGCTGAAACTGACATGTCGGTAAGGCTAAAGAACAGGATATTGCCGTGATACTGCGGCACATCTTCGGTTTATTGTTTGAGATTTTGGACGTGGAATTTGAGGGAGATAGTCTGATATTGGTGAGCATGCAGGTGGGTCTGATGAAATTGCACGTGGACAGTATGAATGATGGTGTCGCCGTGGTGCAATATGTATGTAAAAGAGCTGTTTTTGGTGAATACTCAATATCGTTGTAATATGTGAAAGAAATGTTTGATAAGATCCGCTTTATTTATTTCAGAATTGTGTATCAACGTGCTGTCGTCTGCAGCGTATTTAGAGATATAGGTTTAAATCTTCAGAAAGTGGTTTGATATGCATTAAATCTACATACACTGAATCTGCCTTTTTTGTTTTGTTTTTTTTCTTTTCTCATTAAAATACTATATATTTAGACATTGCGTTAGAATGCAATTTGATGTGACATGCTAATAATTATTGTATTTGTTTAATTTGTTTATCCATATATATTTCATTAACAGCTCAAATTATGAAAGTTCCTTGGTCCTAACACTGACCCCTGTGGTACACCCTACCCAAAACGCTTTTCAAGTAGCTGTTTTTCACAGTATTTTCAGTAAAACTAACTCAAACTGGGTTGCTGTGTGTATTTACATCTATTGGTTTGCATATACACTATTTTCTATTGCACATACCTTTTTAGACTAACTCCTTTTTTAGTAAATTGTGGCATGTAAAACACACATTTTAATATCTTAACAGTAATAATAATTTCCAAACATTCACACAATCTTTCTATTCTATCCTGAAGTGCAGAGAAGAGCAATATAAAAAGCTATAAAAGGTTTGTACACGCCATGAGATTGCGTGTCTTACATTATTAACATGTGTGTAGTCCTTCTTAAATAGTCCAACACTGCACACATAGAGGTCGCGTGGAGCTTCCAGCCTTTCCTTTGGCCTTAAGTGTCACTTTTATGGAACATGATGTGGCTCTACAATAGAATGAGACAGGGGCGACGCATGCTGCACTTTGGCTACGCTTCACGACAACTTAATGGATTTCCCTAGTTTTGAAAGCTCGGTTTGAAGACATGGTAGCATCCAGAAATGTGGGCTAACTGGGCTGTGAAGTCGCCTTTCCTTTCGCATTTTTGTCAAGGCTTACCAAAAAGATGTCGGAACCAATTTTGGATGTGAACAGAAAGTAAGGTTGAGCTTGACACAGTTTTGAAATAAAAGGGCTTGCACCAGTGGGATCTCTCTTGATATCAACAGCAGCGCAGCGGATCCCTTAAGTCCTGAAGAGAGAAACCAGGGCCGTTTCTAGATTTTTTTGAGACCTATGAGTAATGTCATTTGGAGGGCTCTTTTGGTTTAACTGAAATGCAGTGGCTCTTAATGTCCGAGGTGATTAATTAATTTTGTCATAACCTCAGTGGCGGACTAACCATTAGACAACAGGCCACGATTGTCTTGGGCCCCCGACCTGAAGGGGCCCCCAGTAAGATACCTCCCAATCATCATAGGTCACACAAGATTCTGAAACAGTTGCTACTCTCTCAGTATCACAGTAAAGTAGTGCAGTGTGCTTTTAAACATAGAAAGACCGACAAAGTAGTCCCCTAAAAGCTAAATAGTAAATAAAATATAAAATTACAAATGAATATTATGCGTTTAAATCAGCTGAACATGTTTTAAAATACACCAACATACTGGAAATATGGTCTGATTTCTTAGATATGTAAGCTATTGCACATATGAATTTGAATTTTACAATAGTTCACGTATTACCCCACATTTTTGAACCTGTCCGACCACCACAAGTTTAAAATAAATAAATAAATACTATTCATTTCAAGAAGAATTCGAGAGACACAATGAGAAAGTTGGAGGGGCCTGTGCTTAATTTTGTCTGGGGCCCCAAAATGCCTAGGTCCATCACTGCATAACCTAAATATGCCACAACCTGGATCAGACATATTTTCGTGCAGAAGTCAAAACCTTTCTGGGCATGAATGTAGAAAGCTTGTGATAGTTTACATTTATTTGTTTTAATTAACTTTACTTTCCAATTTGCATTTTAAGGAACCAAAATTTACAGAATCTTACAGGTTTAAAGCAGGTCTGCCCAGATGTTGGTGGGCCAAAATCAATACGCGTTAGCTTGTTGAGGGCCAGATCTATTAATGTTTTGCATTTAAAACATTTGTCCGCAACGATATTTATGATTAATTTGTCTGCTCTTTATGACGATGGACTGCTTTGCGCTGGTTTGGAGCTTTGTTCAAGCCTCAGTTTATTGCATACATTTGACAAATCATCTTCAAATCCTTCTTATTTGAGGCTTTTGAGTCCTGTGGTATAGGAACTTTTCAGTGCATTGTGGGAAAATGGTTGCATAAATAATCAATGGGTCTTGGGCCGGCCGGTCTAACCACTTCTCGCTCGTTTTCACGTACGGTCGTGGGCTTTTATGGGCAATAGAATGTAGTTGTCAATTGCACTGCTGAACTGGAAGATATGCTGTTTTCATAGAATGCCTTCCAGGGGAATTTCTAATATCAAGTTCTTTTAAGTAGTAAAATTTTATTAGCGGTTTCAAAATAGCTTCTAAGGCCCGTAGCGATGTTTGAGCTGCATCTAGTGGATTGTAAATGTAATATTATATAAACTTAAAATCATAACTTTATCGCTTTATCTTTCTCGGGTGACGGTTGCCAATTTATCTGCATCTGGGGGTTCAATGTTGTCTTTATTTATCTGGACCATTGTACATTTACACTGTGTTGTGAACTTTTGTTAGTGGTTGAAGAATATTTGTCATAAAATGTGTGTTTTGATGATTTTTTGTAGAAAGAGTTCGTAACTGTATACATTAAGTCAGTGGTTCCCAAAGTAGGGGTCGCGAGGGGTGAGCTGGGGGTCACGAGATGATTTCAAGATCTAATTTAAATTAATATGACACTGTTTTTACTCTGTTTTTTACTAAAAACAGTATATTTTAGTGAAATAGGGTCTAATAAGGCAATAAACTATTCAAATAACAAATATTAGACCTGATTTAACACCCTTTGACAATTAAAATTATTGCTAGGGTTATTTTCATCCCACTTTGGGGGTCCTGAGCCAGTTGTATCGATATTTTGGGGGTCCCAGCCAGAAAAGTTTAAGAACCCCTGCATTAAGTGAATGCTTGGACAGTGGTCAAATGTACATTGCCTGTGCTTGAAGTTTGAATCAGAATCATGTATTAATTCTTGCTGTTCTGATTTATCAAAATTATTGTTGGCAATTTATCTAAAAGAAAATATATTATAAGATTATAATTATAACTTGTGCACCTTATTTTTCAACAATTAAAATCATTCATCAAAATGATATACATATTTGTAGTTTAACTTAAAGCCTTTTTCATGTTTTTCTAGCTTAAGTCTTTGTTTGTTTCTTAGCATAGTTTTGCACAAGCCAAGTGGCAGTTTTTAAAAACGCACTGACAATTTGCGCTCAAGGAACCCACTCATTTAAGAAAATAAAGCTGTTGTCATATTACAATGTGTCCTATAATAACTGTTGTGTCAAGTAAACAAGGAAGTCAAATTAAAACTTCACACAAAAAATCAAAAACAAGATAAACAAGGTACAGTTTTTAGCTAAATTCATGTAATGAGTAGTGTAACCCAGTGTTTCCCAACCAGGGGTACAGGGCCCCCAGGGGTACGTGAGGAATAACCAGGGGGGCACGTGGAATGTTTTCAGGTTTTAAATGAAGATGAAATGTACTTTTATCTGAATAAAAAAGTGTAATTAGTTGTAAATTTTGCATAATTTTGGAGTACCTTGGACCATAAATACTATAATTAAAACAAAACTTTAATAGTAATGATTGATTATGTTTGAATAAAGCCTTTTATTTGTCCAAAACTCAAATTAAGGGGTACTCTGAATGTGAAACATACCTTTAGGCCTTGATTTTCAACCACTGTGCCAGGGAACACTAGTGTGCCTTGAAAAAATGTCAAATTTGGATTCATATATGGATTTAATCGATTATTTTACCTTTTTGGGATGTCTTGAACGTGTTCTGTAGCAAAAAAAGAGGGCAAAACAATCACAATTTCCAGATTTTAAAGACTAGATAGTGCCGCAGACATTTTTCACCACTTTACATACTGCATTTTTTACCAAAACGTTGGATTTAGTAATGCTTTATTAGGTGGTGTGCCGTGATGTCTATTCAACCAAAAAAGTGTGCCACGGCTCAAAAAAGGTTGAAAATCATTGCCTTAGGGGGTATTCTAGACTAAAAAAGGTTGGGAACCACTAGTGTAACCCTTACATCCACGTCAACCAAACAAGGATTTTATTGATTCTCCATTCAATATCAAAAAATCTTGACTAGCTCAGAGTAATTATGTCCGTTATGTAAAAATGTATGAAAAAAAATACTTGACTTGTACCTACACTACCCTTTCATCCCTGATCTATCTGACTCTGTATAGATATTCTATATGTGTTTGCTCACATGTACCCATTAAAACGTGACCTTTACTTTTAAAGGTAGAGGACAAAGGCGGTGGCATCGCTTTGGGCAGAAACACAGTAGTGACTAAACGTGTCCCAAACAGCACACCTCCGCAGTGACAACAGCTGACAGCAGGCGTATGGTGACCTTTACCATAAGCATTTAACTGCACGGACAAAAACCAACCTGTTTTTATTCCCCAGGCGTAGCACGGGGCATTGGTCAGTGTCTCGGCTCACCTTTGTCACAGACACTTTCAGATAATATTCAATGTTTTCATATTTAAAAGCATGTTCCAATTAGGGCTGTTGAATTTAAATCAAATCAAATGAATAGTAAATGGTTTAAATGTCTCAGTTCCTAAAGCCTGTGCATCTTTTTAGTTATCTGCAGCAGACTTTAAGACTCTATACCAGCCCCCAGGGTCTTTGGGGCCCAGAATTGGACCCTCTTCCTGTTAATTTGTGTAAGAAGTGGGGCCCATGTGAGGCTTCTTACCCCGGGCCATCAAATTCCCGTTGACTGCCCTGTTGTGAAATATTACACCGGTTATTAATCATCACAAGACAATTCCAGCTACTGCTCTTCACCTTGAACCTTACATTTCAGATAAAACTCTCAAGAATGAACATCCGTTTTAAGATTTCATCCTATAATTAACAAATCATAACCCATTTTTCCACATTCACTTTGTTGTAGTCTTTTAAGCCTCGCATCCATCCCCCTCCGTGCACCTCCCTCCCCCTCCGTGCGCCTCCCCGTCCCGTCCCTGGTGAGCCGTGCTGAATGGGGGGCTGTAATGATCTGCTGTCTGCTCCAGCTGCCTCCGTCTGGGCCCCTGATGTGTCGCCGAGGCTGGCCGCGCACTCGAGCAGGAGCAGGCTGGAGGATAAAGAGCCGTATCCACCGGCACTTCCTGCTTCCACACGGGCCGCTGGATGGTCCGGGGGGAGGGTTCTGTGGACTCTGGACAGGCCAAAAATGTGTCTCTTTAAGTGAACACTTTTTAGATAATGCTAGGTTGTTCTGTTGGAGAGACTTGGCAGTAGTAGGTCAGGAAATGTTTGCTAGTTCTTCGGAGTATATGGTAACACAGCTTAACTGAAGTATATTGCGGTTGTGATTTGCAAAGCGTGTTTATAATCGATAATTAAATGTACAGTGCATCTTTTACACTCATCCAGGGACATTAACCATTGAGAGAAGAGTAAAATATGACCTGCTAAACTGCTAATGGTTGTTGAGGTCTAAACTACAGAGATGGCAAGTTCTAAACAAAATATGATGCAATGGATGGACTGGAAATAGAAGAGCAATTAGGCTAAAATATGTCCATATGTTTCAACTATAATGTAACAAATGATTTCACATCCCAAATAAATACACTCCGATGTTAGGTTTATTATTACATACATTTTTACTGTTTAATATCTCCTTCATTTTGTAGCACTTTGGTCAACTCAAAAGTTCAACTTCAACTTAAAATAGATTTCTAGACCTTGCAATGAATTTTAGAATCTAAATATCGATATTGGCAAATACGACAGTGTGTTCAAGTTCCTGCCAATATCCAGCAACTTGGGTGGCCATTTTTGTGGTCACCCCAGATACTGACTGGTTTTCTGACTCCTCCAGACCACCCCAATGAAGCATTCATTCATTTTCTACCGCTTGTTCCTGTTACTAGAGCCTATCCCAGTGACTTTGGGCCTTAGGCGGGGCTAACACAGAGACATAGACATGGACAGACAACCACTCACTCTCACATTCATTCACTAGGGGCAATTTAGAGTTGCCAGTTGACCTAACACATACCCTATAAAGCAAAACCGAACATTTGAGAGTGTCCTTTTATTGTGGCCAGTCTATGGCAATATTCATACTGTCTTTTCAACATCTTCATATGCCACCCCTGTGAGGTGGGATAGATTATTAATATGAAGTGCATATGAAAATGAAAATGGTCTTTTCTGTGTGTAGTCAAAGTTTGATATCTTGAGTTTAGAAAAATGGGAGCATAAACATCAGGGTTGCAATTATAGTTTTGTTCAGTATAATATGCTTATAAATATATTGTATTTTTATTTCTATGCGCTAGTGTTAATATTCCACAACATTATACATCATTTGCGTATTACACATGAAAACACAAATCAAACGCCTCTGTCCCTCTATGTTCCCAGTACCAACGGGAAGCTGTGGAGTTTCATTCCTACTATTTCTATCCAACAAAGTCTCCAGTGTTATGAGCTGCAGTGCTTTGCTACAGGACTCATTGAAAAGCTCTCGGTCCATCGAAGGGCAAACAGAACCATCCATTCTTCATACATTATGTGCTGCCAGCCGCCCATAGCTCCATTTTATGCAGCCTATGATCGATAGACTGTGGATATAGTAATTCAATGTACACTAACCACTCTCTTCCTGCTCCATTGATTCTTACACAGTCATCATTATGTCGGCAAATCAGCGCGGGACGTACAGCCGGCACCAGGGAGATGATGAACGGAAACTTCTAACCTTCTCACGTTTGAATAAGCGGGAAAATGTGTTTTGTTTTGGAATAGTGTTGGTTTTAAGTAAGTGCTGCCCCAAGTGGTTATGGAAATTAACTGCATGGTTTAGTAGCTACTATAACAATCATTTTAAAGGTCCATTAGTTTAATTCAAATTTGTAAGTCTTTTAAAGATAGAAGGATATATTAGTTGGCCGATATCTGCACTTTTTAGCATTTGGATATTACCCTTAAAGGGCCTATGACAGGTTGAAATACACATTTAACTAAAATGCAGTTAACATAAATATATTCAAATTTCTACTAAAATCTTTACAAATTTAACCCCAGTTTAGCTGTTTTTTAGGTTTTAAATTTTACTCACGGTTGTAAAGTATGACATCACGCTAGGAAATTACCATAGCAACCACACTGTACAGTGGCCAAAACTCATCTAATGTCACAGATTTTTTCATTTGACAAAGAAAAACACATATGAACACCTTTATTAAGTTATCAAAGTTTAAAGGGTCAAAAAAGTAGTTTATTTTGTGTAAATTATGCATAACCTTTGACTCCCCAGCGTGATGTCATCAATTTATTTACTTCCTGTAATTGTCAACAGATTTTTCAACTTTTCTCCACAAATAGCGACTTTATTGGTGTAAAACTATAATTTGTATTTACACAAAGTATTAATACACTGAATAAACTCAAAATTAGAAAATCATAAAAACCTGTCATGCGCACTTTAATTCTCCAGCAAAGGCCGATATTTTCTTTAGGCCGAACAGCTGCCTTTTTCTACTGTAGAAGAAAACATGCACAACTTTAAGGCTGGGTTCTGAGCTTGAATCAAAGTGAAAACATAAAAAAAGGATCCCCACAGCAGTTAGAGCTCCCAGTTTTTATTTCTCACCACATGTCACCACAATTCCTTCTTCAGACAACTTTTTTCCCAACCTTTATTTTATCCAATCACTTTTTGTGCAGTGACCGTTGTGTAATACGTTATTTCTTTCCTTTAAGCAGTTGTTCAGGCCAAGCAAAATATTGACCTATGCTGGAGATTTAAGACCAATAAACGATTTGCGAAACAGTGCAAATTCTGTCTGTCTGTCTGTTTCTATCATAAATTGAAAAAAACTGTACATTGACTTGAGTCCAACATCAAAGCTTTATCTCCCCATGAAACATCATCTCCATATGTCACTGGCCTGGTGCGATGAAACACAGACTTTAGCACATATGTTAATCACAAAGCTCTTAGTTAATCATATAATAGCCATATACTGAAGAGATTAGTGCACTTCTACTCCAGGATCCAAGTCGTTTATTTGACGGAGCAGATTCCAATCAGTTCAGTGAATTAAAGAGTGCACGGGAACTTCGTTTGCATAAATTAAGATTTGGAGCAGTTATTAGTCAGTGAGAGAGTGTAATCATGGTGCGGTGGGTTTTAATGGCCCGGCAGAGTGCAGGGATTACAGGAATCTACTGTAATCTTCTGCAATCACAGGTGGAAACACGAGTCCAGGAAAGCACTGAAACAGAAGTGAAGCGTTTTCAATTAGCCAGATGAGCTATTAGATCGTGTTAATAAAGATGTACATGTCATTCAGTGGTTATTCAAATGTTCTCCTCTGTGTTTTTAAAGTCAGTACATTCAGAATTTAGCAAATATTCATAGGGTTCAGCTTCCTTCTTCTATTTACATACGATGTTTTGTTTTGAACCAGATTTTTAGGAACAGTATTAGGTTATTTTTTAACTCTCTGCAATTCACCTTATTCCTGAAGTTGCCGTACGCGCCGCCGTCTTGTTTCCGAGCTCAACATAAAATAAGTTCTACATGGACTAAAAAGACGTTTTCAGACTGACCAGGAAATCGTTGCGTTGTGACTTGTTGTTGCTCGTGTTCATTAAACATTTTACACAAATCAATCTACTTTATGTAACATTTTAGCGGCAAGACTTTTCCCTCGTTCGTCATTAGCTTTAACGGAGTTCTCGTCAAACGGAAGTGCGTTTACAACAAAACTGCAAAAAACTGCAAAAGTGGGTGGGGCAGAATAAGGTCAATAGTCCGCATGAATTGCTCACTTACTTAATGCAGTCCGATCATCCTAACTAATCACGATGAGTTTAAAAACCTCTTAGTCTCTGAGCCTAGCACGAATTTTGCCATCACGGTAAAGCTAACAACCATTAGCATGCTAACAGCCCATTTCCTGCTTCGTTGAGAATAAAACGCTCTGTAATTAGGTGCAAAGAAAGCACTGTGGTCTCATTTTGACCCGAATAGATACTTATTTTTACTAAATCTGTGCTGGGACAAAAGAGATTTCACTTTATTACATGCAAAATAAATACATAAATAAAATAAAAATGGGTACATATCCTTTTACATCCTATGTCAACAGTGTTAGATATTTATCATTTTGAAACCCATGGCATTGTTTTAGCCTTATTGGAATGTTTTCGTGCACAATTTTTCTTGCACAATGACTTGATTTTACAGCACAATTATAGTATGAGAAGGGGAGAGAGAGGAGAGAGGCATTCGGCAAATGGTCAAGAACGGGAATTGAACAACAACAACCACAAATATGCAAGACCTTCACCACTGCACCACCGGCAAGCCTGCATATCATTTGAAATACTCAGATGTTTCAAACTAATGGCAAAAAAGGTTTAGTGACGCAAAAAAGGTGGGTGAAGTGTCTTGCCTAAGGACACTAAAGCATTACTACCATTACACTGCAACGACACATCGACAAAAGCATTATAGAACATCGCTAACATCTCAAAGCGTCTGCACATTCTGAATTGTTCTTCTTTTATGCGAGGCAAATCTAAATCAACAGCACGTATCCCTCCTTACATTACAAAGAGCTCTAAACAGATCTAATTGGGTTTTGTGGTCATGAATGCAGCTAATATCCGTCCCCGAAGAGCACTTGAATTCACAACACATTACTCCGTCTGCCTCGTTTTGAACAAGACTTATTACAGGCAACTAAAGCAATAAATGAAAAACACAGAAATATGAGTGATGTTATTGTAAAAGCTTAAGATATCTGTTTATCTTTCCATAAACCATCTTGTTGCATTATTTATAGGAGAGGGGGATAATCCAGCAGCGATATAATCAGGATAAATAATGCTATGGCAGATATGTCCTATAGATGTCAAATATTGCATTCATTTAAGGGATATATTATGTAAAAAAGACACGTAAGAGCTTTAGTTTTCTCTTCTCATTTACCCGTTAAGGCGTGTTTGAGTATTGTTTGTTTTCCAGTTGTTTTCTACTTAATCGATGATACACATAAGATTGTGCAGCGTTGCTTTTTGGCTCAAATAAAAACAAAAACTCCACTGCTTTCCATCGTGAACTTCAGCTCTCCATTGTCTGTGCCATCAGCCCGGTCCGGCAGTGCGCCACTTTGTTGGGGTGATGTTTACGGTGCAGTAGTGTAAATCGTCATATGCTTTTTTTCGGCAACGGGTGAAACATAAAACAATGAATAATATTAGTAACTATAAACTATGCATGCAAAGTAATCAATGCTACAGTTTTCTAACAGAGATGAGCAACTGCACTTTCTTTTATTATGTCATTTTAAATCAGTACTGCAATTTAAAACGTCCAAAATGCAAAATAATAATCAACGGGTGTCGTAGATTATTTCCATTGCAGACAAAAGCATAATATATCTTCTATGTGATTGTCTTTTGACATAGTGTAGCTGCTTCATAAGTTACAAAATGGCATATTGCTGACATCAACATGCATGAATTAAAAATGTAAAATATGAAAATATTACATTTATTTATTCCATGATTGCCTGAACACCAGTTCAGTTCAGTTTGGTGAATCCCCTTCCAGTCAGAACTGATTTGTTTCTTGGGAAGAAACCAAACAAAATGTCAACTTCAAAACGTTTCTGAATAATAAATCATTTTGGGCACACTGTAGCTTGTACATTCACACTATTCTAACTGGGCTTGTAGTACAAAAGACTCATATCAGGCGCACTCATATCAAATGTCTGGGACTATAATCCACCTGTCATTCAAATCCAGTGCCATTAGTGCGATGCACTGTACAGTTTGGTCCTCAGGCAACAGAAGATAACAGTAGATGGAGGAGTCACCAGCTGCCTGTGAGCACCAGACTTTGTGAAGCCTACAGCACTGAGATGCATATGGACTATACCTACTGTAAATGTGAAGCTTGAAACTAGACCTTTTGGGCATGCTTGAATAATCTCTATTATCCTGTATTCAAGATGCCATTACTCTGAAAATCCCTGTTTTTCCTCAACTAGCCATACGCGGATGCTGTTGTTTCTTATTCTGTTCTCAGATGTATTTGTTTTCTTTCATAATTGGTGATACACATATAACTAAGCATACACATTTGGACCCCCTAACCAGGCTTCTGAGCTCTGATGAGATCGGGCATTGTCAAGGTGGCTGAGCCATTTTAAATCAATGTTACAATTTAAGATGTCCACTAAAAAGGTCAGATATTTTGGTGTTTGCAAATAACATTCTATTATTCAGGGATGTGCCTTTGCAATTTGATAACTGCATCTCAAAATGTGATTTGAATTTGATTGCAATGCGCAGCCCCATAGTCTGGTAGTACTTTTTGTATCTCGTCTCGCTAAACAATACCCTGCTTCCGTCTGTGCTTTGCTACACGTTACTCCATTTACAAGTATGATCCGGCTTTGCATTCACACCCACTTTAGTAAGAACACCGCGCCTGTGCAAAGACGTCCTGACATGCTCGTGGATGTTTGGAGATTTGCACCCATACGTGCCGCTTGGAGATTCTGAGACAGACTGACAGCTTAGACTGTGCGGATCAGAGAGAGAGAGGAGCGTGGACACTGGGCATACGTGTGTTACTGTGGGAAACTGTTTTATTTATTAGTACATGGGCTGTTCAGGGACTGGAACTGCAACTCAAAAAAGGTACAAAACTGCCTTCTCACAATCTTTACAACAACAAAAAAGAAACTAATCTAATCTACTACTTGTTTTGTTATAGTTAGTTGCAGCAGCAGTAGTAGCTGTAGTAGTAGTAGTAGTAATAGTTGTAATTGTAGTTGTAGTTGCAGTTGCAGTTGCGGTTGTAGTTGTGGTTGTAGTTGTAGTTGCAGTTGCAGTTATAGTTGCAGTTGCAATTGTAGTAGAAGTAGCAGCAGTTGTAGTCGTTGTAGTAGCAGTAGTAGTAGTCATAACAGTAGTAGTAGTAGCCTTAGTAGTCGTAGCAGTGGTTGCAGTAGTGGTCGTAGCAGTCGTCGTCGTTGTCGTCGTAGCAGTAGTAACTGAAGTAGTCAAAGTTGTACTTGTAGCAGTAGTAGTGGTAGTACTCATAGTAGTAGAGGTAGTAGTGTACTAGTAGCGGTACCAGTAGTGGCAGTAGTCCATTGTTGTATTAATAGACGAGGATGGACGGATATGTCACCTTTTCCATTTACACACTAAATTTAAATTTAAAGCAAAACATTATCTTGAAGCCTAAATTATCCAATGTATGTACATAAACGGCCATGGAGTTGTCGTTGTCCTCTGGAATGTTCCACAGTATGGCATTAAACGTTTAAATTGTGCATTTTACCTCTGCAGATCTAAACTGTTACTTCTCCTTCTAGATATGTTTAATGCCATAACACGGAACATCAAAGGCAGTGACATCTCCCCGGAGACAAACAGGTGGTTGATCCTCCGCCAGAAGTTACACAGTGCGTAAATAGTGTATAGTGGGTGCGTGTATGAGTTATTTTTGACACCATGACCCATATAAAACCCACATTAAAGACTGTCAAAAATTTTGCGGAGGCTGCGAACAATCACCATGGCAACGCAGCCATAGCATAACAGCGGGGGAGCCGGGATGCAGGGGTGTGTGAGAGATGCATATCACGGCTGAAAATGACACGACTTCTGTTCTGTTGATCAAATAGAAAAGGGAAAAAATGCATAATGAATGAACCAACGTGTGACGAAAAACAATTGATCTCGGATTCTGTTTTTAACAAGCCGGGCCGGGGTCAAAAAGAGTTCACACCCCACCCAAAAAATCACAGCGCGATGTCAAATAAAAAAAACCCACACAAAAAACTCTAAGAAGTAGTAGTATAGCAACTGATGTCTCACTCCAGGGGTCTTCTTCACAGCAAGCAATGGTAGAACGGCACGGGATACGGATAGTGCAATGATCCAGGTCATACGGGGGTCATGGAGGTATAGAGGGGGGTTTGCAACACCAAAGGAAAGGAAGTGACAGTTGGACATTCACACGTGTTGAAGTAGACGTGAAGAAATCGCCTGGATCAAGTCAAGACTTCGATAAAAGCGGACGAACCAAGGCCGAGGGGTTATAAGCCAGACAGCCGAGATCACAGGGATGTTAATGGACTGATTAAGACTTGCACTTGTCTAAGAGGGAACGGGTATTGCGAGAGACAATTTTAATTAGTAGAAATGTTTGAAGTGATAGGTTATTGCAAGGTCAAATATGCTTACTTTTCAGTCGTGCTCTGATGTTGTTTCCTCATGAAAAATAAGCTGTAGCTGGAGTTCAGTTTGGTTTTGCTCATCAGTGTTTGAATAATCCTATATATTTATGCCGTCTCCCATTTTTAACCTCATCCCAAGGTATGACGTCATCCAGTAGTGATTCAGGAAGTCCCTTGTGTGTTTTAATGTAAAGAACACCACCCATCACAACACTTCCATTAAAATACATAGTTAACTGCAATTAAAATTAGGTTGCAATTCATTTTTGGCTTTAAGTTGTCTTTAATGCTTTAATTATATTTACGCCATTGTTCTTTAAAAGTAGTTGTAGAAGTACGTTTTCATCTAATTTTTCTCAATTCGGTTTGCCAGATTCTACAACCACATCTGTACATCTAAAAGGGTTCTCCATCATCTGAAAACTGCATACCCAACAGATTCACACACGGCTTTAATTAAATAAGTTACTATTTTGGAGTGTCCTGGGCAAGCTTCTGATCTAAAAAGAGAGAGCAAAACAAAGCCTGACACACTGGCATGGACATTATTTCCTACATCATACTCTTTTCTAAAAGGTGTGCTTTGGTAATATTTTAAGTTTGCCGCAGAATCTTTTCAACCAAAAAAGTGGGCCCACAGTACTAAAAACCCAGAAGCTGCAGAAAACCATCTGTACTATTATAGCCTCAAGTTGTTGGATCTCAGAGACTAAATTCGGGAAGTTGTTCTGCTTTCAAATGAAGTGTACCTTGTCGATATACTTGAGTAAAACTTGTATCTGTCACAATAAGTAATAAATCAGGGTTACAATTGGCCGTGCACAATCTAAAAGTCACAAATCACACGTTAGAAGGCAGTGAAGTAAACATTTTAAAAAGAGATGGTTTGAAAGAAAGAAAGGAAACCCTCATTTAAATATAGGAATGGTGGATTGAGATACTATCTACCTTCAGTCTACAATAGCATCATAAAACCTTGGGAGACACTAAACCAGTCAAATGCTAATTAGTAACTGTGGTAATGAGAAAGAGGTGGCCAGACCTCAATAGACCTTAACAACTGGAGCAATTTTCAGTTATAACTTCTGCCTTTGCGCAGGGCTAATTTGAGGTCTGGAGAGTATAAATTCTAACAGCTCAAAGCATTTCCATCAGATTGAAAATGACTTTCAGATGGAAGTTGAAACGTCTTGACAAATTCTCTACGTCAATAAGCTCCACACCCAACCTTTAACATAAACAATTCCACAGCTTGTGCTTTTAGATTTACTTTTGTCACCCCCACAGCCTTATTATATTTACATGCGTCTGTGTTTCCATTCAGAAATGCTACAGATAAAATAAGAAAAGGAGAAAAAAAAAGACTTTATGAAGTGACCCAGTGCTCCAGCGATATTATCATCTTCTCCTACACCCTTTAACGCCCTCCCCCACACATACACACACAGATACTCCCTCGGCGAGTTCTCCACGCAAGGTATTCTTTTCATTTAAATGGCTTTTATCCAATTCATCGGAGCATTCCACACCCCCCATGTTTTGTTCGGCTTTGTAGTTTCCGCCTCTGCATGCACTTTTGCTGCTACGTTCACAACATCGCTTTTCTACAATCCACGCCTACATGTCAGGTCAGCATAACTTTGTCACCGAGCAATCCTGTATCTCAATAATTGGCTTTTGTCGTTACGCTATTTTTATCGATTTCAGTCCATTTGTGGCTATTTTCAAATTGGGTAAATTGAATCTGGCAGGACATCCTTGGTCATAGAAACGCCACAAGAGATACAGATATGGTTTTGGTAGAAGTGTAGTAATAATAATAAAAGTAGTAAAGATGTCGCCTGTGAATAGGGGATTCCAATAGACTTTGATGAACCAGCGCTTTCATCTCTAGTCACTGGTGGGTTTTTCTTGAGAATGGGTAAATATTGGTGAGGTTGATGGATTTGGGATGAAAATTTGGCGGAATTCTTGTTGGCTGATGCAATGTTTGTGCAACTACGACATTGGTTCTTTTCAGTGGGTTTTGCCAGTTTTTTTGACAGTTTTGAAGTCTGTCAAATAAAGTGTATTTTGCTGAAGGTTGGTTTGTAAAGTGTATTTTTTGGAATCTTTAAACTATCAAGATTGCATTAATCATTCAAATGTAGATGTTAATTGTACTAACCATTGTATATTCATACCCAATACATTCAAAAAATTCCCACAAAAATAACCCAATAAAATGTCTTTTTGGAAGAAAGATAAAATAGAGATGACGTCCCATTCCCCAGAAACTTCATCCATTTCTACTGTAGTCTTAAACCATGCATAATTTCACGCATTATTGCCCCACCCTGTTCTGCGAGAAGAACCGTAAACCTTTTTGATGTATAGCAAGCGTTTCTACCACTGTCATCTGGAATTCTTTTGAGTTGAAGACGTTTCACCCTAAAGACTTTTCAAATTCTGGATCGACAATGTCCCTTTGTTGTTTCATATTTCACTGTTTTGTTTTCCTATAGCGCGTGTACATTTTCCTTCTATTTCTTTGCAACCGAAAAACACATTTTACGTCATGCTCTCCACACGTCTCCGCGTACTTGCCACTTCAAAAAGAATCCCCCAAAACTGCACTCATAATCGGTTAGTCTTTGAGCTGCCACTCCCGATGATGTCCTCCGCCTCGGAAAGTGAAATATTCCTCCCAAGGCCGCGGGGTCTTGGAGCGCGCACGGGCGTCACATCACACGAGTCGGGGGTGTCATGTCACATCGCGGCCGGCTCTGTGGGTGGGGGCGCGACGGCGGGTGGGTGGGTGGCGGTGGGATGGAGGGTCGGTTAACCTTTGAACAAGACCCTGGTCGCTCAGTAATCTCTTTGTTGGACTATAACTAAATATTCTGACAACAGACATTTGACACAAGACATTCGAAGCCATATTTGTGATTTATAATGTTTAAAAAATGCACTGTATGTAACTTTTCTTGTTGACGGTCTGCCAGGGATGTGATTGGTTTGCCTTGAATTAGAGCTGGGCGATATGACAAAAAATGATTGTCACAATTTCCTTGGGGCTAGATCATGATTTCGATTTTCACGATTCATGTTAACTTTGTTTTTTACTATTGCCTTTAATAGAGCTGCACAATTTAGGAAAAATATCTAATTGTGATTTTTCTGACCAGATTAGATAAGATTGGATTTGCGATTTAGGTTTGAATAATAGGATTCTGTTTTGTTGCTTTTTAGTTTTCAGTTGTGTTTGTCATATTTAAATGAGTCTTTGTTGTTTTTTGTCACGTTTTTGTCACATTTTTGTCACTCTTGAGTTGTGTTTCTTGTTTGCAAGTGCGTTTTTGTTGCTTTTGAGCGCATTTTTATCGCTTTTGGTCTGACTTTTTTTTGTTTTTTGTGTCGATTTCGTTCAATTGTGCAGCCCTTGTCTATAAGAGGTAAATAAAGTCATTTGCTCAGAGACTACAGAGGCTGAACAACAGGAGAAAAAGTGTGTTTGAACAGACAGCTGCATTAAAGACCGAAAAACAATGAATAAAGATACGTCAATTTCACAAAAATAGCAGATTGTCACAGGGACGAGCTCATGATTCGATTTTTATCACCGTATCAAACAGCACTACCTTGAATGTTCAAAAGTATGACATTACATTTATCTTTTGAGCGTTTATTCAATTGCAGGTGTTTCGATTGCCAAAAAAACAAGTACATTGAAAAACATTATCATAAGCAGGGTCACCTTTTTCGAGATCTGACCTGTAATTCACTAGTTGCGTCACCTGCTTGTCTTCATAAAGTGTCACAGTTCGTTAATTGTTCATCCTGCAGAAAGAGTTTCCACTAACCTGAAACCTCTTCCATCTCACTGTCTCCAGAAACCTCTGTACCGTTTCCCACAGTTTTCAGGAGTTACCCGGAGTTTCCCTGACTTTCCCGCCCACCTGTAGCCACTCCTATCTACACCCATCTCATAAGCTTCACCCATACTTCCGATATCTCCAGTTCCGCTCTCACCCAGTGCCAGATTGTTCTTTGTGGTTTCTGCACGAGACTCTCCACCGTTTCTTCGAACTGAGAACCTGTTCCTTGACCCTGCTTGGTCCTGATCCCTTGGTTTCTGCTGCTGCTGCTAAATCTGCAATAACCTTAGTTTCATCCACGCTTGTTTGTCTAGTATAATATCAACACATATTAATCCATGAAGTTCTTACATCTTCATTAGACTTATTCTGGTTGTGACTGTGCTCAAATTACCCCCACTGCACATGTAAGCAATTTTGACGATAGATATAATAGTTTTAAGCTTCAAATTACTCTGTGATGGAGTTTTATACGGACAAATTTCATGCCAAAAGTCTTGGAGCCATTTCTCAGACACACGCATTCTCTGATGATGAAGGCACTATATCGACGCTGCATTTGACCCATCCTTCAACACCAACACCAGCTATCACATTCCAGATTCTAGGAGCCCATCTGCATATCTTTTTGCCTATTGTGGAAGTTTTAGGTCTCGATTGGTTAGGTTTTCGGTTGGGTTCAAAGTACTATTTTTTTTTCTTTTTTCTTTTACAAAGCCAGAATAATACATCACATTGAATCTTTAACCTTTAAGCAAGACCCTGGACTATCATCATCTACCCCCTCCACTGAATATTCAGTCTTCTCCTGACTTCCAAAGCACTGTTCCGAGTGGAGCAGAGAGCTGTGATGTGTGAGGGCCCCGGGCGACGCAAACCAAACTGTGACGGTACAGTGCGAGCCGACATGGCGGGAGGGGGTGGGGCGTGGAAGTATGGAAGTGAGGTGGCCCCCCGATCTCTGCCGCTCGCTGGTGAATAATTCTCTCACATATAGAGACGAGCAGCGAGGGTAGCGGCCCGGTGTTTTGTGGTGGGTAAATGGACGTGGCGCTGAATGGAAAGTAGCTTGGCGATCCCTCTAGCCTTGAGTCAACGCAGCGGTCAATTTTCTGTCTGAGCATTGCCACTTGCTCGCAATCCCGGCACGTCTCCTAAAGGCCTTTTACGACCAAGAACATATTCTCGGTCTAAAACGGTCTTGCAGTTTTTGTCAAAAGGCGTAGCGTTGTCATTCGGGCTGGTCTTTGGAGGATTTGTTTGTAAAATCCAGTCACCACGAGACTGAATGGACCCCACGCTCCATTCACAAAAATGTCTGTTCACTCATGTTTAACTCAACTTTCATCCAACAACTCCCAGCATGCATCTTTTATATGTACCACAGTTAGATTACATTCGCTTTGGCCTCGTGTAAATCCAGTTATAAATGGATTTGGCCAAAAGCTGCAATAATCCATTCCGTTTTGTCTATTTATGTGATACAATGCGATCATGTCGTGTTCAGGACTAGTTTATTGATCATTTTGACAAGTTTATTTACAAAAGTCCTCTCTGCACAGTTTAGCTACTAGCGCCGCCTGCTGTTGTATAAAGGTATTGCGTTGTAGGTACGTTTTGGTTGTTGCAGGGAGAGTAGCTTCCTCTGCAAAAGGCCGTATTAAAATTACTCAAATTACAGATATGTTATGTTAATTTCAGTATATTTGACTTGATAAGTAAAAGTATTTACCAATGGAACAAGACTTTTAGCTTTAAAACAAGAAAAACAACAACTCTTTACACGAAAACATTTGAAATGATCTCTTGTTGCTTGAATGTTCAATTGGTGGATCATTTTACCAGACATGTTTAATCTACTCAAATCAAAATAATGCATTCTGTATTAAGTCCTTTTAAATCGCCGAGATATTACTTTTTGTAGTGACAGTGAGAAACAAGTTGGTGAGAATGAGCCTTAGCTGGCATCATAAGTAATACATTGTAAAAAAAAAAACATACTTCTAGGTGTAATAACCTTAAAAAATATATATCTTTCAGTCTTTCAAAGTGTACCCTTGTAAGACCCCATTTTCAGAGCATTCATTGATTTCAACTTTTGACCTAATTTACTCAAAGATTTCACAGTTCAAAAAGACTTTTCTGTGCCTCTCTGCTTGCTTCTGTGCCGAGTTGCTGCAGGGACAGTTTTGATATTCTTTTGGAAGAATGCTCTCAGACAGTAGCTGCCAGCTTAAAGCATGTGGTTAGATAAACACAGCAATCTGCTTCCACAAAGTGCTTCGTGCTCTGGTCACTAGTGCTTCCACTCTGCAGGGTTGGACGTATGCCGAATCAAACGTGGGTGTGGAATATGAAATGTGAAATTTTCCTTTGGTGGTTATAAATAGATTTAATGTGTTAGTAAGACTTTTTGTTTGACAGTAGTTTTTTGAATCGTCGTAAGAGTTTATGTTTTGTCATGCCTCAAGATAGGGGGTATATTTGTGCTTTGGAATGTAAAAAAAAATGTATAATATGCAATCCCTTCGCAGAGTTGGGTTGCTGTTGTCTGCCAGGGAGAGATCAAATGCCATATATTTAAAAAGTAATAATTATAAATCTTCATTTCAGTAGTAAAAAGGAAAGCTTCACCAGTCTAATTGTGGGATTTTGGTCAGTGCTCTCACCTCTCAGCACAAAGGTCCTGGGAGTGATTCCCAGATGGGGCTTTTTGAGTGAGTTTGCAGGTTCTTCCCGTGCATACGTTTCCTCTGTGTGCTCTGGTTTTCCCTACCACTAAAAACACGCTGGTCAGGCTGGACCACAGTGGCCAGAGCAGCTCAGGACTAACCATTCATCTGATCTATGTCACTTTGTTGGACAGCTTGCATGTATAAAGACAAGTAAAGAGCTTAACTTTTACTGTATATTAGGGCTGCACGATATGGGAAAAATATGTAATTGCTATTGCATTTAGATTTGCGATTTCCGTCATAATAATTATTCTGGTTTAAGTTCACATTTTAAACGCGTCTAAGAGAACTGACAAAAAGACTGAGCCTTTCAAACTGTACTGAATTAATAAAATAATCGCATATTTCAGAATGTTTGTACTGATCTAAATCTGTATTATTATGATGATTTATAAATTGCAGTATTACGTCCATTCAAATAGCCAGTTTGATTCGATTGTGATAAATCTTGCAGCCCTATTATATATCGCCATGAGTATTTTGGTGGTATATTAGTTATTTTTGTGAAAGGAAACTTGTTGCGCAATACATTTCAATTATTTTAATGAGTAACATGGGTGTATTTCAAATTTCAAAGTTTGTGCAGCGTGATTTAACAAAGAATGCTGTGTTTAAAATGTAATTAGTTCTTAAAAAATGGGGATATATTGAGGATCATGTGCATTTTGTCAATTATCGTCTGTATCAAAAAAGCAATATTATCATATCATGAGCCATTATACGTGCTTCTTCTCGAGGTTTGTCTTAATCCCACTGGGTTTTTAGACTTTATCCTTTCATGTATTGTATTGTATTATGTTAAACCCACAGATTCCAGGCTCTAACCCTTTTATATACAATCACATTTAATTTATTACGCATGATAATAATACTTTTTCGTGTTTTCGTCAACTCTGCTTTTTTAAATCTGGATTATTTTTGATATGTATCCTGAATATATTTACTTACATTGCACCCATTGTAGTACCAGACTGTCTTGAAGTGATGTGGTGGTAAATAGCGCCCCCTGTGGCCCCTCCCGGCTCCGTGACCTGTCAGCAGCTGGCTCCCACACACAGCCCTTAATAGCCACAGAATGAAGAGGAAGGGGCCCCTAATGGGAACCCTTTGTTTGGCTGTCAGTGGGACCGCTCCCATGGAAACGCCCTGTCAGCCAATCACACGGGCCCTTCTGGTGTGGCGGCCCCCGTGTCACTGCTGGCTTTAGAGGTGGCTCATGGTCCAAATGGCTGTAGGGCTGATTAGGGTCTGGTTACAGTGCATATAAAGCAGTCTCACGTAATATGTCCACGCTTTCAATCCAGCATTTTCTGTTCTAAACCAGATTAGGTTCTATTTTTGTGACCAGCCAGGCAGACAAAATGAACAAACACTGGTTCCTAGCATCAAAATTACATGTAAAATTTCTGATTTATTGTAGAACAGGGCTACTTATGATTATTTTAGCAGTGGTTATTTATTGTCAAAGGATTATTCTACATTACATTGAGATAAAGCTTTAAATACGGTGACTGAAGGCTTCTTGATAGGGAATATTTACAGATTTTTGATTCGATCCGATACCAAATAATACTATGGCAAATGTTGCAATATCAATAACATGAGGTTTTGTGCTAATATGCTATGCTACTATGAGCAATTTTACCTTAGCATTATTTACATACATCTGCTTGAACAAATAAAAAAAACATGTAGAAAGCTTCAAATATAAACAATGAAACAATATATTAAAAAATGTATATATATTTTTTTAAATGCTCTTTTTGTGAGAATTTAAAGTGCCTATATGGACAACACGTTTGACTAAAATGCAGTTAAGATAAATATATTTCAAAGTTTGTAAAATACTTACAATTTTACTTCCTGGTTGTAAATGATCACACGAAGAAAATACCAAGCGACCATCCTGTACATTGAGGAAAAACTCTAATGTCACATATCTTTTCTACAATGGTCATACTAATCAACTTTTTCTTAAAAATTGTGAATTAAAATTACATGATTTAGTCAATTACAAAACAGCTCAAATTATGTTTAAGGCATCAAAATCCTCTCTTCCAGTCAGCATTCAAAATTTATTTTCAGGACGAGAAAATACTTTAGATCATTTACACAAAATAAAAGTAGTTTATTTTGTGTAAATGATGCATTATCTTTGTCTCCCTAGTGTGATGTCATCTGTTTACCTGTACATTTCTACAAATTTTTCAATTTTTCTCCACAAATAGTTACTTGACTGATGTAAAACTAGAATTTATATTTACAACAGGTATGAACACACTAAATATAGACAAAATTAGAAAATTATAAAAACCTGTCTTGCGCACTTTAAATATTGATATTTTTGCACGTCATCGATACTTGTTGATACGTCTGTCAGTATCAGTATATTGATATTTAGTATTGATCTGACCCTCTCTATTGTTTATGCTTTTTAGACACTTTGATTTATGCCAATGTCTTTGTTATAAAAAGTTTGTTGTTTGTGTTTTGGAGTCTAATAAACCAGACAACAAGTACAATTATCAAAAAAAGACTAATATTATGTTTGATAGTTGATTAGCCAATGAAAACTGCTTTACTGTAGCACTGAATTCTTCCCTATAGCTCATTTTGGAGTTTAACGGTTACATTTTTACAGTTTTACTTTTTATGTAAGACACTTTTGAGCTGTGTCAGATTTATAATATGCAAATACATATTTCATTAGGAGTTATCAGGGTCAAAATAGCCCCTCGGCTGTTCATTTATCATTTATTTTATGCATTTTATTCTTGAATCTCCAAAACAAATGATTTATAGTACAACGAAGGAGAAGACGTTATACCAGGGAGTTTATTTATTAATTCATTTTTTTTTCACACAGCAGCAGCATCTTTAATCATGCACGAGAATAAAAATTACTCAGGGAAAACAATCACAACATGGTTACACGTTCTTAAAAGTCGATTATGCATACGTCCGCTCTAATAAAAGCGCATTTAAATACTGTAATTCCACTTTACTTGCTCACAATGCTCACAGTTCATGCTCATACGTCTGACAATGGGGACATTCTAATGCACCGTGCCCAAAACCCAATCTCCTCTGAAGCCTCTTTATTCTCTGCACATTCCTCCGTGTTTCCTCTGGCAGAGTCGTCGGCTTATCCTCTCCCTCAAGTGTCAGCGCTACCTGCCTCTTGACTTTCTATCTAGGAGGTGAATATTAAGGTACTTTTAGCGGCGCGTCTCTCCCACAGGACCGCACTGGACCCGCCGATAACTCCAGGCTTTTCAGGCAGCAACAAAATAACTGCTGCCAATGTTTGAACCAAAGGGAGAAGAGATCGTGGATTTGTTTGGGTCTTGGCAGAAACCAGTCGGAATATGAGCCGCCACCAGGGCCGTTTGTAGACTTATGGGGGCTCGTGCGAGACGCTGTTACGCGGCCACAGCAAATACAGTAATTAAACCTCAAGAAACTCAGCTATATTTATTCCTTTAAACTGAACAAATAACTTTTAATTCAAATAGCAATAATAATAAAAAACAGAAAAAAGAAAAAAATCTAACTTTTTTTTGTCATTGGAAAGGCAAATCTACTTCTAGAGCTCGATGTGTACATAAAGTAATTCAAAGTGGGGCTGTCACTAATGATTATTTTAGGGTTAATATAAATTTTAACTTGTATCATTATTCTCTTTCAACCTCTGCTTGAACAAATAAGAAAAGTAAATATATGTGCATAAAACCTCAATTATAAACACTGTATTTCAAAAACGTAAACCATTTTTATAATCATCTTTTTTTCAGATATGAAGTACTGATATTTTTGCATGCACCAAGAAGGGTGCGTTCAAGTTCCGGCATTTAACGTTGAGGCCCCCTAGTGGTTATATGGCCCTGTGCATATTCATTTAGCTAATAACTAGAAACGGCCCTGCTTTTTGATGATACGATGTCCATTGTCCACTCAAAGCATTGAAATATGTCGTATTAAGCATCTGACTCTTGATAATGATGGGAATAATATTGACAATAAAAACATTTTGCTGATGTATTTCAGTCTTCCAAGTACGTCCTATTCGTTCATTGGTGTATGCATCCACACTGGGATGTAGGGAACTGGAGACGTTTCAGTAATTAACTGGACAACTGCCAGTTAATCACATGGTTGACCAACAATAATTTGCATGCAGTCCATGAAATCTACTATTTACATGTTTATGGGATATCTCCATTGCAGTTTGACAAGATTAGCCACCATCGACACCCTGGCACATGAGCTACATTTAAAAAGACTTGTGTTCCTTGTAAATGTAAGGTGTGCAGTTTGAATCAAACTCCAGCCAATCTATTCACCTTATTCCGGAAGTTGCCGTACGCGCCGCCTTCTTGTTTCCGTTGTATTAGTTTACATGGAGCAGACGAGCTCAACAGAAAATAAGTTCTACATGGACTAAAAAGCTGTTTTCAGACTGACCAGGAAATCGGTGCGTTGTTGACTTGTTGTTGCTCGTGTTCATTAAACATTTTACACAAATCAACCTACTTTATGTAACATTTTAGCGACGAGACTTTTCCCTCGTTCGTCATTAGCTTTAACAGAGTTCTCGTCAAACGGAAGTGCGTTTACAACAAAAGTGCAAAAAAACGTCAAAAGTGGGCGGGGCAGAATAAGGTCAATACTGCAAGTGTCTCTTTTGGGTACGACGCTTCACCCAACTTGTCTGTTTAAATGTGAGTGAATGATTTATATTGATTATGCTGGTCATTGGTGCAGAATGGCTGCCGCTTTTTGTCTCACTTGGTTACAGAATTAGCTTACGACTGGCTTGTTGAGTTGTGTTCTCAGTTACACTGCGAGGTGTATTTCAGTCAATTTATTGTTGCAGAGCCTAAAATCACAACAGCACGCATTTACTTTGCAAGGCCTCACAAAATTTAGCAAGTTAGAAAATCAAACGATGAAACAGTCATTGGTCACTCACAGGAAACAAGCAAATGTATAACTGTATCAGAGCATCGCCTGTCCTTAGACCCTCCTTCTTGGTAAAGAAAAAATACAAAAATCCCAGTGGGGAGAAGAAAAACCTCCACTCCCATGGACGGACGAGATGCAGACGTGACCAGGACTGAAGCAGATATTAAAACAAGTTGCTCCCAATTGCTCAGATAGATTGATTAATTATCATTTTTAAATATGCAGTTGTACTCATTCATTTCATTTGTAAGCACAGTTAGCATGGATTGGGAGAGAAAGAGAACACATAATAAATAGTTTGACACATAACTCTGCATATGTGCTGCAATCAAACCCCTTGGCCATTAAGTGCTGCACGTTATACACTTATGCTGCATGTTGTGACAAGCACCATTGAGTGTGTCCTCGCTTCTTTTTGTAGCTTTATGGGTTTCAACCTTGTCACAGACGACATTTGGAAGACTTTTTTCGAACTGGAACCCCCTTTTTTTATCCTTTAGCTTCACGTCTTTTTAAGTGTTTTATTAGTTTCAAGATTTGGATTAAACATTGACAAAACAATCACACGCAAAGCCTACGTACGTGTTTGAATGAAGCAATCTAATGTTAACTTAGATTTTCGCCATTGCATCGCCGTAAATACATACAGTACAAAAAACAGCAAAATAGCAGTACAAAATGATAGAGTTCTTAGTTTCTGGTTGCAAGTCTCTGAAATGCATTCATAAATATCAATACAATGAACAATATTAACTGTTCACTTACAAAGAAAGGGTCTCCGGTACGAAAGGGACAATGACACTTTTGACCATTTAAAAGGTATAGATTGTGTTTTTTTGCTTTTGGCTGCTATTATTATGAATTGGTGTGTCAACAGTGCTTATTTTCCATCACTTCCAAACACATGGATAGCCCATTCAGCACCATACTATCCCCACAGACATCCCCTCACCCTCGTCTAACCAACACGAACTGTGATCTGCACCTCTTATTGTGGAAATCTGACATGATCCAAGCACAAAGCTGCAGAGGGCGTCTTTCTACACCCGGCTTAGGCCTCTCTCAGAGCGGGCTGGGACGATAACGACGTACTGGGATCATCAGACGGAGTGCGGTTTCCCGTCGTGCACTGACGCGACTAATGCCTCCTTATCGGACACGGCACCTGCCCGGGACTTCCACCACGGACCTGGGTTTTGAGGTCGTTCTTCCGCAGAGCATTGAGCAGAAAGGGGGGATTAGAGGACCAAAGGGTAATCCAGGCCGGGCAAGATCTCTGTGGGGGGAGATAAGGGGGAGGAGGGGTAAATAGCTGGTTTTAATGGGAAATCAAGTCATTTTGTGCACAATGGCAACACTGATAACATAGATGGGGGGGCATCAGAAGTCAGTCTCGTGTTGAGAACTAAATGTACCAATTTTAGCACCAATTTTGTCTTTGGAATTATCTCATGGTAAAATATGGATGCTTTTTTAAAATCAAGATTATTCGTTGAATTTAAAGGTGCTGTGCCTGATTTCTACCTTTTTAAAACACAACTAGTCCATTTTGAATTTTAATCTAAATGAATTCCTAATTTACATACAAATTATGAATCGCTGTGAGTTTATGAGCACTTCTCACAACTTTCAGAGCCCAGAGTGGAGTTTACCATCACGATAAAGCTAGCAAACATTAGTTAGCAATTAGTATTAGCTAGCGGGCAATAAAAAGGCTTTTAAATTGGTTGCAGACAGGACACACTGGTCTCCTTTTGACTCCAAAAACTGCTTTTATAATGGATCTCTACTGGGGCAAAACAGATACCAAAAAAAAGGGTAAAGCCCCTTTAAGGCCATATTTTGATTTTTAAGGTGGAATTTTGTTCAGGCATAATTTCAAAACACAGTTATCTTAGTGTGAGGAAACAATAAGAGCAAATAAGAGCAATATTGACTCTATGTAGAAACTTTTAACCAATATTTATAATGAATTTGTCTTTTTTTTTCTTCTAATTTATAATTTTACTCACGGAAACATTTCTTATTTTTTATATATATTTGTAAAGGGACAACACAGATTGATGAACATGATGTAAATATGGAAAACTATAGCCATCATGGTATTGATTTTTGCATTATTTTTATGTTCAAATTTGTCAGCTCACCTGATGCAGCGTATTTTTAATGTATTTTATTTATCATGTTTATTACAAAAACACATCGTTCAATTGTCCTATCCGAGCACATTTATCTGACGTCTTTAGCAGGCGCACAACATCTGATAAAATCGGACGTGAAGGTTTATTGTTTTTTCCATAATGGCACCCTGCTGATGAAGAAGGGAGGGGAATGTTATGGTTCTTATAAATGTGACAATTCCTATGCTACGCTTTATAGGGTTACAACCGATATAATAGATACCCCCAGGCTCTAAGCGTATGCATACAAATGACTCTTTATGTTATGCAGAAACATGCTAGAAAGCAATAGGGCAGCCATGAACGCATGAAGAAGTGCTCCGAGAAGGTAAATGTTCTTATTTTGAAGCTTGTCCACACCTTATCAACACATTACCCATAGTATCTTTGGAACCGGATGCAATTATATATTTATTTGTAATGATGAAATTTCAGATTGAGAGCAGCGGCCAATACTCCATGAAAAAAGAAAGAAATATTTATCGCTTTCTTAGTGATGCATGGCTTAACATTCTGACTATTGTGTAAAAAGTAATGGAAATATTTTGTGTGAAGATAAAAAAGAGACATTGAACTTTGGACCATATTTAGCTGAAATTTAATGGAAATATTTTGTGTGAAGATAAAAAAGAGAGACATTGAACTTTGAACCATAGTTAGCTGAAATTTGAAAACTTAAAGTGCATATGACGTCACATTTCACTAAAATGTCATGAACATGATTGTATTTATTTATTTTTACTAAACATTTTGCTTATTTGTCCCCAGTTTGACCGTTTTTGTAAAGTGTATAATGTTACTTCCTGGTTGGACATGGGCAGCAAACATGACATGGGCAGACTGTTACCTAGCAACCATACTGTAAACAAGGGCCAAAATCCATATACATTCCACAATAGTAGGATTTGAGAATAAATAATACCTGATAACAATTTTATTTTGTTGAATGATTGTGTAAACTGTTAGAAAAATGTGCTGTAATTCGAATTTTTTTTCCCAACCCACTTATGCCACAGACCAAAAACTTTGCATTGGTGGCTATGATAGCAAAAGTTTATTTTATGCAGTATCCTTTTTCACAGTTAGGGTAAGGTTAGGGTTAAATTTAGAAACAGATAATTTGGTTAAGTTTAGGGCTTTTGAGGCAGGTAAGCTAACCGGATCTCGGTGGAACTGGGTTGTAGAAAAAAACGGTTGCAAAGTGTCGTAAATGGTACTTCGTGTATTGACGACACCTCAGGCGGATTCCACTTTAGAATTGAGCACTACTTCTTGTCATTTTAAACATTTATATTTCAAAATGTCTTCACAACCTGCAACTTCACGGATATATAACAAATTCAAATTTACAGTTGCTATCCTACCAAACTAAGTCATAATTAGAAAAACATGAGAACGTGTCATTTAGACTTTAAATCAGGGGTGTCCAAACTTGTTCCATCGAGGGCCACATATTGAAATATAGACCAAGCGGAGGGCCACAAATCAATCGCGAAACGTTAAAAAAAGCTGCATTTATCTGATGTTTTAAGCACCACCACATCTACATTCAGTCTCAGTGCCTTAATATCAGGTCTGTCATGCACCAAAATGTTAGTTATTTAGGTTAGAATTGTAGAAAATCTGAAATGTGCTGTAAATAGTACTTATCAGGACAATGTGGGCCAATTCACCAGGAAGCCTAAGGGCCAAGAAAAATTGGTCTGAGGGCCGCATTTGGCCCCCGGGCCTGAGTTTGGACATGCCTGCTTTAAAGGCATTCAATTACACTTTCGCTTTTGTTTTGTTTTGTTTTGTTTTCAAACCCAGTCCGTCACAGAAAGATCAAGTTCAACATTTCTAGATCTTCTGTCGTCACGGTAATCGTACGCCTTTGCCTTCCATCTGAGATAACGAATGTACAGTAAATGTAAAAATGAACCTGTGCATTCAAGAAAGGATATTTGCGCTACCCAGATGCCATTCCAACTCCAACGCCGACGGTAACTACTTGTAACAGCAGTCACAGAGGCAGACGTAACAGCACTCGACACGCTCACAAACATACAGATGTGTAATTGGGTGAATCCGCTGAACCAGGGCAAGCAGTTAGCTTCATTTCAGATATAGGTCATACATTTTAGCCTTTAGCCTGTTAGCGGGCTCTGCTGTCGGAGGATACATCTGCTTCTTCAGGACACTTGTGAGAGGATTTTGTTAGAAATGGCTCTTATTGTACTGTGCAACATTTATCTATTTATTTATTTTCCCATTGCGTTTGTCTGTATACTCTATTGATTCAATAAGAGTTTAAAATCTATTTTATTTGTCACATAATCACAGAACTCATGTCAACGTGTTATTTCACAAATTAAGATTAATAATAATACAATCAAATAATAACTTCGCAATATCCACATTTTTACATTATATAGAGCTTTCAACCCATTATTTTAAGTTGATTTACAGGTGTCAATGGGCAAAAAAAAAAGTTGAAGGCTTACAATTTTCTCTTTGTCTTGTAGTGTTTCAAAAAACCAAACCTAATTTAGAACATAAAAAAAATTCCATTCCTTCTTGAGCAATTCCTAGACTGTTATTAATAATACATGAATAAGATATCCAAGAGGAAAAATAAAAAGATCAAAATGAAAATATCTATTTTTGCAAATTAACTCTTCGATTTCAAAGTAACATATTTCCAAACCAAACAAGTTTGGGAGAATCAGCATGAAAGACGCACACATTTGCATAATGGACATGCAGTAAAATCAATTCTAATGTTGCTTATTATGATTAGATATTGCAATATATAACGTGCCATAGCTATGTTTTGCCAACCAGTTTGGATTATTGGAACCAAACAGTTAATTATTTCACAATAACTTGTTTTTAACATCTTATACAGTGGTTTTCAAACTACAAATAAACTAAACTAAACAGTCCTTTAGTGTCTGTTCGGTGTACATTTCAAAGACGATAGTTATCCAAATAATGAATCGACATGGACTACAACGACTTAAACATAAATATTAATCATTTGTGCTATAAATTTATTTGGTCCTGGCAAAAAATATATTTAAAACTTGGATAATACTAGCAGCCTTGAGTTGGTGAAGTTAAATCAATCAACACATTGCAATCACAATACAATTTTTGCAACTTATTTACTAATTATAGCCAACCCAGCAGTTAATTTGACACCGTAAACTTGCCTCCAGGCTTTTTTTGGCTCCTGCTGCGTGTGATGACTGCTCAACCTGATATTATTAATACCATTAACAGCACATTTACACTTTATAGAATATGAAACTTGACACTTGGTAATGATTGAAATGTCAGAAAGCCCACTGTACGTTGAGGGCTTGGTAACTTCACAAAGAGCTGATGATACACTTCAAAACAAGATGTGACACAGGGCAAATTTTCTTCTCAGCGGGACGTTGGGCCACTCTAGCATGCAAATGTCAGCTGTGTGGAGACGAGCGGGCGGGAAAAGTGGGCCAAAGCTAACATGAGTGCTGCAGAGTGTCAGAGGAAGCACATGTGCACACGGACATGCTGGACGTGGGCAGAGGGAACGACACGGGCGAGATGTTCCTTTTTGAAGCTTGTTATCAGCGAGAAGTACTCTATTGTTCAAGTAAAAGTACAGATACATGTGCAAAATAACAACAAGTATAAAGTATTCACCTTATTCCTGAAGTTGCCTTACGCGCCGCCGTCTTGTTTCCGTTGTATTAGTTTACACGGAGCAGACGAGCTCAACAGAAAATAAGTTCTACATGGACTAAAAAGACGTTTTCAGGCCTCAGGAAATCGTTGCGTTGTTGACTTGTTGTTGCTCGTGTTCATTAAACATTGTACACAAATCAACCTACTTTATGTAACATTTTAGCGGCGAGACATTTTCCTCGTTCGTCATTAGCTTTAACAGAGTTCTCGTCAAACGGAAGTGCGATTACAACAAAAGTGCAAAAAACGGCTAAAGTAGGCGGGCCAGAATAAGGTCAATAAAGTATAAATCTACTTTAATTTTGAAATGTTTGGATATTGCTAAAGACTGGATAAATGTTTTTCTCACTGCATCTAGACTTCTTACATGTATGCATTTTCGCTCAAAGTTAACACTTGAACTCAAAACCTTTAGTCAGGATGTCACCAAGAATTTGCTAAAAATAACCTCGCAAACTGTACTGTGGGTGAAAAATAGCATTTCTCGCCGGTGCCAGTCAAACACTGCCAGCTCAGCTCTTGTTTTCTTGGCTTACGTCATCAGAGGTACAACAGTCGGTAACTACACTTATTCCTACCTTAATAAAGCATAAATAAAGACTTAATTTATATTGAACAAAGAATTTATTAAGAGTGATTCAGGCTTATTAACTACGTCACCCATATTCTTATCCAAATTCCTGGCCCTTAGCCTAACCCTAACCTTAATTAAGTAGTTACTAATCCTGAATCATGCTTAATAAACTATTTGTTCAGTATGAAATAAGTCTTTGTTCATGTTCTGTTAAGGTAAAATAAGGTGTAGTTAGTATAAAGTGGTACCCAACAGTCCTAGAGGCATAGCCAGACTGGACTGGACAAGGTAACGTGAATTTCTTCTTCTCTTAAGACAGATGTATAAAACTATGAGCTCATTTATCTAATACAGTGCTTCTCAAATAGTGGGCGCCCCTCTATTTGCATGTTGCATGTTCTGCATGTTCGCGTGTGACCCTGGTGAACATGCTTTTTGCCCAAAACAATAAAGTAAGGAAGAATAAATCAATTCTTGGATTCACTGCAGCTGATCCTCTTCCACGTGGGAGGCTCCCTGTCCCCGGGGACAAGCCGCTCAGGGCTCCTCGTCCCCGCGATGCCACCCGCATCATTTGGACACAGCTGGATGACTTTGTGCTACATGCTGGATTGTCACTCGCTTTTAGGGTTTTAAAACTTTCAATCAATTTTGTTCCACACTGGCACGAAGTTTCTCTTGCCTCACAGCAAGAGAGTCCTGGGGGTTTGCATGTTCTCCCTGTGTCTGCGCCGGTTTCCTCAGTGCGCTCCAGTTTCCCCGACCACTAAAAACATCAACTAAAGATGTTCTAAATCTCAGTGGGACATTCCTGGTTAAATAAAGTCAATATAAATAAATCATGAGCGTTTAGAGACAAAGGTATGGTGATTTTTTTTTGTGCCACCAGCAAAGGATTTTTAGCCAGATTTGATGGATTATTTGTCGTGTCACTCCAATGCGATTTTGTTATCACTATTTGTCAAGTCACGGGTCCAAAACCTGAAGTCGTCAGGTTCCAGCACGTGGGATATTTACTGTTCTTGCTTGAAGTTTGAGCTACTTTTTAATTAGCATCATTTTTGCAATCAGAGTTTAATCCGGTGTGTTTCCCCTTTCGCTTTAGAACGTGCACATACTTGTTCACTTTTTGAAACCATTGTTAGTTGTTACCATAACTGTTATTACACCCTTGGGCAAGACACATTCTCTGCGCAAATTGGCCGCCATTATAAGGATTGCTTTTGAAGTGATCACAATTTATTCCCTCTTATCCATCCACTGCTCACCCAAAATGGCATAATAGTTGTGTGTTTTGCAGGCGGGGCGTCTAAAAGTGGCAGATTTCAGCGTTGCCTCTGGTGTTGTTGGAGACTTTTGGAGAGCTGCTATGATTTCTGTCAGCTTGTCGTGAAATGGGTACTTCCAGTGCAGTGAATGACCCTGCTGTTTTTGGGAGCCACTCTCACTAACAGATTGCATGTTTAATCTCAGTTTACTCCACGCCAGCGGGACACGTTAACTGAAAACTGCGCCTCGCTGCGTCAAACTGCTCAATAACGAACTCGATTAGGGTTACAAATTATTTTAGTCATTGTTTGGCGTTCAGTCCCCTCTGGTTATCAATCACAGCGTGCCGTTTAGCGCGACGTGGCGTCATGCATATTCTGTTATATATATGTAGAACAACAGCCAAACACCCTGTTGTACAAGACTCATGATTAATGGGTTGTCGTTAGTGTATTTGCGCCCCTCTTTTTAGTTTGATCGAAGTGTAACATTGTATAATAACTACATTTATTAAAGCACGAACATAGACTTAATTAATGGTAAGTAAATAGTTTATTAAGTATGATTCAGGGTTAGTTACTATTTAACTAATAACCCTTAATTAAGTAGTTACATAGCTTGAATCATGCTTAATAAACTGTTTCCTCACCATGAATGAAGTCTCCGTAAAGGCAAATTAAAGGTGTAGTTATTATCCACCTTATTCCCGAAGTTACCGTGAGCGCCGCCATCTTTTTTGTTGACCTGTTGTTGCTTGCGTACGTGAAACATTTCACACAAATTGATCTACTTTATGTAATAATTTAGCAACAAGACTTTAACCTTGTTTGCCATTTGCGTGAACGGGGTTTTCGTCAAACCAGAAGTGCCTTAACGACAGGGGTGCAGATTTGTGTCAAAAAGAAGCAAAAGTGGGCGGGGCTGAATAAGGTGATGCGGCTCAGAGACGCTGTATGACTCTGAGCTCCTCTTTTTGAAAGTCGGTTTACCTTGGACAGTTTTGGTCGGATCGTTTCCACCTTCAAAGTGTTTCCATTTGCCATCTTTCCATTTTAATTGCACCATTGGAATGCCAGCCGTGCGGCCCATGCTGTTTTTTATTTATTTATTTAATCCAAAAATTGGTTAGCGGCATATTGTGAGCTTTTTCGGTGGTCTGGTGGAAACTAAATTAAAAGGCAGAGTCCAAACTAAACAAAACACAAATCCAGACAAGAGACATTGGTGAAACATTGTCCAGGAATGGTCCATGTAGAAAAGATTATAAAAGTAGTTATCTGGAAAACGTTTTTGAAATGGAAACATTTCGGCCTTGATCAAGCCAGTCAAATGCTAATCATGTACTTAACGACGGCGAGGAAGAGTCAGGCAGAAACAACACAGTAGATTTGCCTAAAAGTAAGTAAAAAAAAGTCCAGGGAAGGTTTCAGGCTAAATTCAAGGTGGGATTCATTTAGTATTTTTCAATTTCCTCAGAGCAGTACATTCAAATTGCTTCCAAATGGCAACCGAAACGTCTTGATCTCGAAAACATTGTCCATTTGAAACTTTTCTAAAACAGTATAACCCTTTGCATCATTTTCTCATCGCGTTCAAGACCAAAACCACATGGAATTGAAACTTTTCTTCAATGTTATATAAAAAACAACAACACCCATCTGCAGTTAAACTTTCTAATCTCACTTTTCTCCTCCACTCTGACAGTTTCCAGCCACATTCTCTTGTCTTATAGTTTTGCTGATTCACTGAAGGCTTACACGTCTTTCTCAATGCCGTTCTTCCTCCGCCCTGCAGCTTCCTCCCACCACAATGCCCCGTTCCTCATTATAAACTCTGCATATTGTGTTCTATAAGCGCACTACCGGCAGAGGAGTCACGACTGATCCGTTCTGAATACGCCAGGCTGCTTTTTGGAGAGCACTTTTGTCAGGGTTTATTGGCTCCAGGCTCAGAAGCTGTTAATGTGGACTACTTTCTGTCAACTGTTAACTAAACTACTTACCTCGCTCACAGCAAACACGGCTAATCCTTGGATTTGTTCAACTCTAGATTCCAAAGTACTCTGACAAAAGAGGTTTGGTTTAGGCACACATGTATTAAAATATTCAATTTGGTGGCACTTGGCTGTTGAGTATTATGAGCTGTAGTAGGTTTCAATTGTGGAAGAAAGGTGAATATGGTGTGATCTGATCCTGCCGTGATCCCAGGAATGAGCAAAAAGCAAAATGTTGAAGTGAAATGTGCAGTGTTTTGCCAAAGACCACAACTCAATATTCACCAGCTGGAGTCAGGATCAAAGTGCTAACCATCGGATTGCTGGGAAAACTCTGCCATTGAGCCAGTTGCTGTGGAGAATTGTATAGGGTCGTCGCAATTAAACTGTTTTAAAAATTGCAAAATAAAACGAAACTAAACTAAATGTATAAAATAGACTAAAGTGAACGAGGACTCATTGTTTGCTTTGAACATCAGCTCAACTTTGTTACATTTTACGCAGATTTTAAAGCGAGACACTACAGGCAGAACCTTTCTTTGGTCAGTTTGCTTGCAGCATATAGGCTTTCATGTGAAAATGTCAAACTTCTCCAGTTTGCTACTAAAAATATGTTATTATTTCATCCATAGATTTCGATGTGACATTGTGACTTCACAGGGTGCTTTCTTAAAATGCATTTTTCTCCCACAGAGACATAAAGGTCAGCCTTAAAGTAGCTACACAAACCGAACTTTACAAGCATGTACTTTTTGATGGAATTTACTGAAGAATTTGTTGATCTAATCCGGATTTATTAACGTTTTTAAAAAAGAATTAAGCAAAATTTGAAATTTTTGGAACATTTTTAGTTAGAGCTAGTTTACGCAAAAAAAAAAAAAAAAAAAACAAGAAATCTGTAAGTAATATCATTTAAAAAAAAAATCTGGTTCTGTCCATTTTTCAGATTGAAATGTCCCAAATATATGTAATTTTTGCTGTTTTTACACATAAAATGTCTCATTTCTTTATAACATTGCATACATAAAGAAAAACTGACAACAAACTACAGGAGAAGTTTCAAATGGATATGCTTAAATGTACGCTTTTTTCCCGATTCACTTGCAGCGTCTCGCCTTAAAGTGGACATTTAATACATTGTTTTCTTCATATCTTAGAACCTAAAATATTTCCTTTGTTTGCACCATTAACACATTGGTAGGCTTGGTTTTACTGCCAGCACTCAATCTACTGCAGGGAATGTAAATAAACCACAAGCCATTTAAGCAACTTGACCAACATGCCAGTATATGCTCAAACTCAAAAATTGTGCATGAAACACCTCGATTTCTTTTCTGTTACACAACTATAAACTATCTGGTTCTATGTTTTTGATTAGGCAACAACCTCACAGCATGGTTAAACACTTTTTTTCTCCACTGAATCATTCCAATTAAGACGTTGTCCACCTTTGCCCTAACTATATCCCGGGCCTGTACCAGTTGTGCGTGTTGCCCGTGTCCCGCATTGATCGTGTACATGCACAGATCCCGCCGATACGTTCCGCCTCACCCGCATCCAGCTCCCCGCCTCTTCAGTTACACTCGAGTGCGTCGGCCATGTCGGACCCCGTACGTGTGAAATAGGGACAGGTCAGGGACACGTTCTGCATTGGCAGTGCTGACCGCAGATCCATGCAGGACGATTTTCCGCGTGTTAGAAAACGCTGCCCTCTGTCTGTCAAGCAGTTGGGATCGATGCGCAAGGTCCCAAAGCTAAATAAGCTCCCAAAGTGACTCGCAGGCACATTTTCAAGTCAATAATTTCTATTGATAATGTAGGAAATTGATTGAAAGGGGCTGTAATGTCTTGCGTTAAAGCTTTATCTTTTACATTTAAGGGGCTGTGGACACTTCCAGGCGTGACATGTGAAGAAAATTGTACGTTTTATGTATTTATTTTTAGTTTGCGGATAAATGATAGTTGTTTATATGTTCGTTTCTGGCATTTGGCAACGCTCAATCTTTTCAGTTCAGCAATTTATGTAGAATTTGTGGTGCCTGATGAACTAAAACAATTTAAATGTACATTTTTGGTGCATTATTGTCTCGTACATTGCATTTAACAAATTTAGCATTGCTTGGTCGTTAACATGTATGGTAGTCGCTAAACAGTGCTACACTCGGAAATGTTTTATAATGGGAATCTGGTGTCGAGGGTTCTCGAGGAGTTGTCAGTCGTCAAAACATTCATTCAAAACATTTATAAATGCATAAAAGCCAAATGTATTTATTTGTTGAATCTTTTTTTTTTTCATGTTTTCAAACACAGAGCACAAAACAGAACCAGAAAGTGGAAAATATAAAAAAAAAAAATCACAGTGAAATTAAATAAATATAAACATAAACCAACATAAAAATCCCGTTCAGTCCAACAATTTTTCTTCTTTCTATCATCGTGCAAACATTTATAATATCACAACAGATGCTCTAGCGCCCTCTGCTGGTGATTTGCATGGACATATTTCATGCTAATTAAGGCTTTGAACTTTTTCCAGCACACATTCCGTTATATTACTAGAAATACTAAGCCCGAGGTGCCCAAAGTAGTTAAATACATCATGCCGTGCTTTGATCTTAACCCTAGCAGTTCCACTCAGTGTCTTTGCTAATATTGTGGGTTGATACTGCTAACTACGTTTCCATTGCCGTGCTACGTCTTACTTTCTACTGAAGCCCCTCGTTTTAAACCCATGACATAAGTGGTACAGTAGAGCACATCTGAAAGCTTAATCCGCAGACAGAGGCGGTAGCTGGTGTTAAACGGGGTCTTTGGGTCGGCGGTCAGCCGTGGGGCTTTTCCTGGTTCACAGTCTTGAGCTGAGTGGACACAGGGGTCAAATCCCTGGCCCCAGCAGCTGGACCGGGCAGGATCAGAGGATTTGGTCCATCGTGGCACAAGCGCAATCAGGGTTCACATGCAATACTGGCATTAGAACAGTTCAAGCATATCATCAGTGGTTTTATTCGCATTCCGTGTTAAATTAACCCAAGTTTTACTCATTGTAGAATATTTTCACGCTTGTCGTTTGGCCCTGGTTTGATCCCGGTTTAGTCCTGATGTAGACTTGGCTTAGTCCGGTTCTAGTCCGGATAATTCTTAGTCTTATCAAGGGTTTGCTCCTAATTTAGTGTAGTTTAGTCCCTAGTTTGATGAACTGCGTGTGTAAATGAGAACACAGTCTTATTCTCAACATTCTTAACTGAGTACTTTGGAAGAAACTAATTCTAGGCAAAACAATAACAATCTATTACTAAAGAAAATATAAATGGCGACTGATAATATTGAAACTACTTTATGCCAGAGACACACAAACCCAAAAGCAGGAGAATCCCAGTAAACTCTTTTATAAAAGTATATCTGAAGAAAAACACGAGCTGCTATACACAAATGGCAGAATGAAATGGTAATAGTTAGTCTCTTGGCAGAAAGTTCTTTATTCAACCCTCTGTAGCTTTACTGTAATTGAGAAAAATGACAAAAAGCTCCCCAGTAGTGCAAATAAAATCTGCACACCTTAAGCGGTGGGTTTTATGCACAGCAGCTCTTTCTCACAGCTCATAGATACAGTCGGCATCTGAGGGAACGCCCACTCTTGGACCTCTGTGGGGGAAACAACCCATTCATTTTAATGTGTCAACGAACATTATGTATTTTATTGTGCCAAATACAGACTCAAAAACATGGAGAAGAAAAAAGTGGTTGAACGATCCAATTTACAGAACAATCCGTTTATTTCTCTGAGGAAACACCAGGTCAACAGCATCTGGTGGTGACCTGATTTTAACTGGCTGTGCTTAAACTTGACATAATTCACCAGTAATATGCAAATGTCTTCGAAGAGAGAAAAAGTTGGCAAAAAGTCCCATGAAATCACCAAAGACTTAACACCAAGTTTTCCCCCACAGCAGACCACGCCCCCTAATTTGACACGCTGTCGACTGTATCTATGCTAATCCTAACAACCAATAAACATTTACTACCTGATTTTTGATTTTTACTTGTTTGATTATTACTTGTTTATTTTTGCAATTAGTTTAGTTTATTTTTTATTTGGTTATTTTCATTCTTATTATGCCTGAAAGTTAGCATTAGCGTCTGCGTTGACCTACAATCACCTCCCTTTATAAATACAAGCGCTATCAGAGAAGTATTCATCTCATTTGTAAAGTCGTTAACATGTTCACTGTTCACTGTCTGAAGTATTTATTCATTTTAGAGATAGTATTGGACAGGAAGTAGTGACGCTAACACTGAGCTTGTGCATGTCCATTGAGCCACAAAAAACATGATTCCGTCTGCCATTTACACACACAACGATTATGTGATATAGTAATTATCATGACTGACTTACAATAACATGTCCAATGAAAGTACTCTCCAACACAGAAGAACAATTCATATGAACAGTTTTCATCTCATCAAACTAAGGGAAAATAGTAATCCCAAAAATAAACAGGCCTATATTATTGTTGAGAAAGAATTTAAATGCCCTTTTCAGTTCCAGAATATATATATATATACTTTTTTTCAGCTTCACTTTACTCCTTTGAAAACTGGAATACAAAATAGGACAGAACAAACTGAAATAGTGATAGTTTGCAGTGAGCACAGTCCCGGAGGCAGTGGGGCAGTGGAGCATTCTCTCTCTCTCTTCTGTTATTATTGATGTGGGGCACACTGGTTACCCATCAGCCATCTGTTCTGGGCTGCCCCTGCAACTTGGCGGGCATCCGGGCGCGAGCAGAGCCAAGTGTTGGGTCCGGCCGAAGAACCCTGGAAGTGAACAATGACGCGATGTGGGTGCCATTCATTCGTCCGGCGCTGTTGAACGACCTCCAAAAAGACACCGATCCCTGTGGGCGGGATCAAAGCGCGATGCAACAGGCACGAGGCGATAGTTAGCGAAAAATTGCCCTCATGAATCCTAGGCTGTGGATGTCTGAGGAGAAGTTTATTTACCATCAGTCAGGGACCCAACGGCTTGAAAAATTGCGCGAGTATTCAAGCCTGACATGCTTCCGCACAATATAATGTTAGAGAAGGACGAATTCTGTAAGAGCTCGAGGAAACCCGCTACAGAAATGTCAAAAAGATGGAATTGGAGGTGTCCTTGTTGAGACTGTGCACGAGATGGAAAATTGTCAGTCGTAAGGGTCAGGAGCAGAACACTCGAACAAATTGAAAGGTTTAAGGCTTTTATTTAGCCAAAACAGTAAAAGAGGTCGAAATAACAGAAAAACCAACCAACTGAACATAAAGTGACGTAACAAAGAACACACAAGGGGAACATTTAAACATGCAGATCAGACAAGACTAACAATGGACAAAAATGAATATACAAGATAATCAAATTTAGCTAAATCAATTACAAACAATATATGTTAAAATGTGGTAACAAATAATGGAAATAATAAGTGGAAATAAATAACAATAAGCAAAAAACTTGAACCTAAACCCCCCTAATCTGCCTATGGTTCAGTCCATAGGGTGGAGCCTAGAGGTCACGCCCAGAATAAGTGATGATGTCGTTACTTTTATTATAATAACTACACTTTACTTTGCCTTAATGAAGCAATGAAGAATGATTCAGGCTTAGAAACGACTTAATTAATGATCCTAACTCCTGTATGGAGGCATTGACTGATGCACAAAATCGTAAAGTGACTTTTTCCATCAGCAAAGAGGATTTTTAGACCTATTTTAACAGTTTTTAAGCTTTCTTGATGCTAATTTATGTGGTAATTTATGGTAACCACAAGACTAACATTTTTTTAAGTGTCTGATACTTTATAAATTGCCAAAGTAAGAAAACATTTAGCAGAATTTTGACGGAAAACTACAGCGTTAGGGACATCAGCTATCACATTGCGGCTTAACCTTTAAACTTTTCATATTTTAATCTGTCAAAAAGTCTGAATGGGAAATGTTCATATGGAACCATGCCAATCTTTGAAGTGTTTGGGACTGTCGAGCACCATAAGAGTCCAGCCACTGTTCAACCTGCTGTGCAAAAGTGCAGAAGATTTCAAAATTCTCTAGATTACAGCCGGCCTACAAGTATTATTACATATTATGATTAAAGGTGTTTGAGTTCATGTTTAAGCGTTTGATTACAGTTCACTTAATCCCAGACAGTTATGCTTAAAGAAATGGCATCACACTATATGACTGTTGACAATATTCTGCTTGTGGGCAGGAAGACGGCTCGTGACACATTAATCGCTTGTGTTGGCTGGACAACTTCCATTAGACATTGATTCACCCTGAAATTTGATCCCAAATGAAGCATCGGACGTAAATTACTATTGAACTTATCGTCAATATCCTTCACCTCGCATTAAACAAGATTACTTTGATTATAATGCTGTTAACCGCACGTGATGCAGTTTTGATTGGACTTGGCATCTCCAGACATTGTTCCCCCCAGCCCGGTCCGGCGGCTCGTGCGATTGGCCGGTCGGTTGTCACGTGCCCCCCTCCCCTGGTGTCTAGTCCCAGCTGGGATCCTGGCCACATGTGCGTGCTGTCTGGAGATGCGCGCAGGAGGGAATGTGTTTGCAAACATTTGGGTCTGTGTCCTTTGGTTAATCCAGAGAGATCGGCAGGGGCGGTTCGAGCGAAAAGCAGACGGCGGTTGTGCGAAGGGGCCCGTGAACCTCTAGGGGGCCTCGAAGCTTTTGTGGTGAATGAGGAAACGTCGAGTTTGTCGTTAACAGCACTTTGTGACAATATATTTGAATACATTTATCTTTCCTCGTGTCTGGATCTTCAGGACTTTTAATGCAATTGCAAATCTGAGTGGAATTGAAACGTATCAATATTTATGCCGTCTCTAAATAAATTGTTTATGTATTTTTGTACTGGTTGTGACAGGGCTCCATAGAAATGTGCTGTTTTTTGTTTTTTTTCCAGGAAATAGTCATTATATGCTGCTTATACTATGTAATTGTCATGAGTGATTGTGACGGTGTGAGGAATTTTATTTCATGCAGCAAATGTGGCACAGTAGCCCATGACAAATTACCTCTTGGAGCCAATAGAGATAACATTACCTTACCTACCTATGTAGGTATTTGAATGACAAATTGAAAGTCCAAAATTTAACGGGCTGTACCTAATTTTTTTTCATGTAATAAAGTAGCATTTTATTCTCCGTGAAACAGAAGTGAGCTGCTAGCATGCTAATGTTTGTTAGCGTTATTGTGACGGCAAAACATGCTCTGGGCTCAGAGAGTTGTGAAAAGTGCTTCTAAACTCACTGTGGTGAATGTTTAGGTAAGTAAGGAATACATGTGGACTGCTGTAAATGCATGACTGGTTCTGTTTTTTTACGCTTTTCGGACAGTAAAAATAAGCTACAGCACCTTTAAGATGTTTGATTTTAGGGTTGTGTAATAAATCAAATTAAATTTAAAAGATGATATGAGTATTGCTCTAATTGATTACAGAAAAAAAAGGTGTAATCAAATTATTGAGAACTATTAACATTAACTCTTAAGTGAATTGAAAGTGCATGTACGTGTTTCCTTGAGTGGACACATGTTTTATTTCTCTGTGTTTATAACCGTGTATTTCTGTGAGATATCGCCCACGCCATCGCCTTTTCCCTTTCATTTCATCTGTTCGTCCCGTCTTCTTTCTCAGCAAATAATTGCGAATTCAATGATCATTTAATTAAACCATAATTGAGCTGATCTGCTGTCTCTTCTCCATGGAGATACTATTGTCTTGTCTAGTATGTTCCGCAGTCATTAAAGTAATCTATCTACATCAAGATGCAGCCAGGCACTAGTTACAGGTCATATCTATGGAGAGGCGAACCCGCTCATAGCAAGAATGCTTGTTTTTCAAGGAGAAACACTTAATGAATTGAGTGTGAAGAAGATAGATCTGTTTACAGCAGTAACGTAGTTATGGAGGCAAGCACAAAGGTTAAAAGATCAGAAATAATTGTTTTACTGCTGGTTCTTTGTAAGTCAAATCTCTCCATTGACATTTTTTTTTCTTCAAACAAAGCCCCCCCATCAACATCAGGGCCTTCTCTGAGCCAGAACCGTCCCTGGTAGGCGGCGGTGGCATATTTGCAAACATTTGGCTCACTGTCCCTCGGATAATCCTATGAAACACGCCTTACCCAAGACCCCCTCCTGCCCCGTCGCCTGCCCCACAGACACACGCTTTTGACCCTGCTTTTGAAACCCCGGCTTTAGCGCTCCATCCGTCTAGCAGGTGTCGTGAATTATTGCTGGCCCATAAGCCGACAGAAGGGGTCAAATGTGGGTGAGAGGATGCCAAGTGTAGGCACAGATTATTAAGATCAAGATATTGGGCCAGGCTATTGCCATATTGCCGTTTTCCTGGAGTAAATGAAAAGGGGGTTATTCTGCGGTGTTAAGATCCCCGAGGAAGAGGAGAAAGATGAAGGATTTGATGAAGAGAAGAGTTGGTGGCATCAGACCGTGAGGGATGCGTTATATATCTATGGGTTATGAAAAATTGGACCGTTGCCGTCGTAATTATCAATTAAAATCTTATGAATTGGGAAAGTCCTCAAAAAAGTGGAATGGGGCAACATCAGTGTTTGTTTTGAACTGATATCAAGTGAAATTATGGCAATATCAATCCAATACACATACCAGCTTTGTAGTAAAATGCGTTTAAACTCCTCATTACCATGTCATTATTTTAGCTTCACACCTAAAATCAAATAGATGTACTGATGTACTGATGAATATGCTTCATAAATTGATTAAAATTTGATTAAAAACCAGCCAGTCCAGGAGGGATCCATAGCTAACAGGTTAAAATGAGTCGACTGGGTTGGACAAATATTGACGATTTGAAGACGTTTTACCTCTGTTTTTTGTTCAGAACCAAAGACATCTCCTGAAACGTACTCAACACTCAACGCATTGTTCGTTTGACAACTTTAAATATGCTTGATGTGGATTGTAGTTGGTTTAAACTTCCTGTTTGGAGACAGTACCTCATCAGTGAAAAAAAACTGCATAGGGTCAATGAGACCAAATAACTTCATATATTTATTTTTGTCCCAGGGTGATGTATTGTAATGTGTGGTGAGTTTTGTGGGTTGAAATCGCAAAATCTCTCAGTATTTGTTAACGATAGGTGTGTTACATCACCGCTTTGCCATAAAAAGTTTTTAAAAGTGAAAAACTTGAGCCTTTTCACAACTAGAGAAATGATTACATAGTGAAAATATAGAGTTTTTTTTTTTTTTTTAATTGTCAAATAAAGGCAACTCAGAGTAATTCAGTGACAGTCAGCAACATGTCATATTAGGGGGCGTGGTCTGCGTGAAATCCATTTGTTGATTCAGTAGTAAAAGCATCTCTGATATGTTTGTTGGTTATTTTAGTGATAATTCAAGTCGAGCCACAATTGACCCTTAACAGACGATGTTGACATGGCGTTAACTCCAAAGATAAACGGATTGTTCCAAAGATTTTTAAATACTGCAGGCGGCGCTAGCATCATGATAGCATTCACCCTGCAGCTTCCATTAGCATTCTTCCTATACTATTCAGATCCGTTTCTTCTCCACGTTTGTATTTGGCACAATTCTAACTCCTAAACACGGCGTTTTCTCTTGTAGTTGTTGAACAGAGGGCGAAAAAGCAGCTCTGACACATTAAAATGAATGGATTGCTTCTCCCACAGACGTCCGTTTGTGGGCGTTCTCTCATAATCCGACTGTATCAATCATTTGCGATCGACACACTTTGTTTCGCCAACTTTAAACCTCCCCAAGCGTCACTGTTTAGGCCACTTTTTGAATAGTTTTGAGCGATCAACATATACAGCATTTTCTTTTGAAATGCCATGCCGACAGACCTTATTATTCATCTCTCTGAAAGTCTTTGATTGAATTGTTTTGTGTAATTATGTTGTTCTCTATGGAATTTACCATTTCTTTTTCACGAAATGTAATAGATTTCCAATGTCACAGCACAACATGGCAAAAAAAAAAAGAGAAAAAACGGCCAGTGCGTGACTCCCTCTGGCACAAATAAATGCTAATCAGCGACCTGTTTGCCTGTCCACACTTGGAAGCCATAAAACGCCAGCCAAACTTCAGATTTATACCACGCTTTACCATAATAATGATTGCATAAGGATTCCAAAGCCACTCTCTCGTCATCCTTTGGGGCCTTTTATAATTGTATTTCATCACGTTCTGTTTCCCGCGGCATGTTGGAACCCAATCATTTGTTTAGCATTTTAATGGAGGCTGTTATTTTTAAGGCTTTATTATGGGACTTCATTGCGTCGTGTTATTTTTCATGGCTGTTTTTATGGCTTCCGTTACTCAGATGTATTAGAAATGACGGCGGACTTTACGGCTTTGAATAAACAGGTTGTTCATTTGTTAATGTCAGTTATGGTTGTTTGCTATGGGGCTTATGGTCCCAGTTTGGAGATGTACAATGCGGGTGTGTGCGATTTTTAACGAACTTTAAGCTTTGGGACAAAAACTGGAAGAAAGAAAAAAACTAAAAATGGTTGATGAATAGGACTGAATAGTGTACATTAAAGGTTTAATTATTCATTTCTTCATATTTAGATGGTTTATTTTTCTAATTGAATAGTATTTATAGATTTAGTGTAGAGTATTTAGAGAAATGTAACAGTTGTTTGTGCTTGAGAGTTTAGACAGTTAAAGGTGAGACACTACAGGCAAAACCCTTTTCTTTTTTTTTTTTTTTCCAAATGTTCATTTTTTGGTCAGTTTGCTCTCTCAACATATAGGCTATCATTTGGAAACAACAAACTTGTCTGATCTGCTCCTAAAGATGTTTTATTGCTTAATTTATTAATTTCTATGGGGCATTGTAACTTCAAATGCCGTTTTCTTAAAATGCATTTTTCTCCCACAGAGACATAAAGATCAGCGTTAAAGTAGCTCCTACACACCAAACTGTACAATCTTGTAGTTAACAAGATCTTGAGGATTTGTTGATATCTAATTCTAAGCCTGATTTAAGTTTTAAGTAGAAAAAATTTGGCAAAATTTGAATTTTTAGGCGACTTTTCGGTTTCCTACTTCCAAAAATCCAAATCCAAAATCTCCCCAGTAAGGTTTTTTGTAACTAATATGTGTACAAAGTGAATCAATGAATTTAAACCTGGTTTTGTCCATTTTTCAGATTTAAATATCCTAAAAATTTGTAATTTTGGCAATTTTTTACACAAAAATGGCCCAAAAATTGACAAATGACAAAAAATTTCGTGAGACATGAGAGAAATGACAGGAGAAGTTTACAACTGATAACTTTAAATTTAAGATCTTTTCCTATTCACCTGTAATGTCTTGCCTTGAAATTAGACTCGGTAAGTACCTGCTTCAATTAACGACAATGTGAAGTGCTCAGATGTTATTGAACCTGTCTGCTCTCAGTCTGAGCTCTCCAGATGAACAAGGCACCTGCTCCAAACAAAAATCTTGGTCAATGGCGCTTCAGGTGTCTAAAAAAAGTGCACTCATCACAACAACTAGACACAAAAGTGCGGATAAATGAACGTGGAAGAGTGAATGAACAGATGGTTGAAGAGGAGGAGATGAGGAGTTTTGTACCTTGGTTGACTTGGTTGTTACACATATTTACTTCAATTTTCTGTGCAACTAAGTATTATGTACAAAAAGCATGGTTTGAAAGTCCTGATCTAGTTCTGGTTTGGACACACTTTAGTCTTGGTCTAATGGTTTTGATATGGTCTTGGTTTTCAGACCATATTTAGTTCTTAGTTTAGGTTTAGTCTTAGTTCAGGTCCAGGTTTGGTCGACTGAGTTCTTTAGCTACCTTCATTATTAGATCTGTAGTGCTATTTATGTTTTTGCTCTGGGACAAGTAATTTCCTCTGTGGAACAAAAGTTTGACTAAGTTCAGTCTTGCTTAAGTTCTAATTAAGGGATAAATTGGCTTTCACGTTCCCAAAGGTTGCAGAACTCCTGTTTTATAAGCACAATACGCACAATAAACACAAATCAATATTAAGGCGAGACGCTAATACAGGAAAACCATTTTGCTTGTTTTGGTTTTTTGCTCTTTCAACTCGTTAGCTTTTACTTGGAAAACAGAAAAATGTCCAGTCTGCACATTATGCACATTTTTTAATTTAATCAACCTGTGCCCATAAATTGACTGAATATAGAACATGTCATTTCAAAATGCATTTGTATCCCCATTAAAGTAACACCTACACGCACCATACTTTACAATTTTTCACTTAACAAGAGTTTAAACGTCTGATCTGTTTCAACTCATATACTAAATCCAAAATCTCATTGATAGTTTTATTTATTTTTTGTCTAACATGCCAACAAAAGGATGCAAATGAAATTTAAACCTGTCTCTCTTTTTTGTTCGAAATATGTGCATTTACCCCATTTTTTACACATAAAACAATCCATTATTCAAAAAACAAACTTGTAAAGTAAAAAGAAGCAGTCCTTAATCGATATTCCTGTTCGCCCTAACTTACTTCACCCATGCATTGCCACTCCCCACGCTAAGCACTACTTGACGACATCATTGCCAGGAGACACATTGACATAAGCGTTTTGCGGCGACATCTGGCTGCGTCATGGTGCTCAGTCGCGGATCCATCTCGGAGAGCGTAATGAGCCGTTGGAGGCTGTTTTAGGGGCGCGCTGGGCCGGGCGGGTGCGCTCCTGTCTGCCCGGGCTTGGCGGGTGCGTTCCCGTCTCTCTGCGTGCGCGTGAGTGGAACAGGCGCGCCATCTGCACGGCTTCAGAGGCAGGGCCGTGGGCTGTGAAGAACGAGCGCGGGTGAATCTGTGCAGACGCTAGTGTGTGAAATGAGAGGGGATTAAGGTGGGCTGTGCTGTGATTGTAAATGGGGTTACAAGGATGTTTCTCATTGAAATTGGCTTAAGGCGAGACACCACAGGCCAAACTCTGCTTTCTTAAAGGGAACAATTTATGCTACAGTGACTTTTTTGAGCCTCTAGCCGTTTTCTAACAATGTTCCGTCGTCAAAAACATACCTGGAGTCGCATTTCGTTTCATTCACGCATGTTTGAGGAATGCTAGTTGGACAATTAACTCCCCTCTGACCGTCAAAAACACTCTCTTCTGAACTCCCTCAATCGATGACGTCATTTATCCAACAATCTTCTGCTGTTTTAAGTCCTTAAATCATCACCAGATTCGTTCTGAGCATTTCTGTCGTCTAAACACGATCACTGTAACTGCTAGCTTAACTTGCGCACTTCACAAAGGCATGAATATCAAACATTTCTAGCTTATATAACCAGTAGACGGTGCCTAAACTCAGTAAGTTCCAGGGCAAACACAGCCAGATACAGATGTTCATTTTGTTTTTATAAACAATAATTTTATAAACATATATAATATAATATTTTCCTTATGCATATGTTTCATAATCTTGTACATGTACATGGGGAATTATAACTCCAAAGTCCGTTTTCTCAAAATGCATTTTCACCCCTTAAAGAAATACTAACAGACACCAAACTTTCCAATCTTCTGCTTAATGTTTTGGCAGATTGTACAGAAGGATTTGTCCATGCCTTAGTTAAGTTTCATCTCCAAAATAAAAATGTTTTACTCAAAAACTAAACAAAATTCCCTCTGTACATTTCTCTAGTCTATGCCAATAAAATAAAGCAAGACATTTAAAACCTTGCTTTATACTTTTCCCCCCCCCCCCACATTTATATGTGCAATATTTTTACACTTTAAATGCCATATGTATTACACAAACAGTTGTTTCTTACATTCATGTCATTAAACTGCAAAAGAAGTTTCAAATTGATATCAATCATTTTAAATTTCCCTATTCATCCGCCGTGTCTCACCTTAATAATGGCAAATTGATAATGATTGTAATGTATACTGTAATTTTCTACTTTTGCCTGACCTTCAAAGCATCTAACTATTTTGTTTTTGCCAAGTCAAACATCAAACAGTTAGTAGCCTGGACATTCAAACATACACAATGCACTCAAATACAAATAAAACCAGTGCACAATAAAAGGTGGATGAAGTGTCCTTTTTTTTTCACCCAAATGGTACATAAGCCACTAAAATCAAACATAAAGATAACAAATTACATATTTTATTTGTAGAAAATTAGAGCGAACATTAGAAAAGCAATTGTTGGATTAAATCATTTTGATTTTTCTGTATGTGCTTCATGTTACTCAGCATATTTTTTGGATACTAAACATTGTTTGCTTCTGGCTTGAAACTAGCACTAATCTTGGTTGTCTTTTGGAAAAATCTTGCAAAACTCAGTCTGTTCAGTTCCAATTTCGATTCAAATTTAAAACTGTTAAACTGCATATTTATCTAACTGTGGCTCTGTTTCTTTTTGTCTTGCAGGTCATCTCCGCTCTATCCCGGATTTCCCACCACAGCATCGCACAAACCAAAGGAATCAGGTATTTACGTTTAAAACCCATTTACATTTATTCATCACTGCCATCGCGCCACCAATGTATGCACCATTCGTGCAACATTTTGTCCAATTAGCTTCCCGCCGTCGCCAAACATGCCACGACATTTGCCAAACTGTCTCTCCAGTAGCCTTAAGTACCTATGAAAACATACAAGAGGTCGATATTTTCGCAAAATCCTCTTTTCAGCTGGGGAAGGGGCGTTTGATTCGTCTGTTCTCGCGGCGCAGAGCTTGTTGGCACCGCATAAAAGGCCGGTTTATGCGCCGGGGTAACGAGCCGAGGGAGCGCGCCCATTAGGACCGGTGCCAAGTGCAGACAGCAGTAGACACAGGGGAGAGAGGGCCCCAAAAGCATTATTAGACAAGAACGGGAGGAAAGTACGGTTTACACTGGTAAAGACGCAATCGTTTCAAGGACTTTGCTTTTAATGATGCGTGAATGAAAACATGTTTTAGCTTGTAGCAAAGACAATATATTTTTGAATGATTTGTGACAGGAAAATGCTAGTCGACTAAAGAAATCCTTGGTCGACTAAAGCCCTGTCGACCGATTAATCGACTAATCGGCCTATAAATGTATCAGTCAATAAAGTGTGGCAAAAATATATCAAAGCTACACGTGTCGGCGTGTAGCCAACCAAAACTGCACTCAAAAGACCATAACCACACAAAACTTCATGAAAAAACAACTATTTATACAGAAAAGTACTTGGAAACATTGTATTTATTTGTTAGATTTATATGTATGTCGGACTAAACTCACGATTCACTCCAAAATCTTCAGCTAACTCACTCCATATCAACTCGCTTTTGCTGTTTTCGCCATATAATCTTTAAACTCTAAATCAAATAATTAGTCGACTAATATAAATGACTGATTAATCGACTGAACAACTAAAGGACTACAGCTGAGAATGCAATGGTGTTGAAAGAATATCTGTGCAATGTTGTCAATTTAGTGTAATTTCGGTCTTGCCTTTGACCCATCCTCAAAAGTTGCAGCCCAGATCTTGAGCTAGGTTCGTGGTTTGGAGTATTCAGCTGGAGGATTAGCCTTAACTGCACAAACTAGGGATGGTATTCACCTTATTCTGCCCCGCCCACTTTTGCCGTTTTTTGCCACAGATATGCACTTTTGTTGTAAACGCACTTCCGTTTGACGAGAACTCCGTTAAAGCTAATGACGAACGAGGGAAAAGTCTCGCCGCTAAAATGTTACATAAAGTAGGTTGATTTGTGTAAAATGTTTAACGAACACGAGCAACAACAAGTAAACAACGCACCGATTTCCTGGGCGGCCTGAAAACGGCTTTTTAGTCCGTGTAGAACTTATTTTCTGTTGCGCTCGTCTGCTCCGTGTGAACTAATACAACGGAAACAAGACGGCAGCGCGTACGACAACTTCCGGAATAAGGTGAATATCATTTATAACATCAGCGATATCGGAGGTTTCCCCAGATATCGTTATCGGTCCAATATTGAAAATTTTGTTGATATTTGGCGCCAATATTTTTTCTGCACTGCCCCAGTGTCTGTTTGTGCACAAGCGTCATCCCCAGTTTGTCCTCCTTGAACTTTTTTGACAGGCGAATGAGTAAAAATAGAAATGGGAGGGCAATCCTTTGATGACGTCAAAGTCCTGGACACCATGAACTTTGACGTCATCAAAGGTTCGCCTCTTTATATAATGTGGTCTCAGCGCGATCCATTGTTGAGGAAAAGTGGACTGGGCATCGTCTTCATCAAAAACCTAGAAACTAAGCCTTAAAAGTATGGCTGTAAGTTTACACAATCATGGCAGAAATTGGTTTATATCCCAGATTCTGTTTTGTTATTATTTTTCCAAAAGCGAAAAGTTAAGTTGTGAACTCAACGTACATTTGTGGTCTTAATATCAGTATCGGCAAATATCAATTATAGACCTCAACAGTATGACATATATCGGATATCGGTATCGGCTCAGAAAACTTCACATTGAACCATACCTAGTGCAAACCTCGTGCAAAATCTGCTCCGAAATCTAAACTTAGACCTTCTTATTGCACGTACAAACCACTGTTGTTGCTGTGCTGGTTATCCGCTGCATTGACCATCAAAATAACTTGGTTTCAAATCTCCTGTGGCTGGAGTTGCCAATGAGCCTTGAACACTGCAAAAAGGGATTATCTAATTTAGTTAAATTTACTTGAATTAAGCAAATGAATCTTAAAAGTCCAATTTTAAGATTTTTTCACTTGACAGGACTACATCAAATTGACATTATTTGACTTGTTTTAAGTAAACTCGATAAGTAAAATAATCTTATTCCACTGGCAGATAATTTCACTTAAATTAGGGTAAAAAGGTCTTATTTTGAGTTTATTTTTCTTATTTTTTGATAGGCCTTTTTTGCAGTGAAGAGTTCGCCTCAGACGCTCATTGGAGTGATCTCATTTCAATACAGACTATAATTGACTAACCTGAAATGACTGATCTAGCAGAAATATAATCAGGAGCGGAACTTTTAAAGGAGACATGTCATGCTTTTTGTCTAGGTACTTCGAACTGAACGATAACAAAAATATCATTTTATAATTTGTTCATTGTAAACTACAATATCTATCTACACAACATAGTAATAGAAACAGGCCCATTGACTTTCTGTGCAGAACTGATAAGCCCTGATAACCCCGCCTCTTCATAGTAACATTTCACCAGAACAAGCAGTGGATTGTCATTTACGTGTCTTTAGTTTTGAGCAGTGGCTACGTGACATTTTTTAACTCCACGTGTCACTTGGAGCCTGAATTTGTCAAATAATCGTCACTAAATACAGGGATGTGGGCGGGGATAGGGGGTAGGTGAAAACAGGAATAATCTTAGCACCCGAGCCTCAGTTGCAGGACAATACAGGATTAAACAACATGCATGAATCAATCAAAACACAACTCTGAGTAAACTAATGATGAGAAAACACTGTTGTAACAAGGTTAAAGCTCATCAAAGTGGATTGTGTGTAACATGTCTCCTTTAATTTCTTGTTTAGTCTTGATTTTTTCCTTCCAAAACTTTTTAAGACATGCCAACTCTTGCAAAAGATAATCAAGCACTCATCTGTATGTTATTTAGTACAGAAAATGAGGTTGGATCTTTCAATTTTACGCTTCCACAAGTGTTGGCACACCAAATGTACTTCTCGGTTTGCTGTTGAATTGGAGAGGTGTCCAGACAGAGCTATGACCTTCACCCTGTTTCAGCACTTTGGGGAAGTGATTGAATCTGTTCCAAGTTTCTCGGCTGCTGACCTCAAAACTCTGCAGCCAAGAATATGGTGATCATATTCCAGAAAAAGCGTCTGAGTTCCAGTAAACTGTCTGTTATCTTGCCAAGTGTCTTTGCAACATTGTGGTCTCAAATATTCCGAAAGATCAACAGATTTGGGAAAACATCTCTTGATTGTTAGATGGAATTGCAATTGCCTTTGTCTTACATTATCAGTCAACATATTTGAAACACAACATGAACTTTGGCCAAATGTATTTTTCTACAATCAGAATGTTATTCCGTCCCTTATTTTCATTGGTACTATCTGTGGAATAGAAAAATACATTTTGACAATGTTATCTAAAAGGATATTTCTGTTTTTGCTGTTGAACTCTTCTAGTGTTATTATTGTTTTTTTTCCTAAATGTATTGAAAGCAAGTATGAAGTTTTATCCTTAGTTTTGAAACTATAGCGTTGTGACACATTAAATTCCCGCATGAGACCATACTGTTGTTGTGTCCCAAGGCAATGCACTGCACCCACATTTCCTGGTGTTTGCTTAGCTAAATAAAAAGTGCAAAATTATTATGTCGCTTGATAACGTTTTCACCTTATTAAACAGCTTTGTAAGTCCCTGTGATGGTTAGATTTGTATTTTCGAGGCGTTTGAAGTCTCCCCCTGCTGTCTCGGCGGAAAACAATTTGCTTTGACGCCAAGAATCAAGACTCATTAAGTTTCCAATAATATAATAATGACAAATTTGAGATGTGGACAAAAGCATTGTTACATCATTGGGCTGTTTTTTCATCTCAACCAACCACATACTATTCACCTTATTTCGGACGTTTCCACATTAATTGTGCCCCTCCATCCTACATGGCAACAGCAAATAAGTTCTACACAGACTACAACGCCGTATTCAACTTACTGAGAAAAAAGGTGCAGTGTCGACTTGTTGGTGCACATGAAAACTGAACATTTTACACAAATCAATTTACTTTACTAAACCTTTCCCTTGTTCTCCACTTAAGCGATCAGAATTCCCGCTCAACCGGAAGTGCCATTACAACGGAAGTGCGAACGTGTAACAAAAAGAGGCAAAAGTGGGCGGGGCGGAATAAGGCCTAGAAACTAAACACCCTAACCCACATTAACCCTAACCCTAACCCTAACCCTTGAAAGATTTGAACTGGCTACCATTCCATCGGCGACGTTCAACCTTCGACGTTCAACCTTAGCCCTGCCACACTGAAGAATCAATTAACCCCTGACGTACCCTACGCAGGAAGCAAATGTCACGACCTCACAAACACGTACCGTCAACACATGCTAGCGCGCCGTGACACGTGTAGTTTAACCCTATGCGCCCTTTATAATGTCTGTCACCCACGCATCGCTGGGTCTGCTCCTCGGGCGGTGTCCCTCCCGATCCCGAAGGTGAAAGGTTGCGTCACTCATGTCCTGGTTCACCGGGCTGTCCTTGAGCACCCACAGCTCGTACGCCAAGAGCAATGGACCTGCTATTCACAATGTGTAGCCGAGCAAACGGCAGATGACATTTAGAGCCGTGGGTTGTCCTGTGGCAGCAAGTTTTCAAGGTTGAATATGGTTTATCGAATGTAGTTACATTTTCTGGTCATGTTAATAGAGCGAAATATAGCACAAGGCAAATGCTGTTGTGCAATAGTTCTCAAACTTTATAGTGTACGTAAGTAGATAATGTTTTACTTTGTGACTACCAACATATCTGAACGTCTGCATTATAGGCCTAAAGTAGGGCTGAGTTCCAGTTGGGAAAATATCATGGTAATTATGATTTTCAGATGGTACTGTAGCTGCCTTTCTGCTCTGTCTTTCATCATTAGTCGTGCATCTGTTTTGTTACAAATTAACTCTTGATTTTAGTTGTTTTTGTTTTGTTTTTTTAGCGCTAAAAGCGATGTAAAATGAGACTAAACCATTTATAAGGTAGTTTTAAACAATGATTAACCCAAATAAGGGAAACAACATGATAGATTTGTCTCTAAATTAAACACATATCCAAACTGAGGGCCTCTCGTATCATCAGTGTAACACAAACACTGCTATAATGTGGAGGAAAACTTATAAACTGCAACGGCAATGTCATATATGAAGTTCTATTTGATTTCTTGATTTAAGAATATTTTTTAAAAGTTTGACCTATAATTGAATACAGGACATGGCATGTTTTCCAGACTGTTTCCAGTATATTAAGATCCAGACTGGTTTCAGTATATTAGGAATAAACTTGTAATTGTTATTTTGACAATTTTTTTATGTAGTCTGTCGACTGCCATTCAAAAGAAATCTCAACTGATTAACCTACATACATCAAATCAAAATGAATCAAGGTCATTTCAACTTCATATTATTTAAGTTTAGGTAAGATTTGTTACACTTTATTGTGATCGTGGGGAAATTTGTTCTCTACATTTGACTCATCTTTTAATGGATTTAAATTATGCTGCTTTCATTTGGTGTTGGGTAAACTGTAAACACAACTTTCCGCCACTGCGCCAAGTCATATTGCTAAACTTGGAGAAATGGAAACCGCACAAGTTGTGATGTCAGGTTTACTCAGTTGAAGTAAAAAAAAAAAAAACAGTTCACAACAAATGAGACAGATTGCAAGCTATTTTGTATCCAGTGGAAACTAAACTTGGGAGAACTTCACCAAGCAATTTCTAAAATGGTTTCTGCTCAAAATACTCAATTCAGTTATATTTTTGTGGAGCTCAACATCACGCAGAGCTTTGCAACATTGTCGATTAAACCAACAGAAAGTCAAACAATGAAACAGTCATAAGCAGATCTACACAACACTGAGTCACAAACAAATACTCGGTGTATTCTCAGCATCCGACCAAAAGCACGTGAATGCACAGGTCGGATGAACGAGCCCCGGTCCTCGCGGAAATCTTCCCATCCAAACCGCCAGACGTGCACATGAAAGCGGCATCAGGTTTATGATCTGGAGTACCACTCTGGAGGATTAACCCGAGCATGTTGACGATTGAATGAGGAGAGCGCTAACTCCAAACAAACAAGTCCCTCCTGCTTTTGCCTGGGAATCAAAACCGTGCCCTTCTGGATGTTCCTTGCTCAAGTACTCTTCAGAGTTTACACAGCCAAGCGTTATTAAACTCCTCGTCCTCGGTCCGTCCACAGTGTGCTCACATGTGTGGTGTCAGCCCGGTGGTCCTGCGCCTGTGGGCCTGTCCATCGACGTCCCCGTGAAGAGCATTGATCCTGTCTTTACTGTCTGCCGCTCTAATGGCCCCCGATAGTTCATGTCACTGTCACTGTGTCAGCAAGAGGCCACTCCGCTCACAGAAGTGCTGCTCTCGACACATTTAGCGGACCTGTGTACACTTGGAAACATTGACTTATCTTAGCTCTTAACCATGTTGTAATGCCGTATCCTCCTCGTGAACATACCAGGAGTTGTGTGAGTGTGAACCCCTAAATGCATCTGTTGCAATCCGCTCTCTTTTCACCGTGTTTTGTACGTAACGTTTATAATAACTACGTCCAACCAACTGTATTGACTGTATTGATCCCCGCGGAGTTAAGCATTTTGTGCAATAATCACACAAACAAATGTCTCTGTGCTGCTTATAAGATGGACTCTTCAGGTTGGGTGATGGAGAGTAGCAGCCCTCAGGACAAAAATGTGAAGGCGAAATATACCAGCGTGTAATTGTGTCTAGGCCATTTAACACCATGTATATTGCAACCAGGGGCTACACTTTGGGCATCACAGCCAGCGTCCAGGTGAAGCCAGGTGAACTCTGGAGACACCTCGCATCCAAACCTCACTCTCACTCCACTCGCCGGCTCGGTTTGGTGGTGAGACGAGCCGTTCCCTCGAAGTATTTGCGCTGGGATGGACGGCTTTGGTGTAAAAAAACAAATTCTCTAGCGTTTTTCCTTGTCCGGTCTCCATGGATACAGGAAAAACAGTCCCAAGAAGCTTAATAGTTCGTTAAAATACTAAAATATCACGTTAACTACGAGCCAATCACAAACTCACACTTGTGTTCTATTAGTTTTTCAGCGTCATACTGTGGAATAGAAATGGGCGATATTGATTAAAAAAAAAAGATATGATACAGTTTCTCGATAACACTATCCAGACAATATTTTGACAGCACATGTGCTCATATCTGCCTGTCAATGTTTCTTGGTTGTGGTTCAAAACATAAATTGACCAATTGAAATTCACTACAAAAATATGAAAAATATCACTTTTTGAGGTCATTTGTAACAGTTTTAATTGTAGATGATACACTCAATATTAAAATTTTGCAGTGGCAGAAAGGAACAAAGTACAAAAGTAAAAGTACTGTACTTAAATTAAAAAATAAAATCAAGTAACTTTAACAGTGAATACTTTTTACGTTTACTTCACTACATTTGAGAGCAGGTATCTGTACTTTTTACTCCACTACATTTTTAACAGGATTTTAAAGTTAAAAAATACTTTCTGTTGGGTTTTAGAGGTTGCCCCAGCTTGGAGCAAAACAAAAATATACATAAAAAAAGTCTAGAAACAGAAACAATTCTTTCATTTCACAATTTAATAGTAATTTGAGTATCAAAGGTCAAAGGGAAATACTTTTACTTTTTACTATTTAAGTAAAAATATCAAACACATATTTCAGTACTTTTACTTAAGTAGATTTTAACATGAAATACTTTTACTTGAGTCATGTTTTGCTACTGTATCTGTATTTTTACTTAACTGAAAAATTTCCACCACTGAAATTTTGCACAATATTACAACAATTGCGATATGTTTTTTTTCAATATATCTCCGACCTCTACTGTGGAACATTCATGCACAGCAATATTATATCAAGTGGGCCAACCTCCACCAGAAATGTTACATAGTGCACCTTTAACCCATGTTCTCTTTCTGCAGAAAATCTATGAAAATGAATCACGCCTTCCTCTCGATTAAACGACCTTTAAAGTTCTATTTATGTTTTCAATTTTGGTCCATTACACGCATGCACAATTCACAATTTTAATTATATTCCAATTGAAGCTTCATTTCTTACGCTTGTCGCTTGTGAATGAGTTGACAGCGCGTATCATGTGACTTTCTCTGTTAGTCTTTTGCTCTTGAATCCTGTGAAATCGGCTTTGGTCCTGCCCTCTGTCCCGGGACTCGACCTTGTGTTCCTCTCAGCCTTAATCCTGACTCATCCACACGCAGCCTCTTACTCAGCCCAGCGTCTTTCTGCCCATGCGTCTCCGCTGTCCTGAGACCGCTCCATACGTAACCTTCACCTTATGGGACCCCCGGGACGCGCTGGTGCCCAGGTTCAAATGGCTTATGCGTGGGAGTTTGGGTGGAGTGATGGAAGATGAGTCGCGAGGGAGAGAGAGGAAAAGTGGATGAAAGTTGATGTAGTGTTGGAGAGAAGAGTTCGGTCTTTTCAGAGTTTGTGGATGCGGCAACGGGACAGTAGTGGATACAGCGCGACATTGGAGGCTCAACTTTTCAAAAATGTGACTTGAACAAGCTGCGAAACAAATAAACACTTGAACACTAGAACTAGCTGTAAAACAAAGAATCACACTTATCACACTTGTTTTGCGTTCCATAAGCTGTTGTTAGTGCCTCTGTGTTTGTTTTTTCTTGTTCATTTTCTTCGGTTTTGGTCAATTCTCTAAATGACTTTGAGCGGCCTCTGGTGGTTATTTAACACAGGGGTTCCCAAGCGTTTCTGCCCGAGACCCCCAAATTAGCCACGCAATTGACTCGGGACCCCCAAACCGAAATGAAAATGACAGTAGCAATAATTTTAAGTGTCAAAGCATGTTAATTTAGATTTAATATTGGTTATTTGAATAGTTTATTGTCTTATTAGACCCTATTTCACTAAAAGATACTGTTTAAAATTGAAAAAATAGAGCAAATACAATGTCATATTAATGAAAATGAGATCTTGAAATCATCTCGCGACCCCCAGCTCACCCCTCGCGACCCCCCGAGGGGTCCCGACCCCCACTTTGGGAACCACGGATTTAACAGACCACAGTCTTGACGTTAGAAATGGTTGAAAGTATAAATGCAGCGACGGAAACTACGCTTTGAACGCATAGTTTAGACACAGAAAAGGAGCATAAATGAGTCTTTAGGAGACATACGCCATAGAAACGTTTCAAAAGTGTGCGCTATGTAAGTTTTCTAGTCGACGATCCATCACCTGATTTTCTCAACAAAAAACATTGTTTTTGCTTTGATTGGAAGGTTGTACAGTACTCATCTTTGTTTCATTTATTTAGTTAAAAGTTTAGTTGTTATTGCCTAAAAAGTACTTTGAATGCTCCTTATCTCCATGTAGAGTGCTTGGTTCATTCCCTCCACCAACAAACTACACGGTGCCCCTTTAAGTTGTTCCCGTTATGATATATATTGCAAAATCGTAACTCGTGTACAAAAGAGAAACAACTGGATGCAGCTTAACTCACAGCAGTACAAGAACACAGATAACCTAATTAAAGATAAAGATTCTAAGTTTAGGTCGGAATTGCCGGAAAGAACATCGTGCGAGAACTGCAACATGGTTCAAGTCCGGTTATCGGAATTGCATGTTCTTTTTATGTGATTGGGGAGGAAACTTCATCTAAATTTCATTCAGTGTCACATTGGTTTCATACACTGATGACACTAATGGGTTGAATGGTTCCTTGAGGAAGAAGTAAAAGTAGTTCAAGTGGTAGAGTGTTATAACATCTTATATAACACAAGTCTAATAATAATGTGCTTTACAGACCTGTTGAAGCCTCTCAAAGCACCACTCTGTTGTCCTTACCTTGCTTTGTCATCACAGAATGAGTCTCTGAGAGTGGATGGTAGATAATAGCTGCTTTCAGAAGTATACTTGAGTTATAATGAGTAATATAAATATAATATGTATGTGAATGCATGTCCTTAATACATCTTTTTTTTATATTTTTAGGTAGAAAAACATTACACCATTTACAGAGTATAACATGGATTGCTCTTTAACAGTAAATTCTAATTAGTGAAGGGATCTTTGAGAGCCGTTCATTCAAAAGACTGTCTGTTTTCATATTTATTTATATTTAAGAAGCCTGTCTGATGACTCACTTTGTCCAGTAAATAAGCTCTGGGAGGAATTGTACGACTATGATTGGAATAAAACCATTCAAGCTTGAGGGGGGGCATGTTTACCATTCAAAATAATGTGGCATTTTAAATAGATAAAGACAGACTACAATTTCTATGCAAATTAATACATGCAAAATGTTCTGGTAGCTTTTCTTGATGTGCTTCTACGCTGTTTCTTCGTTTAAAGTAAATTTGTATAAAAAAAATCACATAACCCCTTTCTCCTCCCACTGCTCTGTAATGTCTTTTAATTATTTAAAAACTCCAGGTCATATTCACAAGGTTCAAAAATGTCAAAATAGACAATAAAAAACAAACAAAAAAAAAACACGTAAATGAAAATCTGCGGCTCGGCCTCTCAGCTCTGAAGTTTTGAAAGTTTTGATAGTCAATGGTTCCATTTTTGTAGGCTATGTGCACAACAGTACCTGGCTAGCTCAATGTTAGTGTCAGTACTTCCTGTTTATAAAGGGACGTGTTTGTGTCTCAATGCTAACGCTAATCTGCTGTTGAGGCATACATATTTTTTTGTAATAAAACAAATTAAATTAACAAACTGAAATAATCTTCACAGAAAAACAATCAGACAGTCTTGACTTTAAAATGCAATGGGTTGTTTATTGTTTATCTTAGTATTTGCTGTGAGATAATATTTGCGTGTGCACAGAGCAGTTTTGAATTAATATTGCGATTTACAGTGAACAAAATGTAGAATTAATTATCTATATCTATTATAGTTTGAAAGAAAACACACGAAAAAGTATAATATGTTAGTTTTTACCAAGCCGTTCAAAATAAGCTATTTTTTTTCTGTTTTTATTAATTTTGTTTGTGTTTTATAGACAACAAAGCAGACAATGACAATGACATTGACATATGACAGAAACATACATTGACATAAAAATACACATTAAAGGGCCTGTACCTGATTTTTATTTAGTCTAGTTAAGATACATTATCTTTAAATCACACATTGTTTGATAGATGATGCCTAATGAGAAAACATCAAGGTCAAGGTCAAGGTCATCTTTATTTATAAAGCACCTTATACAATAATAAGACATTATCCCAAAGTGCTGGACAACAAAAATAAAACAACACAATATTAAAAACACAAAGATTCCTGGACACAATGTTTAAAAAAACACAAGCATTTATACAATATATAAAAGTGCTCAGGTCAATTTGAATTAAAAGCCAGCGCAAAGAGGTATGTTTTTAAAAGCGATTTAAAGCTCAGAATCGAGCTGGCCGCTCTTATATTGTATGGAAGAGCATTCCACAGCCTGGGGCCGGCGACTGAAAAGGCTCTATCGCCCCTGGACTTCAGCCTGGACATGGGACAGTCCAGGAGCAGCTTATCAGCGGACCTTAGTGGTCTAACCGGGGCATGCAATATTAATAAATCACTCAAATACGAAGGTGCCAAGCCGTTTAAGGACTTATAGACATAAAGCAAGGTCTTGAATTGAATGCGGTAGGGAACGGGGAGCCAGTGAAGTGAGGACAACACTGGAGAAATATGGTCCCTGCGTCTTCTTCCAGTGAGCAGGACGTGCTGCCGCATTTTGTACAAGCTGCAGTCTATGGAGAGATGAGTTTTTCAAACCAAGATATAAAGAATTACAATAATCTAGGCGTGATGATATTAATGCGTGAATTACTCTCTCCATTTGGTTCGGTGGTAGATATGGTTTGACTTTGCTTAGAAGTCTGAGCTGGAAAAAGCTCGTCTTAACCACAGAACTGATCTGCTTGTCAAGCTTAAAATCCTTATCAAGAAATACACCAAGACTTTTCACAACAGGTGAACAGGGAGATAAAAACTCATCAAGACTATATTTAAGATCATCATGACAATCGCCAAATATTAAAATTTCGGTCTTTTTGTCATTTAAATTCAAAAAATTCATGGACATCCAGTTTCTAACTTCGTCCAAACATTTACGAAGTGTCTCGGCAGCGCCTGATTGTGGATTTAGGGGCAAATATATCTGTACATCATCAGCAAAACAATGGAAGGACACATTATATTTTCTAAAAATCGATCCCAGGGGCAACATATACAGTGAAAACAACAGCGGGCCAAGAATTGATCCCTGAGGAACTCCACTAATCAAGGGAGCTTTCTTTGAATAGAAAGGGCCCAAATTGACTGAAAAGTGTCTATCTGACATATATGACTGGAACCACTTTAGGGCTGTCCCTTTTATGCCAGCACATGATTCAAGTCGAGACAATAAAATTCTGTGGTCGACAGTATCAAACGCCGCTGTCAGATCCAAGAGCACTAGTATGGAGGAGGTGCCTGAGTCCGAAATCAAAAGAAGATCATTAAAATTTTTCAACAAGGCAGTCTCTGTACTGTGCAACGATTTAAAACCAGACTGGAACTTTTCGAAAATGTCATTTGATTCAAGATGTGCCTGTAACTGGGTGTACACCACTTTTTCCAAAACTTTAGACAAGAATGAAAGCTTTGATACAGGTCTGTAGTTGGACAATACAGATGAATCCAGATTTGGTCTCTTTAAAAGCGGTTGCACTATAGCCTGTTATAGCCTGTCGTAAGTGACATATTTATCAAAGTTACAATAAAAGGTCCGATAGAGTCGAAGACATCCTTAAAAACCCCAGTCGGAAGACTATCCAACGGACAGTTTGAGGTTTTTATACCCCGGACAATTTTGGACAGTTCAGTCTGCAAGACAGGCTCGAACATTTCAAACTCTGTAGTGCATGAAGGAGCAATACTCGGATCTGGGGCCCCACATGGGGTTTGTGCCCGGATGCATGAAACTTTATCAATAAAGTATGTGCAAAATTTTTCACAGAGTGCAACACATGGGAGGACACCAGTGTGTTCGGGCGGATTAACAATCTTATTTAACACCCTAAACAAAACCTGAGGCTTCTGGTAATTACACTCAACAAGATTTGCCATATACTGTGTCTTTGCCATTTTAACAGCATTTTGGTATTTTTTCAAGCAGTCTTTGAAAATTTCCAGGGACACATGAAGCTTATCCTTATTCCATTTTCTTTCAGCCCGGCGGCACTCGCGTCTAATGGAACGAGTTGTCTCATTTAGCCAAGGGTCTCTTTGCTTAGAGCATTTACGTTTGGCCGGGGCTATAATATCAAGAATGTTCAGACATGTGGAATCAAACAAGTTAACCAACTCATCAATATCCATATGTAGAGAGATTGATTCCTTCAGAGATGATGTATTAAATGCACCAATGAACTGGGAAGCTGTAGCTGAAGTAATAACGCGCCTTTGACCTTCGATGGGGTTTATTTTGCAGCTACGTTTGGGGATCAGCAAAGACGATAATATCGCCTTGTGGTCTGAAAGTCCTGTATCACAGATATCCTTAATGTTGACGGTAACTCCATGAGATAAAACAAGATCCAGTATGTGTCCTCTGTTATGAGTTGGCTCTTCTACCAATTGAGTAAGACCAAAGGAGTCCAGAATGTCCAAAAATTCTTTCACCAGAGGTTTAGTAGGACAACAAATATGGATATTCAAATCACCCATAATGATAAAATGATCCCACTTAAGTGCAATATCAGACACAAGCTGGGAAAATTCTTTGATAAAGTCCTTATTTGATCTAGGTGGACGATATATAAGTGCACACAACACTGTCACACTCGTCTTAAGTTCGATAAGTTGCAGTTCAAAGCTCTCCAATTGATCATATGGGATCCTATGGCAGTTCAAGGATGACTTGAAAACTGAAGCTAACCCACCCCCTCTGCCGGTGGTACGGGGGGAGCTAAAATAAGCACACTCCGAGGGAACAAGTTCAGAAAAAACAAACGACTCACCAGCTTGCAGCCACGTCTCTGTTAAAAACAAAATATCCAGGCCTCGAGCGGTGAAAAATTCATTTAAGACGAAAGTCTTGTTTGACAGCGATCTAGCGTTGAGGAGAGCCAATTGGAAGCAAGTGACCTCGTCACATTGTGATACCGGCATACGGGTCAGCGGGCGAAGGTTCCCAAAATCGACGCCACGTCCACCCCTCCGCCTGGGCCAGAACACACAGCACTCCTCTGTCGCACCACACCTCCATGAGGACCGCTCCATCACGGCCGCACGGGAGAGATCCCGCGGCGTGTAAGCCAAAAACTTCACAAGCGGGGAACCACACGAACCCGTCCGGGGTCCCCTCCGGACAGAGCGCAGATAGTCTCTCAGTTTTTTCACGGCACCACCACGTTTTCCGCGTTTCCTTGAACGTCTTTTCCTCCGGTGTTGAACACCTGGGAAGCGGCGTAGAGACGGCGGTACTGCAGAGAGGAAGGGCGGTGGGGTGCCAAACTTCTGCTCGTGATTAAACTGTTGAAAACGTAACTCTTGTTGATCACGGATACTGAGAAGCGACTGACGATCATAGACAATTAGCGCTGAAACACTTTCATGAATTGTACTGAGAATGAAAGCAAACAGTAGGAAAAACAGGGCTGGAAGACGGAGCGCCGTGCACAGTGCTGGCGCCATCTTTTTCGGGTTTGTAATGTATAATCAGTGCATATCATAAACGCATATAGGAAAGCGTTTGCCAAGGTCACCTCATTTCAACCAATCAGGCACATTGTACACTAACAATCATGGGAAAATAACTGCTTGACACTTTCTCAGACGTGATTCTCTGTCATGGTGCAATTTCAAAAATGCTAAAAGCTAATTGTAAAAAGAGTTAGAGGAACTATATGGAAACAAGTGCATAAGACTCTTCCAGACAGTCGTTTCTGAGTCATGGTGCAATATTGAGTGAAAGGAAGGACTATGTGGGTGGGGCTAACGGCTCAAACAAAAACATGTTCCTGTCTGTTGAAAATCAGGTACAGGCCCTTTAACGGTAGACAAATAACGAAAAACAAAGATGGTGGTGGAGTTTACAGACCGTCGGAAATAATACTATGATGTCAAAAGAAACGATTTGATCATGAAGGTCACATCACTCCCTGACTCAGCTCATCACAAATCCCTCTCCATCTTTACCCATGACCCTTGAATGCACCATATACTTAAGTTCGCCTCCACACTGGATCTCCACATATGACACGCTAACGTCTTACTCATAGCATCTGCATATTCCATGTCACTGACACACGACCCTGAGGCTGCGGGGTTGTGGGGCTGCGTTCCGGACACGTGCGGCCGATGTAAAGGGCAGTGCGTTCGCTCACTCGAGTCTCAGAGGTTTATCGACTCCCACGCTCGGACTCTGCTGACCGACGGGCTTTGTCCACGCCGCTGTGCTGTTAGAGGTTTTATATGATCGATAGAACGGCTTTTAAGCAATGTACGGGGAAATAATGCTCTGATTTGGGACGTTCGGGCACATGAGAACCTTTTTTGCGTGATTTTTTTGGGGGGGGTTATTGAAAAACACCTGCCTCTTGTCTGCAACTGCAAGGAAATTGTGGTAATAGTATAGTAACAGTGTAATTGTACTACTTCTCTACATTAATTGAAACTACGGAGGGGAATTCATCCTCTGCCTTTGCCTCAGCCGCACAAGCCTGGTTTGGTCAGGACTATTTATTTTATTATTGATGAATTCATTTATTTGACACGGGCATTAATAAACATATATATTGTACAGATCTGATATAGCTGTAAGTTCGGAAGTCCCAAAGGCAAAGGGACAAAAACAGAAAAACAAACACCAGCTACCAATCACCAGCAGAGGAGCACTTCATCAGCAAAGACTGTTCTTTCTGCGGGAACTTACATCCTTCGGCTGATTTCACCGGAGAAACTGAAATAAACCTCAGAATATCGCAAAATATGAAAAACTGGGATGATTTTGGAAAATGAAAACCAGTCAGAAATACGTGAGTGACATTAGAGCTGCTTTAAAGACGTTAACTGTTGTATTTTACATGATTTGTTTATGTTATTGGACATTGTGATAAACTCTTAGCATTTTTGATGAAGGAAAAAGACAGATTTTACTATTTAACCTGACAAATACCGATAAAAATTATGAACCCACAGTAGTTTTTCATTGTATCTACAGATATAGCCCGTACTTTATTCTAAATTATACGTTTTATGAAGCTCAAATACAAATTTAAAATGAGAAAATAGTATATTGTGCAGCCTTTGTAATAGAAGAGAAAACTTGCTGACCTTGGAGAGTCTAATTTCTTGCGTTTTCTTTCACATAGCAACTTAAAACCATTAATAGTTAGATATGATTTGAGCTAATTATTGAAAATGAATTACAGTCTTCTTCATTTTGCCTCCATTTCGAAATTTTGATGACATTTTAAAAGGTCTGTAGCAGGCGGATCTTGGATGTGTTTTACCAGAGCTTTGTGGCCAGTGTGTTGTTTTATGCTGTTCTGTGTGAGGGCGGGAGCATCACTGTGGAGGACAAAAATCTGGTTCTGAGTTTGGACTCAGTGGACGCTGTTATGGACAAAACAATGAGGACCAAACTCCAGACTGTTCTCTCTTTCAGACCATTCTCTCCGGAGCGAAATGAAATGAACTTAAAAGCTCCTTGAGTGGGCGAATGGCGATGCTCCGGTGTTCTTGAACGCCTCAGAAACTCTTTTCTTCCAGCAGCTGTGCATTTTTATAACAAACACTGTGTATATATTATATTTGAACATTGGCATTATAAGGACCTGTAGCAGAGTTGATAATATGTAAGTGTGCAAAGCTAGCAGTACAAATGGTCAAATGTTACTGTTTTTTGTTTTGTTTTTTTCAAATGGAGGCTTTTTAGCTGGAGGATTTTGCAAATGCATGTTTTGGGTTGATGTGGGAAACTGGAGTACCTTAAAGAAACTTACAAAAAAACATGCAAATTCCAAAAAGAAAAACCTAACCAAGCTCTGGTATCTAACTCAGAATCTTGCTGTTATGATGCAAAAGTGCTATTAACAATAACTATAGTGCCGTTTACGTTGCCATAACAATAAATGAAAACCGCTAACTGGGCCTAGCTACCACAGACACTGATTTTTCGACGTTTTTAGATGCACAGCTAAAAAAAGTGCTGCTTTTTATCATGCAATCTATGAGTTAAAAAATTTAATATTCTCAATTGCAAGAATAAAGTCGGTTCCCCCAGCTTTAAGATATGCTTAGCTTAAATTATTTACATCATCTGATCATTACAAAAATCAGATAACCATGTAATTAGATCTGATTTTTGGTGTGTGTTTACATGCACAAGAGAAATCTGATTATCAAAAACATCTTCTCAAACGTGTTAGGTAAGCAGTGGATTGTTAGAGTAACTGCAGCATTTTGAAGATAAGTTCCAATCAATTCCAAAATAATTGACACTGACAAACAATTATCTTTCATTTTTGTCTTTGTCACATTAGTTTGTTCTTTTCCGCTTCGTTGTCCTCGTCAATCCACGCAAAGGTGTGAACAAGCAGAGACAATTACTCAGTTCAATAATCTGCTACCTCAGATAATGAACAGATTTTAAAAACAATATTCCTTTGATTTTCCCTAACATTGTCATTGCACACTTCATCTGCATAATTACCTCATTAGGACCCACCTTTTTTTGATTTGCCCATTGTTTTTACACTTCCAAACCCGTACTGTTGCTAAGTGCGGCGAAGTTACTTTTAATGCCCCTTTATTGTTGTCCATTTGTCAGCTCTCAGTGAGATTATAAAGCTTTTCTTCATTAGTGCGCTGACGTTGATTTATTTTTATACGAGTCGAGCCTTAAAACCTGAGTCTCTCCGGTCCCTCTAAACCCACTCACAGAAAACACAGGACAGTCCATCACAACAGTAAAGTTCAGCGGGAGGCTCCGGTGTCAGGGCTGTGAACTCGCTGTGGGCCTGTAAAACTGTGGAGCTCAGACAAATATAGACACCGGTTATCATTTAATCCCCAAGCCGCTTCTAAATGTGCCACTTTTAAAGGTGCACTGCGTAACGTTTTTGACGCAGTATGTGCCGCTTGCTTGCCTCCGTAAATATATTATTGTTTTGTCAAGAATGTTCCACGTATGACATTAAAGGAACCGTATGTATCCTGCACAGCGAGGGCCTCATTTATCAGCCCAGGTGCCAAACTGCAAGTATAAACCAAAAATATCTTGTGCTATTTGTGGAGGTGCTATGCTTGATTTATCATCGAAAAATGTGCGTATTGTTTCTTTCGCAAAACTAATATGAAACAAGCCACAGGGACAGAGGTGTTAAAGCCCTCTTTGATGTGGTCCGCTCCTGTTCAGTGGAGCGCCAGTGGGAGGAAGTGCCAAAGTGTCACAGTGCAGGTAAAAAGAGGATTTTTATTGCCACGGCTTTGAAACCAACACATCATTATTATTTTGTCTTTGTGGTTTTTTTTTAAGTATTGCATATCGCAATACAATCCTGCGTTTGTGCACAAATTGTTGCAGCTAATCTGGGCAAAAGGTTTGCGCCTGTTTCTCCATCATACTAAACTATCACAGAGTTTTAGCTTTTGTTGTTTGGTTAAATCAGGCATCACGCGCTACATGGCTTAGAATTCTGTGTCGGTGAAAACGCCCACATTTGCATATCTATACATTTGATTGAGCAAAACAATTGCGTCAGGTTTTCGCTCCTCGTTTAGCGCGGTTTGCTGTTTTGCACCAGAGCAAACGCTTGATAAATGATAAAACTTACTGGTTTAAAAAAGGAACTACACAGTTCAACATGTGTTGAAATACATGACTGAATATGTACAACTGAATACAACTGAATATGTCCACTGAACCTGGCAACATAGCTGAAAGACTCATTCTGCTTTCTGATTGGATAATCGTCTTGAGAACCAAAACACCAAATTAAAATACAAACAACTTCCAACAGTCCAATGATTTTGTGTTTAATACATCAACATCACAGTCATTATCACCAAAAGCAATATGTCATTTTAAACGATTGACCCCATAACTGGGGATGTTTTGAAATTTAACATCAAAATCTCACATACTGTTCCTTTAATCGAACTTATGTTGACTGGTGCTCCCTTAGATAGGGTGAGGAGCTTGGTCACACGGGAGGAGCTCAGAGTAGAACCACTGCTCATCCAAGAAGAGAGGAGCCAGCTGTGGTGGCTCGGGCATCTGTTTCTCCCGGGCAGGTCCTGGGGAGGTCCAGGTCTCCCTGCTCAGACTGCTGCCTTCATTCAGGGCGGAGTCTGCGTGTCCTCCCTGTGTTACTGTGGGTTCTCTCCGACTTCCTCCCACCGCCCAAACACTTGCATGTGTTAGGTACACTGACAACCCTACATTGCCTCGAGTGAATGAATGTGAGAGTGAGTCGGATGTACACACAGAGGGTGTACCCCGCCTAAGGCCCAAAGTCACTGCGAAAGACTCCAGTCACCCACAACCCCTAATGGGAACAAGCGGTAGAAACCGGAAGAAAAAAACCTGGATTGTTTGTTTACTTGGCCTTTAAGACGAGCACCTATTACCTGCAGTATAACCTTTTCAAGTTGGACAACTGGACTTCACTTTTGCCTGTTGGCCTGAAACTTTCTGTGCACTACGTTGGAGAATATCCAGGAGACAAGCCATCAGCTGCGCCCTGATGAAATTATAACCGCGCTCGTATTGCACCTGAATGCCCCATTTAGGCGAAATGAAAACGGCTGGGATGGGACTTCTATCCCTCTCCAGCCAATGCAAACCTGCGCTGCTCTCCACAAACTAATGCGTAATTAAATTTGGCCCACTGGGACATTAATAACTTCTAATATAATGCACATTTCATTGGAGGGGGTCGTAGATGCGGGGGTGTTATGATACTCCAGAGCTGGGCCCCCTTCTGTGCAAAGGCTCATAAAGAGGAACACGGTCGTCACATAAATCACAACAGGCTATTGTGTTTGTAATGCAGTAGAATAATGTGGATAATTAGCTTTACAAAATGCACTTTCTAATAGAGTTACGGGCCGGGTTTTTTCAGCGCGCTGGTGGTAATGGAGGTTTGAATAGCACTGTCGCCTTAATACAAGAGGGTTACAGGTCTGATTCTCGACCAACTGGAGTAGTTTGCATGCTTTCCCCGTGTCTCAAGCGTTTTTACGAGGTACTCTTCCTGTGACTAGTGGTACTCCTGACCATGAATTGAAGTCAGTGCATGGGACAAATTTATATACAGTACAGCAAAGAATACCATACCTTACTACAGTGAATTAAAGGAAAAATATTATGCATTTTTCATATTGTTAGGAGCCGTTAAAAAGGGCTCTTGAGAACCTTAAATATGCCTTCTCATGATTTGAAAAAAAAAAAAGGTTTATATAGGGACTAAATGAATATGTTTCTCTGCAGTTCAGCCAGTAGATGGTGCCTAGCGCTGAAATCTGAAAAAAATGTCACTGATCAAAGGAATTCAGCAGGAAGTGCTTTTGACGCTTGAAGGGGAGAGGATTTTCAATCCAGCATTCCTCAAAAAAGCGTGAATGCAGCTAAATGAAACTCCAGGTATGTTTTTGATGATGGAACAATGTTAGAACAGGGTTAAAAGATAAAAAAATCACTGTAGCTGAATATGTGTCCTTTAAAAAATCTGAATGACCCAGTCCACCCTAGGTGGAAAAGCGCTCTATAAATAAAAATCATCATCATCATCAAGTAAAGAAACTTTAACGACGCACGTCATTTTCAGGCCGACACCCTCAACGATGCCATGCTCCTAACCGATGATGCAAATCCTCTCTTGAAAAAGAGATTCCAAATCTCTGAAGTATCCTGGTTAGATAAACGTTAATAAACTGAACTTTTCTAGTGAAAGTCTGCCACCGACTTGCCTCAGGGATATGTTATTGCTTTGTCTGGAATGTTCCAAATTTTGGAATTAAATTTATCTTCAATTAAGGTGAGACACAATAGGATAGGAATAGGAAAAAAAATCTTAAATTTAAAGATATCAGTTTGAAACTTCTCCTGTGGTTTTCTCACATAAATATAAGAAAAATAAATATATTACGAGTTTTTCATGATGTCAAGTTTTCGTGTAGAAATAAGGCCTTTTTTGTGTAAAAATGGCCAAAAATACACATATTTGGGACATATAAAGCTGAAAATTGTCAGAACCAGGTTTAAATTTCTTGGTTCATTTTGTACACACATTAGTTACAAAAAGATTTACAATGGGGGTTTTGGATTTCTTAATTAAGTTTTAAGTAAACAAGATTTGACTGAAAATTGTCTTACAAAGTACAATTTTGCCTCATTTTTTGACTTAAAACTTCAAAATCCCTCAGTACGTTTCATCAAAATCTTGTTGAGTCCCAGATTGTACAGTTTGATGTGTGTGGGATCTACTTTAAGGCTGATCCTTATGTCCCGAGGAGAGAAAAATGAATTTTAAGAAAACAGCCTTTGAAGTTACAATGTCCCAGAGAACTCTATGGATGAAGTGGATTAAATGGAAGAATAAAAAAAATTTAAGAGCAGATTGGACAAGTTTGCTGTTTCCACATGAAAGCTGAAAGAGGGCAAACTGACCAAAAAACAAAAAATGGAAAAAAATTAGTTTCTCTCCATGGTGATAGTTCGATGCCGTCTTCAAACTACCTGTTCAGTGAATATTCCATCTTCACTGAACAGGTAGCACACGCAGGAAAAAAAAAAAAAAAAAGAAGGTATCACACAATTTTGCTCCATTGTTGTTTCTGAATAAAGAGGCTAATTAGCTTGACAAAACAGACATTCTTAATAGCGTTGCATGGACAGAGTGCTCATGAGTCCTCAGCGTGGCGGGACAGTGCGTGCGATCGTGCGTGTGGTGTTACTTGAGAGGGTTGTTGACAGCGCGACCTCCGACCTTTCCGATGAGCGCTCGTTAACCTGCAGCTCGCGGCGCGCTCCTCCGCTCCTGACGAGGGTTTTAATTACACGCCGGGCTAATTACTGGTGTCAGGCTCGTTCACACACTCCCACACAGGCTTTTACAGCGACAAACCAGGAGATAGTCTGTGGCAGCACCCTCAGATACACTGCAAATGAGCAATGTTTGCATCCGCTACCGACAGAGGAACATTATGTGTGCATTGGAAATAGAAATGTTTCTCTAGTGGTCTCTTTGCAGTGGATACAATGTTTTATAATTACATGAAAACAGCCTGTAGCGGTCAAAGTTTAGCTTTTACAAAACACTTTCTGGAGGCAGCAACTGAATGTGCAACTTTTTGAGGAAAAAAGTTGTGTACTTCATCATAAGTTCTTTTCTGTTTATTAATGCAGTGGTTAGAGCTACACGATTAATAGCAATCGAATCAAAATGAATGAATGCAATTACCAAATCGCAAAGACTGCACTTTTTGAAGCGCCATCATTTCCTCCCCAAACAACAAAATATCCTGTCTAATTCTGCATACAATTCACCAAACCTGCAGTTTAGCTTTGTACAAACATGTTCTGAAGTACATTGTAGCCCTAGCAGCGGCACTCAAACACTCAAACATTCAAACAAACTCAAACACAAGATACTTTTCCCCTTAGTGCTCTTCATGCTGTGGTGTCAAATGTGAGAGCATCAATGTATTTTTTGTATTTGTTTATTTGTATTTGGTTTAGTACTAACCATAATTGCCCAATCAGGAGCACAGTTGGATGAGATGCAAACGGATTATTATTTATTTGCCATGAAAGGAGTGAAAGGGTTGAGGTTTACAGTTTAAAATCAAACATTCGCGCATGGTTCGAAATAGTGTCCGTCACCTTTAACTCGTTAGCATGAACTCTCATAAGCATCCAATGGCTTTAGTTGACTTGTAATATAAATATACTTCCTGAATAATAGATGCTTCAAGCTTTTTTTTTCAATCAACATCTTCTATAATTCATTCACTGTTCATGCAGGCGCCTTGTTGAATACTAACTAACACAGCAACAGCACCTCCAACCACTTTTCACAAATTCAAACTCATTCACACAGGTGTTGTTTCGAATAGTTTGCCCAAGGACACTGCAAAAACTATAAATAAATTGGTTTAACTGGCATTTAACCCCCCGTTTATGATTGGTTCTTCACCATCACGGCTTCTGCACACTTCGACTTTAAAGGTGCTGTGCCTCATTTTAAACTGTTTGTAGCAGTCAAAAGTTACTCCTCACTCACCCAATTTACTACTACTATATTACTACTATACTAATCCCTTCTGAGCATCCTAATTATTCACCGTAATGATCTTTTCACATCTTCCAGAGCACAGGGAAGAGTTTACAATCATCATGACAACGCTATCAAACTACTGATGCTAACAGCGCTGCTTCGTGGAGAAAAAAATGCACAATACTTAGATACAGAACATACACAGTGGTCTCATTTTGACAATTAATTTTGAATATATTTGTTTGGGGCTAAAACAGATTTTACTTTATTACTTGGAAACAACTGGGTGCAGCCCCTTTAAATATTCGGGAATCACATTGTGGCAAAACAGTACAAAATCCTCAATATTCTGATGAAACCTACAGATATGTGAGGAATACTGAAGATGTTAAAAGCAGCGTTTCGCAATTCAACAACAGTATGGATTTTGTTTTCCCTCCTACAAGCTGCTTCTGTTTTCACCAGTTAAACAGTGAACACAGGAGTTTGGTAAGTAATGAAATATGAATGTGCGTCAGCTGGAGAGAGGGTCTGCTCCAAAACAGTCTGAATATGTGAGTGCGAGGAGCAGATGGTTGTGGTGCTGTCTGTACACAGGGTCTATGGGTTCTCAAGAGCGTAAAAATACTGTAAAATATAGCACTAATCTGTTTAACTGTTCACCGTTAATGGAAACAACCAACAAACAAACAAACAAACAAACAAACGTATCAATTGACTGATAGAAGCATGTCCCGTTTATTCCGAACAGGCAGCAGCATCAAAACAAAACATGGTTTTTGTGTTTATGTTAAAAGTAAAAGTAAAAAAGTTCTTTATTTCAAGTAAACATTTAGGGGGATTGACAGAAGAAATAAAATGCAATATAGTTTGCAACTAAGGTTTAATAGACTAAAGACAGAGTAGACTAAAATAGAGTAAACTAAACAAAACTAGACTAGACTAGACTTAGGCTAAAATAGACTAAACTAAACTAGACTAGACTAAAATAAACTTAAATAGACTAAACCAGACCAGACTAAACTAAAGTTAAATAGACTAAACCAGACTAAACTAAACTAGACAACTAAATAGACTAAACTAAAATAGACTAGACAAAACTAAACTAAAATAAACTAATTTAGACTAGACAAAATTAGAATAGATAAAACTAAACTACAATAAACTAAACTAAAATATACTAAATTAAACAAAAATAGACTAAATTAACTAGAACAGACTAAACTAAACTAGAAAAGACCAGACTAGATTAGACTAGACTAAACTAAAATAGACTAAACTAAATTACAATAGGCTAAACTAAACTAGAAAAGACCAGACTAGATTAGACTAGACTAAGCTAAACTAGACTAAACTAGACTAGACTAGACTAGACTAGACTAGACTAGACTAGACTAGAATAGACTAAACTAAACTAGACTAGACTAAATTAACTAGAATAGACTAAACTAGACTAGACTAGACTAAATTAACTAGAATAGACTAAACTAGACTAGATTAGACTAAACTAACCTAGAATAGACTAAACTAGACTAGACTAGGCAAAACTGAACTGAAGTAGACTAGACTAGACTAAAATAGACTTGACTAAACTGGACTGGACTGGACTGGACTAGAATAGACTAAACTTAACTAGAAAAGACTAAACTAAACTAGAAAAGACTAAACTAGACTAGACTAGATTTAACACATTGTACGATGTAACTTTTCAGTCATTAAACAAATCCTACTGCATCTTTATTATGGCAGCTGTGATCATGACATCCACAAACTGCAATCATTTGGGATTAAACTTTCAAAAGAGGAAAAGCGTATCGTCTGGTTCAAGCAATCCCGATATTAAACTGTTTAGAAAGTCTCCGTACATTCTCCGCATTGCGAACCACACGCCTTGGCTCCGGGTGGAACTTGGGCCGCGGTGACTAATGTAATATTCTACTGCAGTTTCACCTTCATGAACCTGTCCCTCCACACGCTCCCTGCACTCCCACTCCACTCTTTGAGAAATGGTCCGGGCCTTTTAAAAGTTGCCTCAGCTTGTTACTATGTGTGCAAATGTGCGAGTGCGTTTGGGTTTGCCGACTCTTTGGCACGAGGAAAACAAATGATGGCTCACAGTAGCTACATTATCCAGCGCGAGTCAAGGTCAGGCTAACAGGCTGTTTACTGCTGCGCGCCGCTAAAAGTCCGATTTATTTAGCTAAACGCAACAGGAAAACAACGTTTGAATTGAACTCTTGAACTTATCTGCAATGAATACACTATCATGGCATGAATATATTTATAATGTTAGGATTTAGCGGTGTGAGGAGAGCGGCTAATGATGAAATGGGGCACTCTGGGGTTTGAATGGTTGATGCATTTGTGATGGTGGTGTGAATGGTTGACTGCAATTATATATATGTGAGTGCAAGTGGATTTCGATAGACTTTGGACTAAACTGGACTTATTGTTGATTTGGTTGTCCCGCGTCTTTTAGTTTCTTTGAATATTCTGTGCTGTTTTTATTATTATTTTGTTGTTTTCTGCGCGCTTGTCTGTGTTTTAAATGAAAAAAAAGATTGAATAGATTTATTCGGGGCAACAGCAGAAAGGAGAAGGTATCGAGTGAGCTATAACTGAAAATTTGAAAATGAATTAGGAGTTTAATACCTTCTTTCATTTTTTTTGCTAATACAAATTGAATTCTGTCAACTGGACTAACGTTTTTTGTTTCGCCACTCATCCAAGTAGCTTCTTTAGTTCATCAGCCTATATTCTCAGTTTCCTAGTACCTGTCTGTAGATAGTTTGCAGTTTAGTTCAGACAAATGGTCAGATCATAGAGATACTTAATATTTTAGTAATCAATAGAACATGTCTTTAGTCGACCAAGAATTGCTACTACTTCACTAAGACTGCAACAATTAATCGACTAATCTTTAACTGTATATACAGATTCTACAACATATGTCAAAAGACCTTTCCTAACAAAGACCGTGACAATAAAACATCAAAATGTCAAAAAAGAATAGTTTATTGCTTATTTTCATCAATGATACACTTCATTCATATCATATTTTCTATCTAGAACCCTTCATTCACCATATTTCAATCTTAATTTGGCTGATAATAATGATAATTTAAATATACAATTGAATAATAATATAGATAGTCGACTTTTAAAATAATCGTTATTGTTATTGTGACAGCCCTACTACACGTGTTTTTTTTGTTTTGTCATTTCATTGAAGCAATTTATGGCTAACTGTTCGCTGTTGTCATGTCATTTGTTTGCTTTATTCCATTTGATTATCCAGATATATCCTCATGTATAATTCCCGTTGTGTTCGGATTAAGTCGAGCCCGGCTTTGTCCATTACTTTTATTACTCTTCCTTTGAAATTGTCGTTGATCTTTTTATCTCCCGCTCACTCTTATTGACTTGTTGTCCATCGACTCATGTCTTTTACATGTTCCTTTGATGATCAAACGCACGACTGTGGAGCCTCGAAAGTTCTCCGAATCATGTCTGGACACATTATCCGTCTGTGTAAACAAATGTACGTCTTTAATCCCGTTGTCAACGCCTCCTTTGTTTTCATCCCGTTCTGACAGCCCCTCTCACTCTCCTCCGAGGACGTACAAGGCCGCGCTTCGAAATCACTTGTTTTATTCATGTCGGCTCTCCTGCGCTGAGCCGTCCTGACACCGTACTTTTTGACGGATGCGGGAGAAGTGCGGAGGTGCCGGAGTGATGGAGCGGGAGTGACAGGATGACACCCAGGAAAGAGCGCTGGTTCCTGGGCGCACCTGACTCCCTCCCTCCCGCTCGCTCTCGATCTCTCCTGGGTTTGTGGAGTTGGTGGAGATGCTGGTTCTATTTCTGACTTGTTGTGTGTGTGTGTTTTTCTTGTTCTCGTAGACCGTTCCCTTCAGAAGACACGGCGCTGAATGAAGATGATGTGTATCGCAGTCTGGAGGAGCTGGCTGAGTAAGTGCACTAAAGTTATACACGTATGAGTTCAAATATTTAAACAGGGAGTAGTGTGTTTTTACTTGTACATTTATACTTGTACTTAGACATTTAGAACCGCATTTAAAATTTGACATCTTAAAATATGATCTTGTATGACTTTTATAATATTCTACTGGTACAATCAAATTGTTTAACCATAAGAGGGCAGCACAGTGCAGTTCTGGCTTAATATTCCCAACAAAAAACAAAACAAATTGTCATCTAAACCTTCTATCTATCTAAACCGTGTGTTTGCCAGCTAGTGCAACATTTGAGGAGGAGGAAATTGAGTTGAAGTTCCAGATTCATCATGACGATGAGAGCTAAACTTCTGTAATAATATAGTTCGAAAGACTGGCGTTAACATTTGCACAGGATACCTGCTTCAGTTTGTACACCAACATGGCATTTGAATGTAATTTTAAATGATCTAAAACGACCCACTTACAAAGATAAAATAATAACATGCAGCGGTAATAAAATATACACTCAACTGCGACCTTTTGGCCATGAATCCGACAGATAAGTTGGCCTATTCCATGAACCGGAGCGTTCCTCAGAAACTGTCCATCAGAATGGGCTTTCACGCGTCTCTGCAGTGTCTTTTCAAGTCCCAAAGGGCAGACTGTGGGGTCCAAAGAACGAGGCTCGATGTCTTTGCACGGCTCCGATGCAACAGGTATTCACAGCTTTGTGTGTCGCTGTGCTCCATTATCCAGCATCGAAATTCCATCTGCACTGATTAACCTGTTGATCAAAGCTTTGTATGGATGCACGATGAGCGAATGGCCTTCTGAGCCTGTGCGCAGTCATTTAGCGGTCATAACTGTCTATACATAGGTCTCATAGGCACTCGGTGAGCAGTGGCACGCACACGTCTGTACTGTATACGCTCATTTACTTATCAGAAATTATCATAGTAATATATTAAAAAATATGGTAGTACGTACTTCCCAATAGTAAATCTGGTAGAACATGGCCACAAATACTATTTTTCAGTTTGTACTCACAGTTAACGCCAGGATTGATAAATTAGGCCCCTTATAGTAGAGGTGTGGACTTGGAAGTCATGACTCGGACTTGAATCAGACTTGAGTCACTATTTTGATGACATGAGACTTGACGTGATAAAATAGATTAAGATTTAGGACTCAACTTGGACTTGAAGGCCAATGACTCGGGATTTGACTTGGACTTGGAGCCCTGTGACTTGAGACAATTTGTTGTTGCTCCTCAAAAAATTTAACATGTTTTCAAAACCGTTTTGTCCATACAGTTGATACTCAAATGTGACCAGGACTTTTAAAAAAGAAGAACCATTCACAAATCACCTAAATGACAAAAAATGTATTTGGTGCAATGACTTGAAAGGACTTCAAACTCAAAGTAGAGGACTTGAGCTTGACTTGGACTTCTGGGCCACTGAATTGGACTTACTTGACTTTGACTTATGACATGACTCGGACTTAAGGCCAAAGACTTGATACTGACTTGAGACTTGGTCCCACCTCTGCCCTATAGCGACTTGCCACAGATCTATCCTGTAACCTGACCTGGTGGCGTCATCTGCATGTTTTCATAGAGATACAGTATGTATAAAAAGGAACATTCCAGACAAAGCAATTACTTCTCTGTGGAGACAAGCAAGAGACGCAACACTCCAACAGAAAAGTTACTTAGAGCATGTTTAAAATATATCGTCAGCCTTATAGCAGAATGGCCCAAGTCATTTTTCAAGGTTTTCGTGGAAACAAAACAAAACAAAACACTTTACACTTATCTTAAGCCCTGTTCGCACAAGATGAGTTTTACCTCAGGACGTCTGTAAAATTGAATTTAATGTTTTTGTGAGCCTTTGCACGGGATCAGCAATGTCAGTAATTCATTTGTTCTTACAGACCTTATTCTGGAAATGGTGGACTTGCAAACACATTAAATACAACAAGAACATTTTCGTTCAGCCATCTTGCAAGTGTTTCTTCTATTTTCAACTCTTTTAGGTTTGTTTTTAGCATGATGTAGCTAGCATTACCTGGACAGTAGTGTGAGACGTCATTCTTTACCACGTTGTTGCGATCAACGATGCAGATGACGTCCACGGGATCAGATTTATTATGAAACACCCGTAGCTTCTCTCTTATAATCCACTCACGCTGACACCGACCCTCGATCCAAACTTTGCACCATAAGCACCTAAACATTCCCAAAAGAGCCTCCATGCTGCTCTGTCCTTGGTCACTACAACAACGAGGCTGTACTGCTGCGGGTCAGATCTTTGCTTCTGATTGGTTTGTATTTTTCACTTTTTAATGGTCAATAAAAAAATGATTAGCTTGGTGATGGCTCCATGGCGTATTAATCATATGAATGTAGTTCAGATTTGGATGTAAAACGTGCGGACTAAAAAATACATGAGTATTTGCACAGGACTAAAATCAATGAACTTTTACCAACATTTTTACAGACATGGACCATTCGCACGGGACTAGTAACACAGACATTAGTAATTAGTGCAATTTTAAAACTAATCCCGTCCGAACAGGGCTGTAGAGATGACTTACAGACAGGAAGTGTTTTTTGGATGTAAAAATCTCTCTGATTGACCGAGAATGGAGCCAGTGACACCTGTAGAAGCAGCAGGATCTGGAGAGAGGATTGAGATAAGAAAGAAATTTCCCAAAAAATGACTTATCAGACTCTCCGCGGGATATTAAAAAGCATTAAAAGTCATTAAATAACTTTTGGCAAAAATAAGGCCTTAAAATGCATAAAAAAGCATTAAATTAAATCCCTACAGGCATTAAATCCAAAAATCATTTTGACAAAAAGATTTATCCATCAGAACAATAAATGACAAGGTGGACATTAGCATCTTCTGCTCCAACCTGGTACGATGCATCTTTCCTTTTGGTCAGTGTTTATTATACACTGTCCCTGCGTAAAGAAATACCATTCCGAAAAGAAACGTAACAAAAATAAGATTGAATAAATATCAGTTTCTTCCCCTAGAACTGTCAGCCAATCAGAAATGCATGTCCATGACCGTAGTTTTAGCTTTGAAATTTTACATTCGAGTGTTTATTGTATTTATTGAATCTAGACGTTAAAAGCTTAGATCAAATCATTTAAAGTAAAGGATTGGGTTCAAAACCTACATTTCAGTGGTTTACCTTTCATGTAATTTAGCATTTTGAATATTATAAATGAGTTTATTATATTCTTGCCATTCTGCTGCTCGATGGAATGTTACAAGCCAGTAGTTTCGACGATGATAAAAGCATAAATGTCTTGTTTTGACGTTGAATATGGCATTAAAATCGTGAAATGTCGCATTAAAAAGCATTCAATTTGATTTGGTGAAAAGTGCATAAACGCTGCTTTTGCTATGAGGCCATCGATATGATATATTTTCAGCTTTTATTCCGTGAAAGCTACTGAAATTGCACAATATATCTCACTAAACAGATTGTTATAACCATACCTTTAATGAATCTGGCACTTTCAACCTCATACCTGTTGATATCCATACTTCTTGTTTACATCTCGCACATATAAACTCACCTTGTCTATATTAAATTTCTCCTAATGACTGTATATGAACACTCAAAACAACAAAACAAACCCATCCGCCCCCTCACAGCCTCCACCAGTGAACTGCGATCTGCCTTTTCCTGTTTGTCTAATTACACGTCGCCTGCTGTCACTCTGCCCGTCGCCATGGTGACAGCAGCAGCAGCAGTAGCAGCGAGGTGGCTCTTCACACTGACTTATTATGGGCTGTCTGCGTGTGTGGGCGGGGGCTTTGAACAATACACTGTGGGGGTCTGAATTACCATAGATAGAAAATACATTATAATGGAAAATAATTAACAGAAATGAGACGGGCATCGTTTAACTTAAAATACAGCCCACACTGGAAAAATGACAATAAATAAGATAATGTGTGACAAAGTTTAATTGTGTCATATTTATCTTATTTTGTGTATATTTGTAATAAACGTTATACCCTTATAATAAGATTTGCCAATGGATTGAGTAGTTATGTGCTTTTTCTCATTTCTCTAAAGTGAGAAAGTTGGTTAGTTTTCTTTTTTATTATTATTATTATTTACAGTAAAGATATGTCATGCTTGTTCCATTGGCAAATCTTATCCAAAATATACTCAAATCAAGATAAATATTACTATTTTACTACTACCACTACTTATTTAAGAGTGTAAATAGTTTCTGAAGGTGATGTCTAATATTCAAATGGAGATAGGAGCATATACTGTGATGTTAACAGCAATTTTGCATATATAAATTAAGAGAAAAGGATGTGGAACTAGATTTATTTTTACTTTATTCGTTTAACAACGAATAAGATAATTGATAACAATTGATAAGTCCTTGTTGCATCTGTGATATCTTTATAGAGACCTATTACTAAATTGACTTTTAAGAGTTTTTACCCGTTTTATAATTGTTTATCTTCTCATTTTCCCGCCCAAAGTTTTATTTAGTTTGAGCCATATTTGAGTAATCTGTAACATGCATAATGTCTTCTTTAAAGGACACATATTCTGCTATAGTGACTTTTAACCATGTTCTAACAATGTTCCGTCATCAAAAACATACCTGGAGTTGCACTCAGCTGCATTCACGCTGTTTTGAGGAATGTTCCTTGGAAAATTCTCTTCGCTCCGAGCATCAAAAACACTTCCTGCTGAACTCCCTCGATCAATGACAATTTTCCAGATCATATAGTCACTTATCCGAGAATCTTTTGCTGTTTTAAGTCCTTGAATCATCATCGGACTTGTTCTGAGCATTTCTGGCGTCTAAACACGATCGCTGCAACTGCTAGCCTGATCAAAGCGTCTCTAAGTGCTAACTTAACTAAATTGTGTAAGTGCTAGGCACCATCTGCTGGCTGGATGCACACAGTGTCATTGTACACAGCAGAGATATCCTTTAATTTAATCCATAATAAACTTTTTTTTTTGTTTCAAAAAAAAAAAAAAAATGCAAATTTAAGGTACTCAAGAGCATGTTTAAAGGCTAATAACAATATGAAAAATGTATAATGCTTTTCCTTTTAATTGGAAGTTCAGAAATAGCTTCACTCGTCTCTTTGTGAGAAATTCAGTGTCAACTGTAAATACATGACATACCAAAGCTAAGGAGAAATTGCGTATTCACCATTTATATTTGACATGCCCTGGATGTTAATGGGAGGCAGAGGCCAAATATAACTCTTTAGAAGAGGCAAGGTTTTTGAGTGAAACAGCCTAAGAAAAAAGACAAAAATGTTTTACCTTATTTTTAATGTTAAAGATTTTGTTCACACATTTGCTACATTAATCTATAAATCCATTAATCCAATAACGATCACGCATTTGTGTTTGCACAAAACCACCGCTTGCTGCCCTCAAAGTAAAAATAATAATAATTATTATTTCACTTAAACTTCAAAGGTGTACAATTAACATTTGTTTACATTGGGTTTAAGTCAAGCAAGTGACATCACTAAGTCAAGTTATAGGTCAGATCTGTGGGAAGGGGGTCTGCTCACAACAATAATGTCTTTATTTTCCTAGGTTTTTGATGATTTGACAAATTGGGACATTTTCCTCAGTTAGAGTGAGTAAAGCCTAATTGCCTATGTCAGTGAACTAAACTAGGGATGTGCTGTGGCGATATTGTCCAACATATAAAAGGAGCATTGATGTTGAAAAAAGAGAACAGTAAAAAATGACAAATATTATATAAAAAAAAAAAAAAAACACCAAGAAAAAGTTACAAAGTACACCTTCACAGAACTAAGTGTCATTTTTACTTTATTAAACGTCTCTCTGAGTCCGTGTGGTAGTTGCATAAGTATTTTCGGGGCGTTTGAATCTTTGTCTCCCCCTGCTGTCTGACATCGACCCGAAGACAACTACAACAAGAATCCTGGCTCTTTTTTAAAACATTTGGCATCGTGAAATGTTACTTGTATGTGATTGTACTTTTTTATTTCAATGAAAAGAGGAGAAAAAACAAAAAGTTTTAAATTATTTTTAATTAATTTCACCGGCAGTGTATTTTCATAAGAGAGTAGCAGGGGGAGCTCTGTCGTTGAAGTAAAGTTTTGTCGCTTCAATATCATTTGAAATTTGACAGAAAAGATGTTGAACTTTGTGTCAGTTTTTGTTTCACATGGATAGAGCCAGAAATTACAACGATATTAACCAATAAACCAGGTCAAAACATGTTTATTTTCGGCAAATTCGACTCTACAATTCCGACATGCCCTCTTCCTCAACTTTAAACTGTGTGCCTTTTTGAATAACACCACATTAACGCTACCTTCTGACTCAAAAACCTAGCAACACATTCAATGCATGGCGCAACAGAGCAAAAAGGGAAAGCCATGCCAACCGGGCTAATACAGGATTAGGACTTAACCCAACAAACATCACCGCGCGACTCCCCGGAAACGACATCTACCCGAAAGCATGCAATCTCAAATGATGAAATTCTGAAATTGTTTCTTAAAAAAAAAAAAAAAAGTGCAACTGAGTGAGACATCGCCAGAGTATGCCCCCTCAGAGACGTGATTACTTCTGCGCGGCAATTACAGTAAAATATCAGCAAGGCAGCAAATGCACGGTATCCATAGCAACGCGGTTTGAGAGGCGGTGGGAAAATGTTCAGGACTCGAATGTACACAGTGTGGTGGATTTGATGAACGACTGATCGCTGGAGGTGTTGGACGAGCACTTAGCTTTGATTTCGTGCGGACGTGGAGAGGTTTAAAGGTGCACTATGGCGTCGAACTTATGTAACTTGCATGTGTTAAATTACAGCTGTTTTCAGTGCTGTTTTGCCAGTTTATTGCCATGGAACATTCAAGGTACAGCAACAGTTTCTCTATGTAGAGAAAAAGGAGGGGATGGACCGCCAACAGAAAAGTTACATAGTTTATCTTTAAGTAGAAATGTAGCTAGAGACACATTTCTCAAAAGGGATATCCTGTGCTTTATTTACTATCTATTCCCAGTCAGTCACCTACTGTAAATAAGAGTGTGCACTTTATACTTTATTTTGTATTTTTATTACCATGTTTAGAAATTATTTATCCTATTTTTATTGCATGCACCTATTTCATTCATTCCTGTTCTAAACTGTGTGTTGCAACATTGGAATTTCCCCATTGTGGGACAAATAAAGGATCTTATCTTGTCTTATCTTATTTTATCTTATTATAGCTTATTTAACGGACACATATTCTGCTACAACGACTTTTTTTTAGCTTTTAACCATGTTCTAGCAATGTTCCGCCATCAAAAACATACCTGAAGTAGCATTCAGTTGCATTCATGAGGAATGTTTATCAGAAAATCCACCCCCTCCGAGCGTCAAACACACTTCCTGCGAACTTGTTCTGTCCGGGACATATTTTCGGATCATCTATGTCACTTATCAGAGAGTCTTCCACTGTTTTAAGTCCTTAAATCATCGCTAAACTTTTTCTGAGCATTTCTGCTGTCTAAACACAATAACTGTTGCAGCAAGTCATCATAAGTTGCATCATAAGTTGGCACTGAAAAGAAGTTAACTAGATTGTATATTGCGCTGGTTAGATGCTCTCAGAAAGTGTAATTTCATAGTGACTGATAACACAGGTCATTGAATGAATAAGAAACTTTTTTTTTTTAAACATGAGATGGCAAATTTAAGGCACTCAAGAGCATGTTTTAAGCCTAACAGCAATATGAAAAATGCTGAATATTTTTCCTTTAAGGTCCGTTTCATTGGCATTGCATGGTCTATACTCTATTGTACAATATTTTCTTCCACCATTAGATGTTTCCTCACCAAAAACGTACCTAGAGTTGTGTTTTGTTTCAGTTCTGCAGCTTAAAGTATTTGCGTAGGCTATCTTTCATTTGAAAGCTCCGAACTATTCACCTTATTCCGCAAGTTGCTGTGGGCGACGCTATCTTTTTTCCCTTGTATTAGTTTATATGGGGCAGGCGAGCTCAACAGAAAATAAAATTATTCACTGATTGAAGTTGTTTTCAGGCCGCCCAGAAATTTGTTTCCACAGACATAATGCAGTAGTTGACATTTCACACATACAACACAACAAAGAACAAAACATTCACAGAAACGGAAACAATGAGTGGATGGCAGGTCTGGGGGTTGGTTTGTTGAGGACGGAGATGGCTGGTCCACAGGAGCTGGAGGAGGTGATGGAACAGATGCTCAGTGTCTGTGATAATGAATTTTTGAACTTGAAATTATAACTTATAAACTCAACATTATGACTTTTAAATACAATATTTTTTTACTTTTAAAATAGAAATTTAGAGTTTTAAACTCAAAATTATTACTGTAAAACTTAAAATTTTGACTTTTAAACTCAAAATCTTGACATTTTGACTGTATTATGACTTCCTATGACGTTTTTCTTTTTCTTTTTACTTCTTTCCCTAACACAGAAAAATAAGGAACCGTTAAAATGTTTTTTTTTTGTTGTTTTTTTTTTGTTTGTTTTTTTAAACTTAAGAAATAATGATGAAGTATAATGATGAAAGCTTCATTTCTATGGCACTTTTCTTAATGGAGTTACAAAGTGCTGTACATACAAACACAGGGATATAAACAATACAACAAAGAAAAATAACTGTGCTATTATACAGAAGAAAGAAAATTAATATTATTCATTCATTCATTTTCTACTGCTTGTTCCCGTTAAGATAAGGTCCCGTTAGAGGTGGCGGGTATGTTTCCTAAAAATATGACCAATTGGAAGTCCAGAACAACAGCAGAGTTTTTATATAAGTTCAACCAACCATTGTCCAATCTGAAGTAACCAATCACCTACTTGTGAGTCCCAGTTCTACTTTTCTTTAATCTGTAATTACATTCCTGCAGTTCCACGCCTGACCTGTTGGGGCAGAGGCCTGGGTCATGTTGAATAAATCATGTAGTAGCCCTCGACCTTTAGCACTGAACACAGCTCCATCAATGAGCGGACACATAATAGATCCGTCAGCGCGACCCGTGCTAATGCGCGCCGACACACTTAGCACACGAGCTACGCTAGCTATAACCCCACTCAAAGACTTATTAATTAGCCTGAAATATTGATGCTCGCATGATTTAACCCGCGCACATGACTAAACTGCTCAAGTCAGAGCGCTGCTGGTGGTAATGGAGATTATTGGAGGAAATGAGGAAAAAAATCAAAGTGGAATGAGCCATGTGAACGCTCTAAAATGCTAAAGTTTTTGCGTTTTCAATTATGTATTGGTTTGATGAGGTTTGACTACACTTGACAGCACAGTGATCGCATGATAACAAGATGGAAATAAAATGTTAACTGGGATAACAAGTAGAAATGTATTGAGTGTTATGCTAATTTGGTCACCTGGACTTAAAGGGGCGTGGCGTGGTGCTGAAAAAAGTTGACAAAATAATTTGGGTCTGGCTCAAAAACTACTACTATACTACTGTATAGATAAATGTAATAGTGTAAAGCTTCTTCAGGAGTAAAAAAAAAAAAAAGTCAGTAAGCCAGTCACTCCCAAAACCATCATTCTTTGGTACATATAGTTGACAAATTTTAGTCGACAAATGGTGCCACAAATTAGTGGTCCATTTTAGTGGTCCATTTTCCTGTTGTGGACTGGTTTGGTCTAACACAGGGGTGTCAAAGTCAAATGGACGGAGGGCCAAATAAAACATTTGGCTACAAGCCGAGGGCCGGACTGTCCAATGTTCATTGAAACCAAAATTTAACCTACTGAAAACATAACAAATATATTACAATATGATTGGATAAATAAAGCAATATTTTCTTATGACTCTGTCAGTAATTTTTAATTTCAACAGGCACAAAATACAAATGTCCTTTATATAAAAAAACTCATAACATGAACATTAAATGAATGAAGTGATATTATTCAAGGCACCATACGTATATTCTCTCATTTAGCAAAAGTGGGCTGAATTTAGGCAACTTCAAAGAAATAGATAATATCAACAATTTTTTGTTTCATGATGGCGATTATACTCTTTCATTACCGCCACACTTTCTCCACACAGAAGACACAAAGGTTTTCCATCTACCTCCGTGAACATGTACTCTAACTCCCACCTTATTTGAAACCCCCGGTTCTCATAGTCCACCTTCCGTTTTGCCATTGTTGATGGGTATCTGTAAGATAACTTTTGCTGTTATGCTAAAGACTGCTAATAAAATGAAGCCGCCTCTAGCTCGGCTTGGTGTGTACATTATATCTGCGGGCTGCTGGCTTGCAGCGGCTTGCGGGCCGGATTTAATAATAAATTAATATCATCACGGGGGCCAGATAAAACTCTCTCGAGGGCCTGATGTGGCCCCCGGGCCTTGACTTTGACATGTGTGGTCTAACACATTGGTGCACAAAGTGGGGCGCTGAGACTTCTTAATTAGTATCTATTTGATAAAATTATAAAATTTGGTACTGAAAAGACTGTCAGCAGGTGCAAAAGAGAGCAAATCAAGTCTATTTCCCTAAAACATTTTAATAAAAGGCAATTTAATCATGATATCTTTGCAAAAATAACAATTAAAGCAACACGAAAAATTACGGTTGGCTCTCGGCTCACTAATATAATTTTGGCTCGCTAATATAATTTTGGCCCGCTGTAGAAAAAAATGATTAAATGGATATAAAATGTTTAATAATTACATGAGGACGGCATGTTGGGGTCTGATTTTTTTTCCCCACAATGTTCTGCTTTTACAATACACTTTCTGGGGTGGAAATAGAATTTACTAATTATGAGAAAAAAATGTGGGTGCCCCAGCTTTAACAATTTAAAGGAGACATCAACTTTAAAACAATATTTTAAACTTGTACGAACAGTGTTTCCTCATCATTATTTTACTCTAAGTTTTATTTTGATTGATTCCTACATGTTTGAGAAATCCTGTACGGTCCTGCAACTGAGGCTCGAATGTGCTCAGAAAATTCCTGTTTTCACCTTCTCCCTAACCCCGCCCACATTCCTGACCTTAGTTGTTAATATTGAACAAAATTAACACTCTGACACAAGCTGAGTTTTACAATGTCACGAACCCACGTTTCAAAAATACAGACTTATAAATGACAATCTACTGCTTGTTACAGTGAAATGTCACTATGAAGAGGCGAGGCTTATCAGTTCTGCAGTTTCAAAAGGAAGTTAATGAACCTGTTTCTATTATAAGCCTTTTTCGATCAATATTGCAGTTTACAATAAACAAAAATGTTAAATGATAATCTACTTATGACACAGTTCAATATAATGTGCCTGAAAATAAGTATGATATGTCTCCTTTAAAGCGAACGATTATACATATTATGAATGGTGTTGCTGTTTAAAATGCATGTTTTAATCCGTTCACATGTGTACAATTTACTCTTCTATTTACTGCTTACTTGCTGTTATTGCTACTATCAATTTCGAACTCAAATGACACCTCCCTAATATGATCGTTCATTGTGTATGTACAGTATTTCCATTTGCACCCTGCAGACCTTATCTATATTCCAACAGTACGGAGCCGGTTTGCTATCCCCAGACCGCTGTTAATTGAGCTACACTGGTTTACTGCACTAAAGCGTGGTCCTCTTACTCCCCGGGGGAAAAAGATATAAAAATAATATAGTCTCCGCTAGCTTAGCCTCCGGCACCGCTAAACCCACTCCATCCAGGAACTGACAAAGCATGAAATGGCCCCATACTGCCAGTGGGAACCAGGGGACTGTCTCCAGTGTAAAAGAGACATACGAGGAAAGTAAACTGTGTAAATGACATTCAGGTAACTTCGCAGGAGAGATAAAATACACTAGAATTGGTTTTTGTTATGTTTTAAAAGAAGGTTCCTTTGTAAACTACTCATAAGGCGGTAATAAGTGCTTGTTATTTGTTTATAAGCACAATTACTAGCATTTGTAGATCGGTTATAATACTTTAACCCATCAAAACAAATATACGCACAATAATAAATCATGTTCAAAATGTTTATAAAAGCATTAATAAGCTGATAAAGTGATTAAAAAGCTCATAAAATACTGTATACATGTTTATAAATCAATAACTAGTGCTTGTTAATGTATTACAAATAGTTTACTACTAAGGAACCTTGTTTTACAGCGTTACCAAAAAGACAAGTGGCTGGTTGTTGTTGGTATTCTCAGATATTATAGCAATCCAGCAGAAATGTGCAAAAACAGCAAAGTAAAGTGTTGGTCGAGGTCGAAGTATGGCTTAAAATGTGAATGGACTGTAACATTACCTACATTAGCACAATAATATCACCACTGTATCCTTGTTAGCAAGATTCCGCTGTGTGCACGACACCAGAAAAGTTAACCTGCGAAGCTTTAAAGGTGCTCTACCATATTAAAGTTTCAAAACAGGAAAAACAAAAGTAGTTTCTTTTAAACGGTTTGCAGAAGTTTAAATGTATTTCTCACCTTCCTAATGTATTCCAAGCATCCCTGAGTATATAAGCGTTTTTCACAACTTTCAGTTTTAGGGCTCATTTATGCTCTATATTCGTACGTAAACCGTTTGCATTCGAAGTGTGGTTACAGTAGCTTCATTTAGAATTTAGAACGTTTCTAATCTCAACGCTGCGCTCTGGTAAATAACCACCAGAGGTTCTAATAGTCAGTTAGGGAATTGACCAGAACGGAAGAAAAAGTGCAACTTAACAAACAAACAAAGCCTCCCATGACTGTTTTTTCCCCCATTTGTTGGAAAAAAGCCAAGAAAACAGTGGAGATAAATGTGTATTTATTTAGAATTAGATGCAAAGCAGTTTCACTTTGACCCTGTTTTCACAATATATTTGTGCTGAGGCAAGATAGATTTTATTTTTTTAAATGAAACAGATAAAATGTAAAAAATACATACAGGCCCTTTAAGTTCATCTTGATCTGACCAAAATACATTACAAGTGCCCTATTGTTGTGTAAATTTACTAACCATTCCATTCCAACCAATTGAAATCAATAGCTGTTAATCGCACCCTATTACGTCAGTCTAAAATGACAAAAAAAAAGTACATTATTGTTGTTTGTCTTTGGCCTTGCTGTGATATAAAACTCAATCGTGCAAACCAATGTATTCCCAGGCCTCGTATAGATTTTTGTCCTGAGTCTCGCCCTGTCGTCTGTGCACTGTGTCCGTTTGTCGCGGTTTACTCTGCTTCGTTAAGCCCTCGGGAGCCCAGACGAGGATAATCAATATCTCGAAAATGGATGAAAATGGAGTCGGCCCATTATTTACTTGTAAGGCTTATGGAGCTGATTTTTAACGTGAGCGGTGAAAAACCTGGAGGTGGCACTTTGGGTGAGACGTCAAAGGCAAGATGTCGATAAATAGTGGTGCCATGTTATTAAGTAAGATGCGCTGTAAAGACTACACGTTAAGCTATTTTCTGATATTTTGGATTAAACTAAAACTTGCTTCGATCAACATTTTACAATTTGTTTGGTTATATCTGTCTAAAACGACCTCGTACTTGGTCCGTTGGCTTCTTGTTCAAAACTGCATAGCTTATTTTCCGCTGATAATTGTCTTTTTTGATCTTTTAACCATTTTTAAACATTGTTCCCTCATCAAAAACATATCTAGAGTTGTATTTATTTTCATTCATGCTAGTTTGATGAATCCTGTATACTAAATTCTCTCCCTCTGAGCCCCAAATATTTTCCATTCCAAATTTCCCAGATTTGTGACATCATAGGTAGCGGTGTAGGTATATTTTGAGAATTTTTGCCATCGATTTGCGTTCATTACAACTGTGTGATTACATTAACGTGTCAGGGGCAAGTTAGCTTTGTTTATTTTTTAGCCTTCATTGAGTGACTGCCTATGCCTATAGGTAGTCACTATCTGTTCTTGTATGTTCCGGTTTTTCGGCACGTTTCACAGGCCGCAGTTTTTAAATTCTTTTAATTTTTTTTGCATTTTTCAATAGTTCCTAGTCTTCTAATGTCTGCTATTACTTTTGGTACATGTACCTTTTGTAGTTTTTTCATAATTTGCCGAGCAATTTTTCCCTATCTATTACAGTGGGAGCCTTTCTGTTGGTCCTCTACAGGAAATGTTGCTGTTTAAACTGTTTTTCGCGGGAGCACGGTGGCAGAGCGGCTAGAGCTTCTGCCTCCCAATGAGGGGGTTGTGGGTTCGAAATCCCGGACCATACCAACATCACACGAATTCAATTGCGCAGTCACTCGCAATAGCTTCAGCTATTGCAACAGCATCTAGTTCCCTTTGCTGCCAGTAGATGGAGTGCTACGCATTTCTGGACGTTGGAATCGGCTGACGGATATAATGTCATGTGTGCTGTCTGTAAGTTCTAAAAATTATGGAATCAGATTTTAGACTAAAGTAATTAAAAATACTATTACAGGGGAAAAAAACAACAAAAAAAAATATTATTAAAACAAAAAAATATACAATAAAAATAATAACTTAAAAACATATTCAACCTTTTTTTTTTTTTTTTTTTTTTTAAGATTTTGTATTTATTTATTTAATTAGATTTTTCTAGTATTTTGATAGTTTTGTCCCAAATCTGATTCCATAAAATATGAGCAGCCACAGTAGAGCCCGTTTGAACGGCAATAACAATACAAATAATTCATAATAAATGTCCATTAAGTGCAGTGGGCGGGGATAGGAGTTGGTGAAAGCTGTTGTTTTTTTTTTAAGCTTCAAATGCAAGCTTTACTCAAACATGTATAAATCAATTAAAATACAACTTTGAGTAAGTTTAGGATAAGGGGACAATATCATAACATGGTTAAAAGCAACTAAAAGCCATAATTAAAAGTATTAAAATGACAATATTGACAAACGATTATTGCTATTGTACATTTCAAGCTGTTGTGAATACATTTTTAACAGAATAAAGGTTGAAATATGATAATTGACAATTTCCAGATGGAGACTATTTACAAATAAACTGCATTATTGTGGAAATGACATTTTGTATTAGTTATAAAAGCTATTTTTCGACTTTTTCTGTATAGTCTAATTCTCAAAATATGATTCAGATTATTAGATTATGAGTGGACTATAGTCATGTTTTTAATGGTTGCAGCCGTACAGTGCAGATAAGTCCTGACGAGTGGATGAGTTCTGTGGTGAAAGTTGAGTGCTCGGGGCTAACAGTTCAGTGTTGTTGAAGCGCTGCTGTGTCACGTTATGATGTCACTGCGTCACTGTGAGTTTGGCCCCTCTGGCCCCTGAGTGTGCGCTCAGACAGAAAACAGGAGCTAATGTGCAGGGCCCCGGGGGTCTAATGCGCTCTCATAAATACACAAATGCACAAAACCTCTGCTTATGAAGTGCCTGTCTGAAAATCACTTCAGGATGTCACAGAAGTATTTAACCTCACTGTCAGAGTTTTCAAGGCGAGGCACAGCAGTATGGAATAGGAAAAATAACTCAGAAAAAATGACAAAGCCAGGTTTAAATTTCTTGCTTCTTTTTCTTTACATGTTAGATACACAACAGTTTGAATTTTTTTTAGTATTTGAGTAAACTTACTAAACAATTGCATTTAAATAATCAAATTGTTCTTATTATTTTGTTGTTGTTGTTAAAGCTTGATTTAAATCAGGCTTGGAATTAGAAATTAACGTCTTGTTATGTACAGGGTTGTAAAGTTTGGTGTGTGCAGGTGTTACTTTTAAGTCATGAAAAAAAGCATTTAGAGAAAATACTTCCAGGTGCAGATTGAACAATTTTGATGAATGAGTTTTGCCTTCAGGGTCTCGCCTTAGGCCCCGCCCACACGGAGCAGAGCTGAATTTGCAAAAATGTTTTATCTAAAGCACTGGGACGGTTTGCAACCGAGTGTGAAGCAGCTGGGATGAAGATCTGTTCCTCCAAATCCGAGGCCATGGTTCTCGACCGGAAAAAGGTGTGGCTAGCCCTCTCCGGGTGGGGAGTCCTTGCCTCAAGTGGAGGAGTTTAAGTATCTCGGGGTCTTGTTCACGAGTGAGGGAAGGATGGAGCGTGAGATTGACAGGCGGATCGGTGCAGCGTCTGCAGTGATGCGGGCGCTGTATCGGACCGTTGTGCTAAAGAAAAAGCTGAGTCAAAAGACAAAGCTCTCGATTTACCGCTCGTTCCTACCCTCACCTGGTCATGAGCTCTGGGTAATGACCGAAAGGACGAGATCGCGGATACAAGCGTTGAAATGAGCTTCCTCCGCCGGGTGGCTGGGAGCTCCCTTAGAGATAGAGAGGAGCTCAGTCACACGGGAGGAGCTCGTAGTAGAGCCGCTGCTCCTCCACGTCGAGAGGAGCCAGCTGAGGTGGCTTGGGCATCTGTTCCAGATGCCTCCTGGACGCCTCCCTTGGGAGGTGTTTTGGACATGTTCCACCGGCAGCCGGCCCGGGGGAAAACCCAGGACATGGTGGAGGACTATGTCTGTCTGTGGCCTGGGAACACCTGGGAATACCCCTGGAAGAGCTGGAGGAAGTGTCTGGGGTGAGACAAGTCTGGGAGTCCCTGCTTAGACTGTTGCCCCTGTGACCCTGTGTGATTTTACATCCTGCTGTACATTCAGAATCACTGCTACGTTAAAAAAAAAAATCTGCTAAGTTTCTGTTTACAGTTTGCAACTTTCTGCGCATGCTGTGTAATCTCTCTTTTTTTAATGTCCTCCCATCTTCTGGTTTACTCATTGTGTCAGCGTCACAGCGCCACACACAGGCCTGGAACATGTATTACACTGGTGTCAGGTGTGTTGTGTGCTCCATGTTGATTCCTTTCACACGCATGAACCTTTCGTTTGAGGCTACTTTCTCCTGGTCCTGTATGATTTCCACCTACAATCAATGTTTCTCCTCTGAGAATCATTGCACCTTGAAACCTATTGATTCTTTATTGTCCATCGTCCTATGGCTTTATCCTGCTCCTAATTGTTATCCTATACTCAGGTCAAGTGTGGAAGTCATTGACGCCAACTATTCCCTGGACTTTGACTGTACAATCGTTCTGTATTGACGATGAAACTGCGGTGAAGAAGTTAATTAAAGACATGACCAATTAGGAATGAGAGAGTGGGGATGTGGAGGATGTAACGATTCAAAGCCGGAGGAGGGAAACGGTCGGACCAACACTTCCTGGAGATAATGAAGGAAAATACACTTTCTGAGACACAAGAATAACTTCAACTTGTGAGATTATACATTATCAATGTTGAGTAATAGTGATAATAAGAGTAATTACACAGCTATGATCTTCTGTCATGGAAGAAGAAATTAAGTGACATGTGGTTATTTTCATGTTGCAAAGAAATTATGCACTGTGTATATACTATTGATGAAAAAAATGTCACGCAACAATTGGTTTTAAACAAGGGGCAGCAGAGTTTAAATTGATGTTTGGAAATGGAAAGGAACTCTGGACAAAGTTTGTTAAATGTCCATGTAAATGTTTGAAACCAGAAAAGTTTCATAGATATAGCACTTTTAAAGCAGCTTTAAACCATGTTCTATGTCGTATGTGCTACGCCCTCTACGGGCTTCGCTATTGGCTATCACTCGAGGCAGCGCCTCGCGCCTGAAAGATAAAACAATGTACCGCTCCAATCACCTTGGTCCCGTTCGCGCCACTGGGCCTATATAAGGCCACTCTACCCGCACATCACCCTCCTTTTCACTCAGCGCCTGAGAGAAAACTTCTGAGCACGTTCTTTTCAGAACGAAATTCTTTCTACAGCTATTCAAGACGGACTCGCCGCTCTTACCGCTCGAGATGGCGTCACCCTCCGGTGTCGAGCTCCGTAGGTGCGGCGGGTGCTCCTCCTTTCTCCTCGCCGAGGACCGTCATGACTTCTGCTTCCTCTGCCTCGGCTGGCATCACTCGGCAGAAGAAGCCACCTGCCCCGCCTGCCTCTCACTCCCCAGGGAGGAGCGAGAGCGGCGCCGCGGCTTCATGGACCCGGTTTCCCCTGAGCATCCCGGTCAGGACCCGGGGATGCTTGGGCGGGAACCGCCGTCACCGGTGGCGTCTGGACCCGAGCCACCGCCAGCCCGTTCCCACCCAGTGGCTGCCTCCACCAGGAAGGACTGGGCGGACTATGACGAGGAAGATGACCGCAGGCTCTATGAAGAAGACGCGGCCTCCATCTTCTCGGAGGGAGACCGGACCGCTTCCCGGTACCCGCTTGATCAACTGCCCACGCTCTTCACTGCAGCTGCTAATCGTATGAGCGTGCCGCTCCCCCCGCAACCGGCGGCCCCCACGGTGGACTTCACGGACGGGCTCGGGTCCCGTGCTCGTCCCCGGCCTCGCACTGCTGTGCTCTGCCCCCCGATGGCGCCCATCATGCACTATGCCAAGCGTGACTGGGACCAGCCGCTCACCGCGAGACAACCAGCACTGGGGTACAGACCGTACTGTAACATCCAGGATTGGAACTGGGAGTCTGGTGTACCGCCCATTGAGGACGGTGTCAGACTGGCCCTCCTTCCTTCGTCTTCTCTTTGGCCTGGCGGAAACCGTCTCTTCCTGCTGAGAGGGATAGGTTGACGATGGCCATGTTTGACGGCTGCTACGCAAATGCCGCTCAGGTGGTGGCACTTGCTAGCAACATGGCTTTCCTGGCGGGCTCCATGTCGGAGATGCTAGACCGCACAGATCCATCACCAGAGGAACTGACTGAGGTGCGGACCACCATGGCCTCATTCCTCCGGATGTCCCAGGCCTTCGCTATTGACGGGCGGCCGGGCCATGTGCGCCCGCACAGGTGGGTTGCAGACACCTGTGGTTGGGTCTGTCCTCCTCAAGGACCGGGAGAAACGACAGCTCCTCAACCTCCCACTGTCCACGCGTCGTCGATCTTTGGTCCGGATATCAAATGCATGGTGGAGTGTCTGGACTCCGCCGCCAAGATGTCCGCTCAGCTGGGCCCCCACCTTCGCCCCAGCGCCCCCAACATACCCAGCGCCGGGCGCGACCATGACCGGGAAGGAGAGGTCTCTCTCCCGGCGGCGCGCCCTCTGCTCGGCTCCAGCGCGCTCTGCTTTCGCCGGGACCCGGCACCGCAGCGCAGAGAGAGAGGCGAGAACCGATCGTCGCCCGGCTTCTGCTGCTCGAGGGGAGGGGGCCGCTTTGTTAATAAAGGCGAGCTGCGGCCCGTTACTTGGTGAAAGAGCGCACTTCTCTGCCACGCGTCCACGGCTCAGACGCATTGAGAGCGCTCTTCTGTCCGTGCTCAGTCGATTTCGCCTGCTTCCTCCTCTCCGCCTAGCAAAGCGGCTAACGGTGGTGAGCTCGGTCGAGCCAGAACCCGGCTGTCGCCGGGTCCTCTGCAGTTTTCACTGTACGAGCAGCTTTCCGCCCGCGCGCGGTACGGGCGGACGTGAAGTGAGCCCAGGGTCAGATCTACTGCTGGCGTAATCCGACCGGCGAACACAGCGAGCGTGATTGAGCGGTCGCCGGGCGTGTGGGCCATGAGGCACGCGTGACTCGGACCACAGTCAAACCTGTGTCCCGCACTCGCTTCTGGCCCACGGAGGCGGATACAGTTACCGGCTCGCAATACCCCTCACACGACGCTGTGTCGGTGAACGGGGTGCTGTCCCCCCCTGTTCCCCGCCCCACACATCGCGGTGCTGGAGCGGCGCTTGCCTCCACACGGATTGTGGAGAGACAGCGACCCACTGTGGCTGCCCGTTCCACACAATTTTGTCCCGGAGCGGCGCCGGCCCCCGCACAGCCGGACACACACACCGCGGTGCTCTCCTCTCGCTGTGCTGCGTCTGGTCCTCTAGCCTACGCAGGGGCAATAAAGAGGCGCAGATTGGACGAGACTGACCCGGTGCAGATGTGCACTACGAGTGTCTGCAATGTGACTACGGCATCACGGAGCACGGAGCCACTGTCACGACTCTCCATGACAGAAGCTGTTGCGCCCTTTCGTGAGGGGCCCCCCACTGACAGGACCAGTGGGCGGGCCCGTACCTTCTCTGTTCCCCAGTTCCACGGTGCAGCCTCTCACGGGGTTTTATCGGGCTTGGAGGAGCCTGGGGCTCCCCCTGTCCCCCTGGTTGGACAGAACGATAAGGAGGGGGTACGCGCTGCAATTTTCCCGGAAACCGCCGCCTTTCAACGGCATTTTCAGGACGAGGCTGCGCGATCCGGCAGGGGCTGCGGCTCTCCAGGAAGAGATCTCCTCTCTACTGCGACGCGGAGCGATAGTAGAGGTGGAACCTTGGAAGTCACAGAAAGGATTTTATTCCCCGTATTTCTTGGTCCCCAAGAAGAGCGGGGGCGCTCGACCCATTTTGGATCTTCGGCGTCCTCAACAATCACATAGTGAAGAGGCCATTCCGCATGCTGACGACCAAACACCTGCTAGAGTCGTCAGGCCCGGGGACTGGATGACGTCAGTGGATCTGACGGATGCTTACTTCCATGTGCCTATCGTGCGGGAACACAGGAAGTTTCTGCGCTTTGCAGTCGGGGAGAAATGTTACGAGTACTGCCGCCTCCCGTTTGGCTATTCCCTGGCCCCGCGCACTTTCTCCAAATGTGTGGAGGCTGCGTTGGACCCAATTAAATCGTCAGGGTGTCAGGGTTCTGACCTACATCGACGATTGGCTTATCCTGGCTTCTTCCCTCAGGAAGCGCAGGCTCACACGGAGATGGTGCTGGAGCACATCTCCAGGCTGGGGTTTGTAGTGAACCGGGACAAGAGCTCACTACACCCATCGCAGCAGATGAAGTACCTGGGCCTGCTGCTGGACTCCAGGAGCATGCGTGCCTCTCTCTCCCTAGAGAGGCAGTCAGCGCTCTTGAGGAAGGGACGGGCTGTCCTGGACAGACCACAGGCTCAGTCTCTTCAGATCCAATCCCTCCTGGGACTGATGGCTGCGGCCCACCCGGTGGTCCACCTGGGTCTCCTCCACATGAGGGCCTCCAACGGTGGTTCTCCGCCTCAGGCTTCACCCAGTGCCGGGACAGGCGGAAAGTGCTGGCAGTGCCGCTGTCTGCACACGGAGGGACATCGAGTTCTGGATGTCACCAGGTCACCTGCTGCGGGGTGTCCGGATGGGGTGTGTACCTCATTACACGGAGGTGTTCACAGACGCCTCCCTGGCCGGGTGGGGCGGGGTGCTAGGCCGGTGCTCTGTGGGCGGCCCATGGACCACACCACTGTCACACATCAACCTCCTGGAGATGGAGGCAGTGAGGAGGGTACTCCTGTACTTCTCCTCGCAGCTCGAGGGTCACCATGTCCTGGTTCGTTCAGACAACACCTCAGTGGTGGCCTACCTGAACAGACAGGGGGGGGTCAGGTCCCCCCCCCTCCACAGGGGTGCAGCGGAGATCCTCCTATGGGCGCCCATCTCTCCTCCCTGAAGGCCCGACACATCCCGGTGCGCTCAGCGTGGGGCGGACAGAATGTCCAGGGGGCCTCTCGCGACGAGTGGAGTCTGGCCCCGGAGATCGCGACAGAGGTATGGCGCCGCCGGACAACCGGTAGCCGACCTTTTCGCCAGTGCAGAAAACGCACAGTGCCCACTGTGGTTCTCGCTCAGGTCGGGAGACAACCCGCCGCTAGGCGTAGACGCACTGGCTCGCAGACAGTGGCCCACGGGTCTACTGTATGCGTTCCCTCCCCTCCACCTCATACCTCCGTTACTGCACAGAGTGAGGCTGGAGGGCCTGTCCATCCTGGTGGTAGCTCCGGACGATGCAGTGCCAGGTGGTACCCGAACTCGTGGGGCTGACGAGGGGGAGACCATGGCCTCTCCCAGACCGCCCCGACGCACTGCTTCAGGCCGGGGGAGCCCTGCGCTCGCGCCCGGTCCTAGGGCGCAGGCTTATGGTTTGGAGGCTGAAAGGGGAAGGCTACTAGGCCTTGGCCTTCCCTCCAGTGGTGGCCACCTTCCAAGGTGCCCGAGCACCTTCAACGGGGTGGGGGTAAAGCGTACGCGGGCAGCTCGGAGCTTCTTGGTGCCCGGAGAGGGCCTTGGTGGCCTCTTACTGCTCGGTTCACGGAGTTGTGGATTGCCTCCAGGGCCTCCTGGATAAAGGACGGCTGCCTCGACCCTTGGAGTCTTTGCGGCAGCCATTGCGTCTGGGCACGCGGGATTTGGGAATTTCACTGCCCGTAGCCATCCCCTGGTGAAACGTTTTTTGCGGGGTGCTCTCAGATTGAGACCCCCCCTGCGACGTTCTACCCCCATCTGGGAGTTACAGGTGGTACTGGATGGCCTCTCAGGTCCGCCATTCGAACCCTTGGATCGAGCTGAGATCGCCTGCCTGTCTTTTAAGACTGCACTCCTCTTGGCTCTGGCTTCGGCCAAGAGGTCAGGTGACTTGTGCGCACTCTCAGTTCATCCGTCTTGCCTGTCCTTCAGTAGTGATGGTGGATTGGTGGAATTGTGGCCTAACCCTGCCTTCCGACCTAAGGTCATTACCTCTTCCTTCAGGTCCAGGGTTATTAGGCTGAGACCGCTCTGTCCCCCTCCACACTCCTCGGAGGAAGATGAGCGTAGTCATTTATCGTGCCCGATCAGGGCACTACGCTGTTACCTGGACCGCACGGCGCTTTTCAGGCAGTCTGATCAGCTGTTTGTGGGGTTTGGGGCCAGACATCGGGGTGCTGCGATCTCCGCTCAGCGCTTGGCCCACTGGTTGTGCCATGCTATTCGTTTAGCGTACGAGAGTCAGGGACGTCCCCCACCGGCCGCCGTCAGGGCCCACTCCACTCGCGGGGTGGCAGCCTCTACGGCCATGCACAGGGGGGTGGCTGTTGAGGACATTTGCTTGGCGGCCTCCTGGTCATCCTCTTCGACGTTTGTTCAGTCGTATTTACTGAATGTCGCCACGCAGTCAGTTGCGCATGCGGTGCTGGGCAACAGGCGCGTTTAAATGCTCTTCTATCTTCACCTTATGGTGCTTCGGGAGAGGGAGTGATCTGACCAGGTCAGTTGTCAGTTTCATCTTCATTCGGGTGCAGGCGCTCTTGGGAGAGGCGGCCTTGGCCCCGAGTGGCTCCGGATGATGGGTGCTGGCGCTCTTGGAAGAGGCGGCTTGCGCACCCCCTTTTGTTTTCCGTTAGTTGTGCCGGCGCTCTTGGGAGAGGCGGCCGGGCACACTCCTTGTTGCAGTTGCTGTGGGCTCTTGGGAGGCGGCCCTTGTGACTTCGTCGTTGTACCCTGGGAAACACCCACGCGCCTTGGAGGCGCTGATGGAGGGGTTTCTCTCCGCTCTGTTGTCTTCGCCCGTTGGCGCCCCTTCGTTAGATGGGTGAGGATTATGAGCGCTCAATCACGCGATGCCACGCCTGCTGGGAGTACATTTTCCCACGCCCTTCGCCTAGGTTATGCCAATAGCGAAGCCCGTAGAGGGCGTAGCACATACGACATAGAAATGTCAGTTACTTATGTAACTTTAGTTCTATGAGTATGTGCGTAGCCCTCTACCTGCATGCCCAGCAGGCCTGTCCTCTTCTTGATGCTGAGTTCAAGGAGGGTGATGTGCGGGTAGAGTGGCCTTATATAGGCCCAGTGGCGCGAACGGGACCAAGGTGATTGGAGCGGTACATTGTTTTATCTTTCAGGCGCGAGGCGCTGCCTCGAGTGATAGCCAATAGCGAAGCCCGTAGAGGGCTACGCACATACTCATAGAACTAAAGTTACATAAGTAACTGACATTTATAATGTCAAAAACATAGCTAGCTTCGTTCTGTTCGTGTTTCATTCACTGCACCTGGCTAGTTCAGTGTTAGCATCACAACTTCCTGTCCAATTCTATCTCTATTCATCGTATTCCGCCCACTTTTGCCCCTTTGCTACAGATCTGCACTCCTGTAGTAAGCGCACATCCGGTTTGACAAGAAGCCTGTTCATGTAAATGGAGAACGAGGGAAAAGTCTTGCTGCTAAAATATTAAATAAAGTCCACGTGCAACAACAATCGAACAACGCTCCAATTTCTTGGACGGCTTGAAAATGGCAATTTTAGAGATGCCAATTGACTTACACATGCCTGTCTTTGGACAAAATAGTAATAATACTACTAAAAAAGAAAGAAATTGAAGTTGCATAGCATTAGACGTGAAAAACAGTCAGCTAGCCATCCATTCATGAAGATTTTTTTGTCTTTTCAAATGACAATTTCAGTCCAGCAAGTGTACATTTAACTTGTTACAAACGCTCACTGAAACAGAGGCCTAAACAATGTAAATTAAAAGACATAAGAAAGCTAAACAATTTAAAAGTCCCCTCCACAAATTCTTAGCGTAAGTCCTGAAACGGTTCATATTTAGCGTTGACTATGCTTTAAAGTTTAAAGTTAATAAGATTGTATTTTAATGTATGTTTGCATTTTACTGTATGTTTTTAACCGCTGTGTGTGTAAAGCACTTGACATTGACATTGACATTAAAGGTACACTATGTAACTTTTCTAGTGGGGGAGCAATAAAATTACGGAATTTTATTGCTCAAAACTACCTAGAAAAACATGTCTAACTGTGCGCAGGCCTCCTTTGTCTCCATGGAAACAAATCATTTTAAAGGACACATATTCTGCTGTCTTCAGTGACTTTTTTGAGCTTTTAACCATGAAAAAAAAACACAAAGCAAATTTAAGGTACTCAAGAGCATGTTTAAAGGCTAATAATATGAAAAATGCATTATATTTTTCCTTTAATGCCATGATATCAAATAATCCAAGCAAAACAATAACAACTCTTTGTGGACAACTAGGTGACAGATGCTCCTATGAAAGTTCCATAGTGTGCACCCTTTAATCATCAAATCATCAAATCAAATCAATTTATTTTTATAATGCCCAAAATCACAACAACAGTTGCCTCGATGGGCCACAGGTAAAAGCAGTTCAGATAACTGTCCCAGAATGCCCCTGTCCTTTGACCCTCCTCCTTAATCATTTGTCTGGTCTTTTCAACATGCAGAACATATTTATTCCTAAATTATGAGAAACTCCTTGACATCTCTAAAGATAACAGGCAACAATAGTCCATTCTTTTAGACATAATGCGATCCAGACTTTTTCCCTCCTCACTCACTGGCCTGTATTACTCCATCTCCCTGGAGTTGATTCTAAATTTTGCTGTAGTGAACATCTACTGCCTCAAACACGTCTCTGTGTCTCTGTGGGGCGTTCATTCTGATCTGGGACAGTCCCTTCTGCCCACGCGCTCCTCTGCACCAGCCTTTTGCATAATCAACCCACAAACTGCAATTAAAACTTCAGCTCCAAACCGCCACCCGCGCAAAGTCTGACATGGAGAGAAATGCTCAGGAGGCGGATATTTTATTATTATTATTAATAATAAAATAATAAAATATCCCCCCAACCCACTTATGCAATACACCACCACTTTGCATTAGTGGCTATGCTAGCAAACGTTTTTACAATATATTCTTTCAGATTTAGGGTACAATGAGGTTTAAGATGAGGGTTAGGTTTAAGAACAAATAATTTGGTTAAGATTTGGGTGTTGGATCTCCGCAGAACTGCATTGTAGAAAAGCTCAATGTTAGCATCAGTACTTCCTGTCTAATTCTATCTCGCTAAGTCATTCGAAGCCACTTCACCAAAGGACACTTATGTAGTATGGGAATTATTTACACAGGGACAGTGTACAAAAATATTGACCAGAAGGAAAGATGAATTGTGTGTTTATAAAGGAACGCGTTTGTGTCTCAATGCTAATGCTAATTCTACTTTTTAGGCATAACATTTTTTCAAATAAAACAAATTAAAATAACAAACTTAAATAATGTTTACATAAAAACTGTCAGACAGTCTTTACTTCAAAATTGTATTGGTTGTTAATTTTATATCGTACATTTTAATTTAAAAAAGTTAGCATTAGCTTTGAGAAATGGTAAGCTTAGCCAACTTCTGCTCTGTGCATATTGCCCGTTGCTGAAAAATTGGTTATATTTGTGGAAGTTTATTGCGTCTGTGGCTTCATTGCTGATGACTCACAATTGCAGTTAGCTTCCGCAAATGTTTTAGGTTGGTATGGGTCTTTTACGGTCTATAGGTCTAAGCACAATGGAATGAGGAATGAGTTTTTGCTCATACAAACCTAAAAAAAAAAAAAAAAAAAAATGCACTAAGCCCTATAAAAGCTTTAATGAAGTGTACAGATGGTATTCACGAAGAAAAAACGAATTACTCAATTTTAGACCCCTGTAATTCTAAGGGTTGCAATATATATAAATATTCAAGAAGGGAAGAGCAAAAAAAGAAATAAAATTATGACATTACATATTTCACTAAAATGAGATCTGTGTAACATTCAAAATTCAGGAGGCTGAATCCCTATCTTTTTACCTCCTGTGACCTTTCCAAAATCCTGGTAACATCCAAAACATGATTCCTGAGGCTCGGGTGCTGTAAGCATTCTGACACAAGGACGTTTGTAGGATCCAATGACGGCACCAAGAGAGTTTTATTTTATTTGCTGTGTTCTGTCATGTACCAGTTGTTCAAAGTTGATATGTTTAATTGTGTGTATCTTTTTTTTTTTCTTCAGTTGAATTAGATCACTTACCATCTAAAATTTGACACCAACACATAAATAGTAATTCTCACATGTAGCTATTTAAAACAAATGACATGAAATAAAGAAAGCACCTTTATTACAAAAAAGGTTAAAGTTTCATTCAGACAACAGTCATTTGTCATCAAGGGTAGGATTAGGGTCAGCAATTACATTTTGTTTAGAGCTTCAAACGCTGCACGGTTTTGATGTAAATCAATAAAAGAAGCAAGAGCCTTTCTTTGTTCTTTTGGTTTCAAGATTCAAGTTTTTATTGTCATTGGCACGTTGTTTAATAAAGTGCAAGAACTAGTAGCAGTTGTAGAAGCTCCGGGCCACTGCGTCTGTATGCGCGAGATCAGGCAAATAATCTCTGACATATGTAAATAAATCAGAACAAACCCATAAAAAGTATTTTATTACAGGCATTAAAAACTGTGAATCGCTCCATAACTCTTTTTTCCCCATTTGCTCCATTTATGTCAGTTATAACATTGTATGCCCATAAAATACACGCTTTTAAACTAATATGTGCTCATGCTGAGATCTCGTTTCCCTTCAGTGCATTTCCCAAACAATCACACACACACACAATCCTGACTTATGCAGATCAGACAGGAGAACCTCAGGGGCCCGAGCATCAGGGGCCACCCCAGAAGCCTGCCCTCACACAGCACTGGTGGATAATTAAAGGTCAGCAGCTGCTGGGGGCCCCGACCGCATTAACACTACACTGGCCCATGGCAGCGGATGATCTGTGGAAGAATGGGCTGTTTATTTTTGCTTGTTGAAGTACACTGCCTGGCCAGAAAAAAAGTTGCCACCTGGATTCAACTAAGCAAATAGCTCCAAGCCTCCTATTGGATGATTGCTTTATGGGTGATTGTCTTTCAGCTGCAACACAGTAGTTAAACCCAACTGATGCAGTGAGTGGCTTTTTATTTCTGTAACAACCATGTGGAAAGACAAATCCTGTGGTCATGGAAAACATATCAGTTAGTTGTTTTCTCTGCTTGATGCCAAGGATTTGACACTTCCCAAACTAAGGAGAAGCTCAAACTACTGAAATTGTCTTAAAGGGGACATATCATGCAAAATCTACTTTTTTGGCCCTTAGATACCTTTTATTGTGTACTGTGGGTGTCTGGTAGTGGCTAAAAGTTGAAATTAATCACTTAAGTAGCTGCAGAGATATATTTATATAAATTTTGCAACATATTTCTCAGTTCGTTCGAATATCCGCATTATCTGTTACGTATTTTTATCTATCACGCCACAGCGGAACTACTAAAAAAGGTCAAGAGCTTCCGGCAGAGACCGCCATCTTTATTTTCCTCGTAGCGATTTTGTAGTCCAAGCGCAAAGATGTCAAAGGTGCGAGTGGACAAGTTAAAATGCTCTGTTCTTGGTTGTGTTACCAGCACAACTCATTACACCGACCGCCTGCATCCGAACAACTGAGATCGGCTGGTTACGTTTTATTTTTCGTGGTAATGTACCACCGACAGTGGGGAAAGTCCAGTTTGTGTGCTAAGCACTTCAAAGAGGAGTGCTTCAGTAACCTCCGCCAGTACAACGAGGGATTTACTCAAAGATTGCATTTGATCGAAGGGTCAGTTCCTTCGGTCTATGGAGATGATGATATAGTGGAGCGGTAAGTCAAGAAACGCTGAAACACTGTTTATTAGACCTATTTTTTATCCAGTCATTCTTTACCTGTGTTCTGGCCATTTGTGAGGGATTAGCATTACACCTGTAGCTGCCCATCTTTTACTCGGCTGTTTTCCAGCTGCTTAGGGCACATGTCTTTATATACACATATAATACATTTATTTTTGATGTTTTCATAAGGCAGAACTCACATCAGACTGCTCGTAGCTGACATTAGCATGTCGCTAGCGTTAGCATGTCGCTAGCATTAGCGCGCAGCAAGCGTAGCCCGCAGCACCTTAACTACGCTGACTGACTTGACAGTAGCCTTTTCCCCCGGACTGTTGTTGTAGTAAGATGGTAAAGTGAGGGTCCATTAGACAACCTGCTAATATTTTTCACACACAGTTAAGCTAACGGAGCGCATAGCGAATTACATAGTAGTAAACAAACCATTGAGATGCAGCCATTTGAAGTCTTTGCTGCGGAGGATCGTCTTCTTCGATTTCCTCTTGGTCTGTGTCAGACTCTGGCTCGTGGCTGGATGTTGATTTCTTCGCTTGTTTCCATTTTTCGATTGTCATTACGTTTTTTTCTAACTTTCGAGAAGTTTTGGATCTGACGGACGGACTGTGTTTGGGACTACAACAATGGCTGAACGGGGCGGAGTCTGCGTGCAATGCACATGGGAGGGGGTGGGGTGCGAACTAACTCATTTGCATTTAAAGAGACAGTGCCAAAACAAGGCGCTCAAAAGCGCTCCTTACAAAAGGGGTAAAAGAGAGGCATGTAGAAAGAAAATTAGGAGGAATTCAGACTGTAGATTGCAGGTACAGTTTATTTAGACCCCAGGGAAATGTTTTAAATGTTCAAAAGGTGAAAATAAAAGCATGATATGTCCACTTTAAGAACTGTCTAACACATTATTAAAACTGGAAGGATAGTGGGGAACCATCATCTTGGAGGACGAACTGTGTTCAGAGAGGCAGGTGGAGTGACGCTCCCATCATGCCTAGTGCCTCCTGTACAAGCCTGTGGGGGCAGAGTTATGATCTGGAGCTGCCAGCAACACTACGTGCCTAAAGAATAAGATCAGCTGACGACCTGAACATCCTGAACGACACTGTAATTTCATCAATGGATTTCTTCTTCATTGATTCCAAAATGGCCATCCCTGATTCAGGGCTCACATTGCGGTGGTTCAGGAGCTCCTCATGCTCCACTCTTCCACATGTTCAGTCACGGCCTGACCTCCACAGAGTCCAGATCTGAACCCCGTTGAGAATCTTTGGGATGTGCTGGAGAAGGCCTTGGCAGTGGTCACACGCTTCCATCATCTATACAAAATTTTGGTGAAAAAGAAATGAAACACTGAGTTTAAAAACATTTTTAGACCTTTTAGAAGTTTACTGAAACAATGGCACACAAATGTGGGTTGTAATCAAAGTTAAAAGCTGTTCAACCAAACAATAGAGCATGTGATGTTTTTTTCTGCAGCTAATTGTTTTTTTGGCCGGTCAGTGTATGTTTGTCCAAACAGCCATGACATGTTGGCACCTCAAAAAACATAGCTGGAGTTGTATTTCGCTTCATTCACATTTGTTTCATTAATCCTGTTTACAAGATCATCCTCAAAGGTCACTCTGTTGGAATTTTACCCAGATTGTTGCGTCACAAGTTTAAATCTGGATTTCTGCACAGTTTTTAAGACCATAAACCAGAGCTATTCAATTCAAATCCACATTTTTTCAAGGGTTTGGCCTTTGAGTGCACAACGCACCACCACTTTTAAAACAATTTGCCTTTGTACAAAATAAAATACAAAAGACTTTACTAACATTTTTCTGCAAAATTGCCAATCCAGTACTGAACCAAAATTAAACTACGACTAGTAGTACCAAGCAATGTTTGAACCAGAACTAACCCAGAATTAAAACTGGAACAAACCTAAACCAGAATTAACCCAGCACCAGACCAGACCTGAAGCTTAAATAAACAAGCACTGAATCCGGATCAAACCAGGACTAGACCAGCAAACAAGACAAAACACATTTTTAATATTCTGAATATTTGGGCCGAATCAGCTCGTGTTGAGGGCCTGATCAGAAAATGTGAAATACTAATACCAAGGTGACCAAAAGGCGTTTAAAAGCCAAAACCAATGGAGCTTTATAATGGAGTAAACAATAGCTGCTTACGTCAAAACTGAGATGCATTTTACCAGCAGCAATATGAACTCTATGGTTTAAAGAGTCCCCAACAGTGACCCTCTGGTTGAATGTGTTGCAAGCTGCTCCACTGTTGCCTCAAAATGTTTGGATATTTATTTTTGTCAATAGCCTGTACTGTTCAGAGAAGCTTGCCATTCATTAATTTACCGGCGCATGTTTGATCAAAAGCAACCATATTCTTTTTCGTTGATTCGTGAAAAATGTGTCAATTTTTGTGGATCATTAGTTAACTTTGACAACCCTAACATGTAGGTAGGGCGTATGTTATTCATCTACCAAACACAATTAAAGGCGTTGTACCTGATTTTTACAGTCTTGAAACAGAAGCAGAATCATTCTAAACAGTTTGCAGCGGTCCAAAGTTATTGCTCGATTGCCTAATTCATTCCGAGCATTCACCAAAATGAGTTTTAACCAAACATTAGCATCAACAGTACACTTCCTGCTTCACGACGGAATAAAACACTCTAATTAGATTCAGACAGCACATAGTGGTCTCAATTCCACTCCAAGAGCATGCTTTTACAATTTATCTGTGCTGGGTAAAACACACTTTATTACATGATAAAAACTGTGTACAGCCCCTTCAAGTAACTATGTGAAAGCACACATTGTTCTCTGTCTGTGGTTTCCAAGCTGCTGGGTCTAAAGCTGCCCAGCCAGAAAGAGATCTATTCAGAAAGAACATCAAATAAAGCCCAAAATGATTCTCACTGACCCTGGACATCCTCCTTTCTCTCAGTTTGTCCTCCTGCCCTCCGGTTGTCGCTTCTGTCTTCCTCTCTTTGGGAAAAATAGGTCCAAATTTTCACTAATACCACAAGCAATAAAATGTCTGAATATCTACGTAAATGTGTGTAAGCTGGAATTTTTTAAGGTTATGGTGTTTTATGTGTCGTGTGAAAGGGAACAGGAATTTGCTGCAAACCAATTTCCCATCAGGGACAAATAAAGTCTTCTATCTGTCTATCTTTTAGGTTTTGATATGATTATTATACTTAAACGTCTGTTCTTTTTCCCCAGTGAACATGACGTGGGCGAGGATGACATCTACGACTGCGTGCCATGTGACGACGACGGCGATGACATCTACGAGGACATTATCAAGGTGGAAGTACGACAACCCATGGTGAGCATTCTTACGTTTGGTTATACACTTTTTTTGTCATGAACAGTACTCAGTATAGAAATAAAAGGTAATGCAATACACAAAGTGGCTTTTTAGTGGATGATGTCATTATTCCTATGCTTTTATAGTGTCATTCTACCTTCTACTTGCGGTCTTATACTGACATGCCATAGATGGATGTCACTATACTTCCTGCCTTTTCATTTGTTCTTTTCTTTTGTACTTTAATAGGACACACTGTACTTTTTTGAGCTTTTAACCATGTTATGACATTGTTATATATACCTGGAATTGCATTTAGCTTCATTCACACTTGTTTCATCAATCCTGTTTATGAACTTGTCTTCTCTCCTCCCTCTCTGAACTTCACACAAACTCATTTCTCATATCACAGGTAGAGCTTTGGAGATCTTCTATACTGCTTTTAGTCCATAAATCATTGCAGGAGCATTTCTGCCATCAAGTCACGTTCATTACAACTTCCTGCTTGCATTACCATGTTGACGACAAGCTAGCTTTTCTTTATTTTTCCATGGTAATTTCCTCCACTGCCTGCTCACACCAAATCCTTATGAGGGAACAATGAGAAATCATGGTTTTTAACATGCATAATTTAAATTTTTATGGTAAGGTGAACGATACTTAGGTCTAGAGCAGTGGTTCTCAAACTTTTTACCCCAAGTACCACCATAGAAAAAATGTGGCTTCCTGAGTACCACCAACTCTAAATTGGATCTATAACAGGACTATTTCAGGTTTAAATTAGGGATAAACCAGGTCTTAAGTAAGAAAACACCATTGTCACAGTAGTTTTAGCTCGAAATTTACTAAAGGAAGAGCAAAAAATGTGAACAAAATGTACTCTAATGCAGTGGTTCTCAAACTTTTTCAGTCGCGACCCCAAAAATAAAAATAGTTCACATTTGCGACCCCCAAACAGAAAAAATAGGCGACACGCAAATAAATTAGCCTTATATCTAATGTTTGATTTTATTTATAGAAAATAGACATAGAAAAATGACTTTGATTGGCCAACAAATAGATATGTACATCTACCACTGCATTTGAAGGGTGCGAAGCCTTGTTTAACACTATTGTATCAATTTGTCCCCTTCATCTGGGGCTCCCTGGAAATCATTTCGTGACCCCCATTGGGGTCCCGACCCTTAAATTGAGAACCACTTATTAACCACTTAACCTCTAAATGAAGTAAACATTACAATTGAAGAGGTGTCCACATACCACCTGAAGAAGTTTGCATACCACCAGTGGTACATGTACCACAGTTTGAGAAACACTGGTCTAGAGCATGTTTAAAGGCCAATAATGATACAAAAAGATGCATCATGTGTCCTTAGAGTACTTTTTATTTTTTTTATTATTATTTTTTTTTTACATTTGATAGTTTTCTGACATACACTTGATTGTGCATTTTTTTTTACAACACAAACTACCACCTCTGTTTCTATCTGCTTGGTGTGACCCTTCCTTGCGTATGTTTTAGTAGATACATAATTTTAAGTTCAGGTATTAAAGTTTAGGTACTCAAGACTTAAGCGCACGTTTAAAGGCCAATAATTACAAATAATGCATAATTTATCCTTTACCATCCAAATATACTACGTTATTTTATGTTGCACCACATTTAACATTTGACAGTTTTCAGATATTCAGACTATTTTTTTCTTACAACACAAAATCCCAGTGCGTCTTCCTTCTTTTCTCTGCTATACGTGTATTTCTGTCCCAATCTCGCTGTGACCGTCTCTTGTTTTCCTCCTTTCACGCTGCAGATCCGATACATGCAGGTAAGTCCTCCTGTCACTCCTAACCACTTCATCAACACCAAACCGCCGCCTCCCGCGAGTGTAGGCAGCCAGCCAGACCAGTGATCCCTGCCACGGGGCACCGGAGACCCCAGCTGGTGATCGGGCTGACAGGGGCCCGCCGGAGATCCAGGTGGTGACGTCACGGAGCACAGATGGGGCACGGGCCATGCGGCGTGGCAGGGAGCGCGAGTCTGGCTTCGGCTGGCACGGATCAGGAATGTGCGTTGGCGGTAACTGTCGACAGCCAAATGTGCACGTTTTCATGACACGATTATATACAAGGATGTGCTTCCAAATATAGAGGTTGCACAAATTAGTGGTTCTCAACAGGTGGTGCACTTTTTTCCTATTCTGTTAAATGTGCAGATTTATTTACATTTTTTTTACAGCACTTTGTTCTATTACAAGATGTATTTTTTCTGTGTTATTATTATTATTATAATTTTTTTTTTTTTACTTTTATATTGTTATATTGTTTGTTTGTTTATTTATGTTTTTTATTTAGGCAATTTGACAGGGACAAGTATGATAAGTAACAAAATTGCCAACACAAGAGACAAAAAAACAAATGCGCAGTGTTAACAAATTACCTCTGAATAAATCAAAGTCTTATCGTTGTAACATTAAAATGAATCATATAGCTTGCATCCTTCTTTCAATAGGTGGAAGTTTGAAATCATTTGTAGTATTGTAGCGAATACAGATTTTTCTTTGTGTGTGCATGTTATTTCATCTGTTTCAACCAGCGGCATCCAAACTATAGCCCTAATGCTTCCTAGGCATTCCTAACTGTTTTGAGAGGTACTTTTTACTCCAAATTTAAAATCTTCTTACCGCAATAACTAACATCTTAGCTGATATTAATGTTCCGGGGCTGAATTATTAAAGAGTGGTGCAACTTCAAAGGTACTTTTTTTTAAGGATTCACAGCACTGACCACCAGTCTGTGGCCATGTTTCAATATGTGGCACTCGATGAGAAAAAAAAAAACGTTTAGACTCCCCTGGTTTAAACTATAATTCCATTTTAATGAAATATTGAACCATTTTGTTGGGAACCACTGTCTAATATACCAATGGATGCAATTTGGCTATAATTTGATGACTGACAGACCTAAAACTGAACAACTGTGCCTCAAAAGGTCTAGAGCAGGGGTGTCCAAACTTTTTCCATCGAGGGCCGCATATTGAAATATAGACCAAGCGGAGGGCCACAAATCAATCGTGAAACGTTAAAAAAAGCTGCATTTATCTGATGTTTTAAGCACCACCACATCTACATTCAGTCTCAATGTCTTAATATCAGGTCTGTACTACAACAAAATGTTAGTTATTTAGGTTGGAATTGTTGAAAATCTGAAATGTGCTGTAAATAGTACTTATCAGGACAATGTGGGCCAGTTCACCAGGAAGACTAAGGGCCAAGAAAAATTGGTCTGAGGGCCGCATTTGGCCCCCGGGCCTGAATTTGGACATGCCTGGTCTAGAGAGTCATATATAAGCTCCATATCCTTCCGCTCATGTGCCCAGACGACCCTCTCCATAACATATTCCACATACTTGCCCACAGTGTAAACCCACGCTGTCCCATTAGTCCAGTGCTGATCCCATAGACTCACATGTCACTTTGTCAAGGCCATTACCATCAATTCTGCAGTAACTCCAACCCCTGCAATCCATTATATAATAAACATGACACTGATTATATAACTAAAAGCATTGTAGAAACAAAAAAGTAAAAATAAATTACTTACATTTGGAATATCGATCTTGTTTTGAGAAGTTTGAATTTCAAAGTATGTTTCTTATGTTGAGCAGAACATTTTAGACCAAGATTTTTCTTTTTTCTTTTACTCAATTGGCCAAAAATGCTCTTGACATATGTAATAACATGTCCAAAAATGTTATTCCATTAATGCTAATCTGCTTTTTTACCTCAAAGAAGATATTTCTGATTTCAATGTTGCTGTTTTTTTCCTGATTCAAGATTATCTAGTTACTATTTTGTGTTTTTTCCAGTAACAAGTGAAAGCACGTTTGAAATGTTGATGAAAATATACTTGGAATTATTATTTTATGAAATAGTATTCCCAATTTAACCTTAGGGTGAGAAAACCATTAAAATCTTTAGCTAAACTTGCCGGAAGAACTACTCAAAACAAGATATCATTTTCAACGTCCAATTCAGTCATTTAAATGCACGTGCAAGCTTCTTTTGCAATGATTTTAAAACAAATGATTCACTAAAGTATGTTATTATCTTATTACAGAAAATGGGGATGACAGAGGAGGACAAGAGGAACTGCTGTCTGGTGGAGATCCAGGAAACAGAAGCCAAATACTACAAGACCTTAGAAGACATAGAAAAGGTGAGCTCAGTGTCGTGAGGTTGTGCCGGACGCAGCATGAAAATGTCACCTAGGCAGATAGACTGAAGCACAAATGTCACCCAGGCAGATCGATGGTTTTTATGGAATAGCACCGCAGGGGGCTGGGAATCCTGGAGCTAAAAGAGGAGACTCCCTCACAAAGGTTAAAGGACATGCTTGTTTTTACTGTTGGAGAAGAGATGATTAAGTTCTATAGTGTACACTGCCTGACCAAAAAAAAAAGAAAAAAAGTATTCAACTAAACAAATATAGATATGAGCCTCTGATTGGATAATAGTTGCATGGGTGATTGTCTTTGAACTGCAGCAAGATACTTAAACCCAACTGATGCAGTGATTAGCTTGTTATTTCTGTAACAACCATGTGAAAAGACAAATCATTTGGTAATGCAAAGATGTCAGTGTGTTTGAGAAGGGTCAGCTCATTGGCATCAAGCAGAGAAAACATCTAAGGAGAAGCAGAAAATTGGCTTAAAACTGTCCAATGCATTATTCAAACTGGAAGGATAGTGGGGAACCATCATCTTGGAGGAGGAACTGTGGTTGGTGAGGCAGGTGAAGTGATGCTCCCATCATGCCTAGTGCCTCCTGTACAAGCCTGTGGGGGCAGTGGTCACACGCTTCCATCATTAATACAAGATGTTGGTGAAAAACGAATGAAACACTGGGTTTAAAAACATTTTTGACATTGTAGAAGCTTGTTCAAATAATGGCACAGAGAATATGTGTTATAATCAAAGCTAAACACAATCCAATCAAATAATAGAGCATGTGACCCTTTTTATGTGGCAATTTTTATTTTATTTATTTATTGATGAGTGGTATGCAGGCTGGCTTCAGAGCTGGGAGTTCGATTCCCAGCTCAAACAATTTGCTGAAAGTCCTCCCTGGCCCCCATTTGAACCTACACTGACCGATCTAATAAATACTTAATAAAATGGTTAAAAAAAAAGAAAAATACACATGAAACACATGAAAAATATTAAAATGTTTCCAATGCTATCTTGCTTTCTAACTTTAAAACATTCAGTTCAATTCCATTTATTTTTGTAGCGCTAACAGGTGCCTCGATGGGCCACAGGTAGAACATAAAAAAAACAAAGACAAACATTGTAAATCCATAAAGCATTTCCCAAACTGCTCTCCCTCCCAGCTTCCACCTGTTCTCCAGTGGTGCCGTAATAGAATCCCGCTCTCTCTCCGCAGCAGTAGGCCTCATAACTGCCCTCCTCCCCGCTGCTCGCACATCACCTCAGCTCGGACGGACTACACTCTCCAGGCGTCACAAATCATGCGCTCGGCTAATTTCATTAAGCTAAATGTGCATCCTGTGTGCTGAGCGCTAGCCCGACACGAGACCCGCGCAGAATAAATAACCTGCGTATGATCAGCGGACCCGTTAGGCTTAATTGAGTTGGGGTTAATAAAGCCGTCATGTATGCGTTGCTTCTTAGTTGATCTATTTGTTATCATTGTGAAGATGGAACGTGACAGGCATGAAGCTAGGAGAACTAGCTTACAATGCAATGGAGGTGTTGTGCTTTAGCTTTTGGGTTAATTAGAAGTACAAGAGGGCAAGTTGGCAAAATATTGTCTACGAGATAATAGAATATGTTGTTTTGAAGTGGTGCAAAAACAATTTTGGGGGGCAGACCATCAAGAAAAGTACACAAATACTGCAAAAGTAGTTGATACATCATTTTTGACAATGGTTTAAGTTGATATAAGTTAGTCAATTAATTAACTAATTGTGATAAATATTGATATTTGACCAATCGTTTACTGAGTTTTCACAATAAAACATTTTATTCATAAATATTCTCTCTCTAGAGTCACTGTATTTCAACCGTTTTTGGCTGATAATGTATTTAAAAAGTAAATATACAATAGGAATAATAGTCTGATTTATCTATTATCTATACAAAAAAAACAAAAATTGCTGACCAGTGGTCTACTAAAATAATCGCTGGTAATTCTTTGCCTGGAACATTCCAACTTACATACACAACAATACTCATATCAGATCAAATTCTGAAGAAAAATCTCAAGTACCACTCAAGCTTTGTCTAAAACTCTGATATTTTACTCAGGGATTAGGCAAACCAACTGGTTTACTTTAAAAACATTGTATTGAAAAATATATTTTTTAATCATTCTTGCAGGTTTGTGGTCTCATACTCCCATGCAACGGTGTACCTAAAACACTGTTCTATTGGTCCTGGAATTGGAGGCATTCAATTCATTTTGACTGTAAATGTACAATGTTGATGCATTTACTGATTTAAAAAAAAAAAAGATAGGGCCCTGTGCCTGACTTTAATTTCTTCTAGTTCAGGTAAATGCCTTTGAGTGACAAAAAGAGATGCTTTTTCAGTGATAACACTTGTACTGCTATGTGCACATGTACTGTTTATTATGCCCTTTTACTCCACTCATGTGACTGTGCTTTGACAGTAGATATATTTTTTTGCTTGAATCTGTTAATACACTGAAAATACTACCATGATAACGTTTTAATATCAAAGGTAGCAATAACATCCCACAAAATGGCAAATTTTTCATTAAAAATATGAATGAAAGCTGAATTTGTTTTTACCTTTTTATTACAGTCATGTCAATGATCAGCAACAATATTGGCTTTGATGATACAGTAAAAACAAAACAAAAAAGTGTGGAAAAAGGGCAAAGAAATGACAAAAAGTGGAGTGAAAAAAACAACAACAGAAGCATCTTTCGAACGCTGAGTTGGATGAGTTTTGTGAAGAAACAACAGTTCACAATTTGGTACAACGCCATCTAATTGACTTAAAAGAGAACAAAGAAATGGATTTACTTTGGTTGCGTTCATCGATTACCACGTTGCTGCACTTAAGCTCTCACAAAACCTTTATATGACTGCTAAAAGCTTCGACATACACGGCCAGTCAATGCAATGTGGTACTTTTGAGAACGATGACTTATTATTTCTCTTTGTCGCTTCTTCTTTCAGAACTACATGATCCCTCTGAAGCAGGTGTTGGCACCACAGGAAATGGACGCCATCTTTGTCAACCTGGAGGTGAGAAAGAGTTCAAGCACGACAAATGGTGTACATGTTAAAATGATGGGACGTCTCTGACCGAGCAGAAAGTGTAACATGTGGAGAGAGAAATAAAGCAAGAATAAATAACAGCACAGCCAAAACAATACAGATGGAGATGCATAGATTACATATTATTGTGCTTGTTGAATTAAGATAAACCTACTGTATGTAACAATGTTGTGGTTTATTGGTTTGATGGATCATATTTTTGGTTGTTTTTTGTGAATGTGCAATTAAAAAAAAAATACACATTATTATTCTACATTATAAATCAGTAACACATAATAAATCATGAACAAAGATAAAATTCATAGTGAACAACAAGGATTCAGGCTTATTAACTGCTTAAACTTCTGTAAATAAAATAATTTAATGTTTGGTATGTATGTTATAAGAAGTACTTTTTTTTTTTTAAGTAGACAAAAAAAAACACCCATATATGTTGATTTTATGGCTGTTTAAAGCTGAGGACACAAAATGTCCTTAAAACATAATGGTGTGAGTTTTTTTTTTTTTTTTTTTTTTTTAATCTGTGTACGGCACTTCGGTGTAAAACTATATATTCAGTGTCTTGCTTTTGTTTGTTCTCTCAGGACGTGATTAAGGTGCACTTCGCCCTGCTCAGAGCCCTCGACCTCAACATGGTGAGCGGAGGCAGCGGGCTGGGCAAGATCTTCCTGGACTTCAAGGAAAGGTCAGAAAGTTCTTCTTCTGCTGTAACACGTCCAATATACTGTCCATGTGCAGACTTTCTCTGGGATATAACGCCAGCGGACAGAACACACGGATCTGTCTGTCCAGTACTGAGCGCAGATTGATTTGTGTTCAGTAAGTTGTACGGGTAAAAATTGCATCAAATGGCGGGTTCAAGTGCGTGTGAACTGCGTGTGTTTGACCTTTGTACATCTATTTCACATGCACAATTGATACTTTAAAAAATATGCCAGGAATATACTTGGAAAAAGGTTACAATCCTAACAAAGGCGTGACATTGGGTTTTCTTTTGAATTATTAGTGCGGTTTCATTGTTAAAATCTACTTTGAAGCTGCAATTTCAACTGATTTCTCCAGTGTTTGTGAACCAAACGTGTGTTATTTATGATTGTAGAATAAACAGAAGTAGACCGCGAGTTGAAAGAGCTTCAAACGGCCCGAAAATATATTTGCAACCCCCACACAGACTTACAAAGATGTGTAAAAAGATAACATTTTTACTTAGTTCTACTTTAAACCGATTTTTCAAAATACAGCTAAACCCGAGAAGTACAATTGCGGTGTCTTGATTCAAATCTCATATAACCCAGGAGAAATCCGTGTCCGGTTGTATCGATGCTGCATGTAAACCTGCAATGCAATAATAAAATGCGCAGACTAGGAGAGGCATTCAACGGCACCAGGTAAGAATCAGCGTGGGAAATATTAGATATTTTTGGACGTAAACTCACTCATTTTAGATCAGCAGAGATGACAAACTTGGATCCCGCTTACTCTCGTGGGTTTGTTTTGATGCGCTGCATTAAAATGAAAGTGAAAATTACTGGAGTGTAATGAACTATTGGAGAATTCTAATTCATATGTGCAGTACTTACATGTGCTCAACAGATTTAAACAGGGGGGTATGGGGGTCCTTCCCCAGAAGAATATTAAAGAAATCAGACCATATTTCCTGTTTGTTGATGCATTTCAACGTATGTTCCAGCTGATTTATAACAATCCCAGACTATTTTGTTGGTCTTTTTCTTATTTTTATTATCAAATAGCTACAAAGTTTTGATGCTAATGCTAAATTACTAGATGTCCCTATATGTCTCTCAGTCCCCACTTGCACATAATTGGTTCTTTTATCTACAAATAGACTGAGAGAAGAGCGATCTTACTGGTTTGGGAACAAAAAAGAATTGAATTTGGTTGTTCAGCACCCTCAGAGTTCTTTGTGCAGATGCTGTAATACATATGTAGATTCTGCTTTTGCGTATATCATTTTGATCCCTGAGTTGCTCTGGTGATTGGGCCCCTGACCGGGCTATGATAGAGGTAAATGTGCTGATGCTGTTTCCATAGAGGACATGAGTCACTGCACGCCAGCAGGGTTCCTCGGTCGTGCACTAAACGGTACATACCTGCAAACCTTTGACGTCAACAGTTTAAATTTGGAACAATGTGTGAAGACGTAGGATTCACTTGACACAAAAAACAGGATTTAAGTAAACAAAGATGTGCGGTGACAAGCAGGTGTAAGACATTTAAACAGAAAAGTTACATAGTGCATCTCAAAACTTTTTGTTAAATTAAAGATTAGAGTGGTTGGTTTTGATAAATTAGCAGCAGTGGATGAAAAAGGATTCCTGATTGGTGATTGGTGATTGGTGACAGGAGAGGGAGGGGACAAGAACAGTAGGGTTAATAAGAACAGCAAACTATGTTCAGTGCACAGAAAGACAACTGCAGAGATTTGAAGATTACCATAAAATTAAATAGTTGATGTAGAAAACAAGTGCGATTCAAACTTGATTCTCGATACCGATTTCAATACCACAAGGACTCTTTTTAGGATTCGCTTTTAGACAAAAGATTGACATTTCCGTCAAATACTATTTCTGATACAGATCAAGATCATTCTAAAACTTCTCACGTAAGGTCAGATTTTGCCCTGTAAAAGCGATTTTTTTTTTTTTTTTTTTTTTTAAATATCTATACTTGCTCACCCTAGTGATTATGAATTTAACCTGCTGTATGTTGCTGTTGGATGCCTGTATGGTTTAAAGCATTAGATTTGAATGTTGTAAAACCTATAGCAACAAATCATTTATTGAAATAGTTAACTTCAGTAGAGGGAAGGTAAATGTCTCCTTCTCAGGGAGTATACACTGCTGGTGATGAAGAGGCTAACAGTTCTGATGCTGTGGAGATGTCACTGAGTGTTCCAAAAAAGGTGTAATGATGGACGAGAGAAAAAGTGCATTTGTGACAGTGAAAGCCAAAGGTTTATGGCTATTATTGGCTGACAGCAACGGTGTAGGAACCTATAGGTATACCAATACTGACTCTGGCTTTGGTTGATTTGGTTGATGAACGCAAATCCTTCCCCCCAAAAAAATGTTGAAAATAAATGTATACTTTTGCTCTGTATCGACTGATACCAGAGCCAAAATATTGATACTGACAAATTATTTCAAGTAAAAATGTGAAAACAAAATTATGACATACATTACCCATAACATCCAATTAACATAAACAATTAGGAAATCTGTTTGACCCAGCACCTTAGCTTCCCTTTGCCTATACTGATGTTTTTCAACCTTTTTTGAGTTGCAGCACGATTTTTTTTGTGTTTAAATGACTCTGCAGCACACCACCTTCTAAAATATTACCAAATCAAGTCTTTTAGGTAAAAAAAAAAGTGTATATAATATGGTAAACAATGTGCCAATGTCCTGTCTTGATTCTTTAAATTTGGCAATAGTGGTGGTTTTGCTTTCTTTTTTGATTCAGAAGTTTGTTCAGGGCACTCCAAACTCGTAACTTCCACGTCTGAATCCGTTAACTCAAATTTTGAACGTTTCCCTACACACTGGTTGAAAATCAAGGGCCTATTCATTTGCTTTGCGTGTTACCAAATCCATCCAAGTGTTTATCCTTCATAAGTGCTTCCTCATCGCATCCTCCCGCCGGACAGCCTGCTTCTGTCCCACGTGCCCTTGAGCAAGCGCTTCTGCATAGGTAATTGGTCGCGAGCTCTATCTTCCTCCAGCCTGGGGGGGTTGGGAATAAAACGCGAAGTAAGTGTGACATGGAGATTAATGGTTAGCGACGTCCCCATACTCTTCCCCACTGTAGCATGCACAGGCTGGAATGCGAGCCAAGTCTGCGTTTAGGTCAGCCAGTTCTGATCTCACTGAGCGGTGCTTGGGAATCTGAAGGCTCGCACGCAATCTCGGACTCTCGGACAGGGTCTTACAAGGAAAAGGTCCGCTGAACTGGGAGGAACTGGGGCACAAGAGGAAAAGAAATGTACTGGACTGAAGAAGTTTACTGAACTCGGAGTGGAAGTGCAGAAGTCAGTTTGGTACACTTGGGGTTTAGTATAAAATAAGAAAACTTTCCTTTGCAGTACAGTACATTTGTATTCCTTGCACCTATATCATTGTCATGTGTCATGTATCTAGGCATTAAAGGTATTTGAGCACATACTTATTTATGATCAATTGTAGGGCATAAGTGTCATTTAATTTCTGATGATACTGAGTTAACCTAGACCCACTTTTGGGTCTCTATTGCGTTTTTCATTTTACATAATTAATGAAAACAAGGAGGCTGTTCAGAAACAAGTAAAACATATTCAGCCATCATTTCTTGATATGCAAATTCACAGTGAAGAGTGCTGTTTCAATGGGGAGTGAAGCTGAACAAGAGGAGGTATGCATTTTAAAAACAAGGAGTACTTTCATTTATGTATTTATTTTTTTTTATTGGGACAGACTGACTGAGGCGAGGCTGCCAATCTACGTCATTGGCCCCTCCGAACACCTCCAATCATTCACACATTTAACACATTAGTGCGAGGCTGTGTGGGTGAAGTGTCTTGCCCAAGGACAGAACAACAGTTTGCGCTAGAGTCACAGCCGCCCCACTGTGGCATCTGGTCTTCCAGCGGTCTCTCATCCAAGAACAGACCAGGCCTCATCTTGCTTAGCCTCTGAGAGCTGAAGAGATGGAGCTTTGACAAGAAGGTATGGCAGGTTAAGTTGTTCCGAACAAACCAAAAATGATTTTGAATTAGCTTATTGAATTGAACGTCGATGTAATCCCTCATTCGTCCAGGCGTGTTCCATTGTAGAAAAGGTTTCAGGGGTTGTCATCTGGACGCTGTTTGAAAATTGAGATGTTTTGACTTCTATCCAAAAGTAATTGTCAATCTCTCATTGTCTGATTGACGATGATTTTTGGATAGAAGTCGAAACATCTCGAACTTCAAACAGCGTCCAGATTTAATTTATGTGCTATTTATCTACTTTTTAATGTGACTTTTGGGTGGCTGTGTTGGAATATGGAATTTAAGTGTTTTAGGATAACCCCAAGGTACCTCAATTATGAAACTAAATCTAAACTAAGTTCTGTTATTTAAGACAAAATGTACAGTTGGATTATCATGATGTTTTGTGGTTTACCAACTAATTGCATCACAAGGAAAAGTCTGAGGTCTTTAATTTGTTTGAGAGGGACAACGCTTCAAACAAGAATGTGGTTTATTTGTTTTTTAACTCAAAAACAGCATTATTCCGCTAATAAGAGGCAAAATGGGACATTATACACAAACACTCAATTAACGGAGTTTCCGTATTTCTTCAACTTCATCTTATAGTTGCAAGACTCTTTCCAAACTACCCTCCCCATCATAATGAATGCTAACCTTTGTCAGTGATGTAGAATCTGACATTTGCCTCCCATTCACAAACCAATTGCTTGATGACCACCCCTCTTTGTGGCTTCTTACCTTTGTGGTCCATCTCTGAAAGTACGTCGAGGTTATTTAAAGCCACCGCTCATTAGATTTGCAGATGTTGTGCGTCACTGGCTCTTTGACTCCGCATCTGTGATTGACACTCGGACCTGCCTGTTGTCGCTGCGTTCAATGGCACAAACTGACCTGGGATTTTACAGCCACTCAGACCTGCTCGCATTAGCCTCGGATGGGCATAATTAATTTGGTTATCGGTGCTTGTAAGCCGCTCTGACCTTTACAACAATGTGCTTGTAGTGTTTTTTATACATGGCTAAATGGGATGAAAGGGTTCGCTTCTATTTGTCGCTGGACTGAATGCCAAACTGAAAATGCCACCGGTTTATCTTGACCACGTCTCAAACTGTTCAGAGAGGGGACAGTCAATTAATTGGTCTTCTAAGAGGGCACTTGTTGAAATGCTCAGTTTGGAAAGACTTCAAATCAATTTTCGGAATTAATTTGGTCTTCTTGTTGTTGAAACGTAATATTAAAAAACTTTCTAGTAAGTAGTGCATCCATTGGCAAATTTCCATGACCCCACTGAGAAATGTGTCCTCAAATGTGCCATCATTTAACTACACTACACTACACTACATTAACAACATGTTTGCCTCTCAAAAGACATCTCTGAACATTTGTAAATCTTTCAGAATAAAAAAATTTCACTTCAGATTTACAGTTAGTGATTTGCTCATTGAATCTGCAGAAAACTACGCCGTTCTCAGTCACCTGTGTACTTAGTTTTACACCTAAGCCACCATTTTGTATTTGCATTTTGCTCGTGTAGACTTTATAGTTCACTTGATCACAAATTTGATCCATCTTCAACCAGTTTCGTTGGGTAACTGGTCAGCATCCCTCTCCCATTTCCGAATCTTTAATCAGTATCTTTTTCAGAATTACCTAGCTGGAAAACCATACTCAAACAGCAGAAAAACAAGGAAACTCCCATCATGCAGTACAAGAAACAAAGCTGCGACCTTCTTGCTGTGTGAGACGAGTTCACCAGCCACTAAACCATAATTCCTTCAAGTTCTGGAACAAAAGCATTCCGAATTGACTTCACTCATCCACTTTGCTTTGCTCCAGACGGCACAGCCCAACTCGCCCACTCCCAACTGTCCCAAAAGTGTTCTAATAAGTCAACCTAAGTGGCCTCTTGTTGATACCCTCATTCCGGCACTCCCCCAACTCATTCCCCCAGTAATCTGCCCTCCTGATATCTCCATCACGCCACCGTTTCGAAGAGTCTTATGGGGTGTACGCTCCATTTGCCCAGCGCTGGAAGTGTTGAGTGGAGGTGAGGGGGTCTCCGTGCCATGTGTCAGCGGACATTAGCTAAAGCGGAACCGGCTGTCACTTCCACTTTGCTCGGAGATTTCTTCCGGAGTTGACTTGCGGGAGTTGTGGGCTCGGCGAGAGGCAGGGGGGCTACGCTTACACCAAATTGCGTCGCTGTAAAATGGCATGCACGGTGGCGTTTTCATTACGAGAGCCGTTGGGGGAAGAGGGGGCAGAGCGCGGGTGCACAGGAGGGGTTGTAAACAGCGAGGTTTAAAGCAATGACCCATGACTTTACATGGGGAGAAGGCCATATTGTTTCTCCCTTTGCATGCGTATGAGGTTGTTTGAAATGGTTGCCTCGCAGGTCTTGGAGCAGTTCAAATATATACAAGTTACCCCGTAGTGCCCTCCTTTGTGGAATAGAAAAGCAGGTTAATTTCTTGACATGGAACTCCTGGAAAATGGTAAAGGTTTGCTTGAAGGAGTCCTACTACTACTAGTCTCCAATCTTTTTATTGTTCAAAGATACCTCCTGTACATATTTCTTGCATTTATTGACTCTTTTTATTTTCAGTTTGGTGCAAAAAGATTTATTTCACTGTTTGCACAAGTTATTTTAGGAAACCGTTCTGACTAAAAACACACAGCTTTGTGGTGGCGGCAGAAAAATTATGGCTTTGTTAGAAACAAATATTCATTACTTTGATATGAAGATGACCTACGGCCGCTTTGATCAGGCTTTGTTTGCGTTGGGAGTGAAGCACTGTGCAGAAACAGATTTAAATTTTGTACCAACATCTGCTGCTTTGCTTAACAAATCCACATAGTCTGACATGTTTTTAGTTGCTTGTGTCTACTTCAGAGTGTCTTTTATGATAATGTACTTAGACTTACCGGGCAGGTGCAATGTATTCTTGTCACTTTACCCACACAAGGACTTGATTTTATGATTTTGTGTAGAAATAGAGCAGACCAGCAGACTGTCCTGATGTTGTGTGTAGCACCTTCAGACGTTCTACTTGTTCACAGATGTAGCGTTTGCCTGAAAAAAAATTACAAGATTAAAGTGAGATTTTATCAAACTGTGGCGACAAAGCAGGTTGAAAGCAGATGCTTTTTAGTGCTCTCTACGACTACATTGTTAGTTTGAAGTTTAATTTAATTTAGTTAGATTTGGAGATTTCAGAGACCAACCCACTTATCAGAGAGTTGGTGTTTCCAATCTCATCAGCTAATAATATATGTCTCTGAGCCAAAGCACTTCCCTCATACTGATAAAATGTATTAGAATCTGGTTTAAGATTCCGCCAAATGACCGTCTTAGGAAGCATAATCACGAATCACGTTTTTTCCCGCAATATGTTTTTAAAAGTCAATAAATAAAATGCATGGTGTTTAAATTGGTCTTTGAGATAAAACGTTCTTGTTGAGTAAATGCAGATATTCAAACGTTGCAATGTTTTATTTAATCTTTCACTCGCAATAATTTGTATTTCCCAACAAAAGGTACTGTAGTGATTCAAAGATGCATAATAACTGTGCTCCTAACCTGGATGTCACTACCGTTTGACACACTTTTCAATATTGTCTAATTAGTTTTGACCTAGATTCTAAAGGAGGAGATGTTTCTTTCTAAGAGCACTGAAAGAGACCTGATGGAGCTGGACCTCCCACAGTTCTGGGTGTCATGTGTCTGTTGTCATAGAGTCAGTAATTACAGAGGAAGCTGTGAATGTGGAGACACACTGTGCTCCAGTCCGTCCATTAAGCCTGACAAAGTTGACACCTGCTTTTATGGAAACAAAGAATATCAGATTGGATTGAAATTGAAAAGTGCTATTTATTTGATGTATGGGGTTAATCATGTCTCGGAACTGGAAGGTCATGGGTCATACCTCCACTTTATCTGTGAGGTACTCAGGGTAAAACATGCTTTTTCCATTAAGATGACAGGTTAACCCAGCAGCATTAAGTTATGTTGTTGCCCCTTCATCAAAAAGATCCCTGGAGTTGTATTCCTATCCATTCACGCTTGTTTCATTAAAGCTGGGGTACTCAGTCTTTTTTTTTTTCCTTTTAAATTAGTACATTTAGTTTTCTCCACCATATAGTGTCTTGTAAAAGCAGCACCTGGTGACAAAATCAGACCACTGTGCACTGTGTCTGTATGTAATAATAAAGTGCTTAATTTTTCGCCAACTCGAAAGCAAGTCATCGCCCTGATTGGCTGTTTCACTTCTAAAAATGCTGTTCTAAAGCTGTGTCCATGCCCCTTAAATTAATTTACATGAATATTAATGATGTGCAAAAAGGTTTGCGAGAGCTAGATTGTAGTTAGATTTAAATAAATTAATAAATACTTCCTCCTTTACGGTTTCAGGTACCCCAGCTTTAATAATGTTACGATTCATCTTCTCTGAGCGCTCACAAATCTCTCTGTTTGAATGTTCCCCAGAGTCTCACTTCACAGGTAAAAATCTGGGCTTCTGTGCAATTTTTAAGTCCATGAACCATCACTGGACTTGTTCTGGGCTCAAACTGTGTTCAGAAAAAAAACAACATGCCTCTATTTGCACAGAATTCACATTGCCTAGGTGCTAAATGTATTTATTTTCACATTGTTCGTTCCCACTGCTGACCGAGGCCAATCCGACGCCTAAATACCTCATTGGAAACAAAAGTGTAGCTTTTAAAGTGTGTTTTCCAAATGTAGATATTATTATAATTTAAAAACATGAAATCCTAATCGCAAGATGACCAATGTTAGTTTAAAAGCTACTTTAAGGGGGCAGGTCAAATTCAAAAGATGCATTTCCATTAGCATTCCTTCTATAATACGTTCCTTCTTAGTTGATTTACAACAAACTTACACAAATATCTACTTCTTGTCACTGCCTCATGGTCAACTATCACTGACATAAACTGTATAGTGAAAATAGTAAAAAGTAGCTGGAGTCACGTTTGATGTTAACTTTTGAATCCAACCCCTTTGACACCTTACCCCCCAGACTTCTCCATCATTTACTCCCATGTACCTTGTGTATAACTTGGATTTTTGTGGCCCTATTTCTTGACTTTACGGTCCTCCAAATGAAGCTTCACCTTCATCTGTCCGCCCTTAAGTTTAACGCCCCATTTCAAAGCCATTCCAATCATTTACCCTAACTATCCTAATGAGCCCCATATTCACCAATGTTCTGCCTGCTGCCTCCTATCACCAGCCACCTCTGAAATAAGCCCTTCGTCTGACATTATAATTTGATATCTCATTTTACGCTGGATTCTTGCACATTTCGCAGATTGTTGCTGGTGCCGTCTAATTGATCAAGGCCCAATTTATCTCCGCGATGGAACGTAGGGGCGACAGGCGAGGAGGGCTGTCTTCTCCAGTTTGGATCACGTCTTAATCAGGGGCTTGTATGCCGCGGGGCCAGTCACGTCGGGATAGGGGCCTCAGCAGGGGGCCCGTAACGAGGCTCTGCCGGACTCCGGTGAAGAAAGAGTCACGTTGAAAGTAGGGAATTGGTGGATGGTTAGATGAAGTACAAGAAAAAAAGATAGAGAATCAGCATCTTGAAATACCTTAAAAGATAAACGCGTCCTTTAAACCAGAATATGTAAAGGCTAACTCTTCAGATAGGTACTCCTGACCAACGTCTTATAGCTTAACATTTGAATTCCTAGATGCTCTACTGCAGGGGTTCTTAACCTTTTTTACCTTGAGGCCCGACTTTTCCCGTATAAAGTAACTTGAGGCCCAATCTCATATTCAATGTATTATATTTGAGTGATTATGCGGCCCTTAAGGAGGTGCTCGCGGCCCTACTTTGGGCCCCGGCCCTATGGTTAAGAATCACTGCTCTACTGCGGTTACTCCAGCGGCACGGCAGATGAGGCTCTAGACTCTAGAACAAACAAGAAGCTATACTTTTTAACCATACCTTTTCCACCCTATATTTCACTTCTCTGCATATCGTTTTAAAGGACAAATAGTATGCAAAATTGCCTTTTTATGAGACTTCAATTATGTTCTATGTTCCGTCATAAAACATACCTGGAGTAGTGTTTCAGTCACGCTTGATGAATGTTGGTCAGAAAATCCTCTCCCCTCCGATGATCAAAAACACTGTACTGAATTCCTTCGATGTGTGACATTTTTCAGCTATTAATGTCACTTATCCAAGAATCTTCTGGTGTTTTTAAGTCCTTAAATCATCGCCAGACTTGCTCTGAGCATTTCTGCCATCTAAAGAAGTTGAAACATCTCAAACCTTGTGTAGTATCAAGTTTCTCACCTATAACATGCAATAGTTTCAGTAATGCAATCCTGACCAAACCTAGCTCATAATTTGGAGAGGGTCACTACACATTTTCATGCTAAAACCAATTCTAACCACAAATATACAATTATACTATTGTACAATTGTTTACAACGAGATTTATCTTCCACTGCAGACTTCAATGAAAAGGGACCATGAACAATAACCACCAACAATAAGCTCAAATCTGATCTGCAATTGCAATGAAAAGCAGGTATTATCCCGCGCCGTTCCCTGTCAGTGATCGTGCTGCCTGTGGAATCAGATCACAATAGGGCGTTGATTAGCGACTTGGTTCAGCAGGAGGCTTTGACGCTTAGCTGCTGTTACAAACTTTGAAAAAATGGAGATGGAGGAGAGCTCATTCATAATTAAAATGAAAACGAGAAAGAAAAAGGCAGCAATGTATTGAGAAATTGCGGAAAGGCGTTTTAAATTTGCATAGGGATTAAAATGCTTGAGTCATAGCAAGAAAGTCTCAGGGCCAATTCCCAAAATATTGAGTGTACTTAAGTAAATGATAATTATAAACAATGCATGTCTTTGTCAATATCAGCACAATAAACGGGGCCTCCTAGTGGATGTGGGGAGCTGTGCATCTGAATAGTAGCAAATCTAGGTGTAACAAATGTTTTCTTCGTAACACTTTATAATAACTACACTTATTCCTGCCTTCATAAAGCATGAACAAAGACTTCATTCATAATCAACAAATAGTTTATTAAGAATGATTCAGGCTTAGTAACTATCTAACAAATATTCTAACCCTAATTTCTAACCCTAACCTCAACCTTAATTAATTCGTTACTAAGCCTGAATCATGTTTAATAAACTATATATTCATTATTAATTAAGTCTTTGCTAATGCTTTATTAAGGCAAAATAAAATGTAGTTATTATAACGTGGTACTATTTTCTTTATGTATATCATTTAAATAGTACCTGATATATACTTTGTAATCATAAGGACACTTTGTAATCATAAGTCCAAGCTGTGAGACGTGGCTAAACTACTTCCCGGTTTATTGTCAGCTTTTTCTATATTTATTTTACTTTTCTATGCATCATAAACAGAAAACCGCTATTGCAAATGTGCGCTAACTTTTTTAACGTTTAACGTTTTGCTAAGCATTTCGGCTAAACATATGTTACCTTCAATGGAAATATGACAGGTTATTATAAGATCAACTCAGTGTTTGGCAAGAAAGTATTATTTTATTTTTATATCTGCTGTTTGCCATCTGCGTTCTCTCTTGTCTAATCCTCTGCTGGTAACTTCGCTAAAATCATACCCAGGTATGCTTGGGTAAGCTTGGTGCTCTTCCTAAATGGGTCGGTACGGTTCACTTAAAGGACAAATATCATGCAAAATTTACTTTTTTGAGCTTTTAACTCTGTTCTAACATTGTTCCGATATCTAAAACATACCTGGAGTTGCATTTAGCCTCATTCACGTCAGTTTGACTGAATCCTGGTTAGAAAATCATCTCCCCTCCAACCGTCAAAAACACTTTCCTCGATATATGAGATTTTCTCGATGTGTGACGTGGATCCGAGAATGTTTTGCTCTGTTTTTATTGTCAGACTCTTAGTATTTGTGCCATCTAATCACGGTCATTACAACTGCTTGATTGCTCAATAACATGGCTAGCATAACAAGCAATGTTTTTAAAACTTGTGTAATTCCCTCTGCAGTCAGTAGATGGAGCCAAAGCTAAGTTACTGTGGTGTCCCCTTGGTTCTGGTAAAGTTATATTGTTCTTTGTAAAAAAACATTTTATTTTTAGTACTAAAACATGAGACGTCTCCCCGATCGTAGCCAACCTGTACATAGCCGCGGGAAGTACGGGTGCAGAAGGGGCAATAGCACCCCCTGCTGGATTGTCAACTCAATGGGAACTTGTAAGCAGCTCATTGCTGGTTTTGCCCTGAGCAAAACTATATCTTTTCAAGGTAACATTATAAAACAACACAGTTTCTGTTCTAATAAATATGATATTTTTACTTTTATCAAATGTTTTTGCAATCAACTATATGCCTGCAAGGTTAAAGTTAGAGAAAACTAAACCTGCGCTGGTGCGCGGCGCACTGACCTGAGCGCAAACCTCTGTTTGTATATTCTCTAAAGTGCGACAAAATACACGAGGAAATGACAACCCCAGGCTGGATTAAGAGGTGAAACTACACCGCAGACGCCTAAATGTGCGGACTTTGCTGGAGTTACAGGCTGCATGTGCAACAACTCGTGTTTGAATCTGACGCGACACATAAAGACCAAAGGGAGTTTACACGGAAAGACAGCGGCACAAATCCACGCTTCGCCTCACAGAGGGGGGACTTTGCTTCATGTGAGCGTCTGAGGTGAGTGAACTGATGAAGCCACCGTACGTCGCGGGGAAACTCAACTGAACTGAAGTAAACAGCTCGTTGTTGCACCGTGTGGCTGCCGTAACACTGTGCAGGGTCCTACTGTGTTAAACATTGATATTATTTACTTTGGTACATGCCCTGTTGACCGTCGCCAAATGTCATTTTCACGCGTAGAAGTCGAGGCTCATGATTTCACACAGACACCTGCTCGTGCATGTGTTAGTGTGTTTGTGTGTGCGTGAAGTGAGGCTGGGCGCTGACGCTGTCCTGTAGCAGAGTCAGTATCAGCGTCTAATAATTTATTCTTTGTGTTGTGCCTTTTTTCTTGTGTATCTTGATCATTCTACAGACGTTACATGAGTCCTGATGCTATTTTTGTGTGAATACCCTTAGTTGGCCCTAAATAAACGTGTGTAACTGCACGGAGAAAAAAAAACCAAAAAACTGCACCCCCTTCCAAAATTACGTTCCCGCGGCTATGAACCTGTATATGGAACACTTCGAGAAGAAGGCTCTGTACTCCTTCCTGGGCACAGCTCCTAGCCTCTGGCTGCGTTACGTGGATGATACCTTTGTGATAATCAAGAAACAAGAGCTGGAAATGTTTTCTGAGCATATCAATAGGTTGGATGTATACATCAAGTTCAACCGAGAAGATGCTAAGGACAACCGGTTGGCGTTTCTTGATTGCTCCACAATCAGAGAGGAGGAAGGCAGCCTTCACCACCCACAGCCTTCACCACCCACTGCAGCACAAGTTGGGAGTGATCAGGACACTACAACACAGAGCCCATGAAGTACCCACCAGCGCAGAAGGGAGAAAGAAGGAGGAAGAACACGTCCAACATGCCCTCTCAGCTTGTGGTTAACCCAACTGGGCCTTTAACAAAGTCAGAAGAGCCAAAAAACAGGACAAAAAGGATAAAGATCCCAACAGAAGGGGGGGTCTCTATCCCTTATGTCTTGGGCCTGTCTGAGAAGTTTCAAAGGATTTTTAGACAACACGACATCCCTGTTTACTTCAAACCTGGCAACACACTTAAACAGAAACTGGTCCACCCGAAAGACAAGATGCCGACAGAGAAACAGAGTAATGTAGTTTATTCGATAGAGTGCAGTGAGGACAGTTGTAAAGAACGTTACATAGGAGAAACCAAACAGCCATTGCACAATAGACTGTACCAACACAGAAGATCGACCTCCACGGGACCGCAAAGTGCAGTCCATCTGCACCTAAAAGCTACAAATCACTCGTTTGAGGACAGTGAGGTGAAGAAAATCCTTCTCTGAACAGGAATGGGGGTTTAAGATTTAATTTATCACAGCCTTCTAACACCCTGGTCCAAATCAATAGACCAATCAAATGCTAATGAGGTCATCAGCAGTGATGAGGGAGCGACAGCCAGCTATCAATAGAACAATAGATCTAAGATAATAATGGATCTTAGCCACAGGTGAAACTGGGCAGGACCAACTCTTAAACTAACAGAGGCAGGCCAATTATCAAGTTTCAGGTGACACTAGACAAACAATTTTCCAAACAAAGACAGGCGTTCAGTGACTCCTCCCTGGTGGAAGGACTCTCACTACTTAGAGTAGCATATAAGCCTGAGTTCCCATACCAGCTCTCTGATTGACATTTTGACTTTTGGATAAAAGTCGAAACGTCTCAATCTTCAAACAGCGTCCGGATGACATCCCCTGAAACATTTTCTACGATGAGACGCCAAAGTAAAGATACTAAAAAGAATGTTTGAAGGCCAATAACAGAACAAATAATGCATAATATTTGTCCTTTGTCCGTACCACTCCAAAAGGAACCAGTGGAAACATGGCTTATCCGTCTTTCTATCTTAACTTTTCTCTCTTGTTCTTTTAATCTCTCTCTTTTAAGTCTTTCTATTTGCCTTTTCCACTCTCACTGTGCCTCCTCGGTCACTTTCTCTCCCCCTCTCTCCCCCTCCAGCCTTATCTCTGTCACTCCCCACTGCTCTACCCTGTCTCCTCCTCTCCTCTCAGCCTCAGATTAAGACGCCTCGGTGCCAGCGTGGTGGAGATGGCAGTCCAGCCGTGCCATGTCCTAGTTTCAGAGAGGAGGAGAGAGGAGGAGAGAGCGAGAGAGATGGAAGGAGAGAAGGGTAGGGAGAGAGAGAGGAGTCCGTGCTGCTGGCTTTTGAAGTGTCTCTCCTCCACGGTCCAAATCTGTGTCAGCTTCTCATCTGTGCGCCGCTGTGACGGGGCTATTTTTAGTGCTCGGATCTACAGTTCATTCATACCATTTCTGCTGGTGTTTCCCACATGGGGAGGAGGGAGCATATTTCAGGGATTATGTGTCTCTGATGAGTTATAGAAATGCAAAAAGTAGTTGTATAGGATAAGGGCGGGGCTCAAAATATCAACGTGACCATATATGTTGATGGACGTCTTGGTGATATGTGTATGGATGCAGAGATGAGTAGGAGATGCATACTTGAGTCCTTTTTTGAACAAATTTCGGAAAGGAAAAAACACATGTAACATGAGGGTTTTCTGAGCCTGTAGACACATGTGTGATGTGTCTAAATGAAGTCATCATGAACCATTAGAAATAAGAACATTAGAGTCAAACCCAACCCTTTAATTTACGCCTGAATACAAACATAAAAATGCCTTCTCAACTAAGGGATGGAAAAAAACATTATTAACGTTATTTGTGCAAAGTTCAGTGCAGAAGAAACGAAACTGGTTAATTTGTATAGTGCTTTTAGCAGAAAAAAGGCCCGGGCGTCCTGTGCCAATCTGGTGCCCATGTGCCATCCATGTGCCAGTTGGCATTGGGTGGCATCAGCAGATTTTTTTGCATAAATCATTTTTTTTTAGGTAAAAAGCTATTTCTGACACAAGCAATACATAAAAGGCTTCCAAATAATCGGGCCCATAACAAAGGTGATTTTGATTAATATGAAATATGTAATACATAATTGCACCAGGTATATTTTGTTTTTTGCATGTGAATTGTTAATTCTTCTGTTTTAATTTTTTTTTTTTTCATGCAGAGTTAAAGTCCAACAGACAACCAGTGCTTTCTCCGAGAAAATGTTTTATTATTATTTTTTTTTTTAATGACCTGGCAATAATGCTAATGCTAACAATAGCAGAATAGCCACCAATGCATGTGGGAGTGTGGGAGGGCTGACAAGATGAAAACAGTGTCAGAGGATCTCAAACTGTTGTAATTATTATTCACATGCTGGTTTAGTCAAAACATTTTGTGTCCAAAGAAGAAACAACGGGGAACATTTGTTTTTTGTACATTTTACACTTATTTTTCTGCAAGTTTTGACTTCTAGATCGGTCATAATTAGAGCCAGACTAAAGACTTTGATACAGTTGGATTCAGCTGATTTCTTATTATTTTTTTCAATGATATATAGTTATTGTATCTACAGATGCAGTGATGTTTTGTTAACGCTTTGACAGAGTGAGAATTTGACTGCTCAGTTTTGACATTTTGGCTCATATTTGGCCACATACTTTCTCTTTGATAGAGCTGTGATAATTTAATCTGAAATTGGCTTCGCTGGCTGCTTTGACGAGTTCCCTTTGATTACAGAGAGATATATGACATGCTGGGGTTGTTATTATGACCTCATCTTTTATGGGCGTGGTGGGCCCTTAGAAGAGCTCGTATAGGGCTTAAGGGGTCCTAAACAACATAAATTCATTATAAATGGCTATAAATGACTACTGCATTAAGGTTGAATCTAATGAGCTGAAAGGGCGACTTAATCGTGGGATAATTGTGCATTGTGAACATGAAATCAAAAGATCACAGTGAACATATAGTTTATTAAGCAGGATTCAGGCTTAGAAACGTATTTAAGGTTAGGGTTAGGAATTAGGGTTTGGATATTGATTAAGTAGTTATTAAACCTGAATCATTCTTAATAAACTATTTGTTCGCCATGAATTAAGTGTTTTATTCATGCTTTACTAAGGCAGGGATAAGTGTAGTTATTATAAAGTGTTACCAAGATCACTTTTAACACCAGTTTTAAGGGATCTATCATATCAAGAGTCGGGATATGTTTGTGAGGGGCAATATCCAGCTGTTGTAGTGATTATAGTTGTTGTAGTAATAGGATTTATTAATAGTTAGAACGCGAATTATTTATTTATTTAGTTATTTATTTATTTATTTATTTTTTGGTCATTGTTGTTGTTTGTTTTCATGATGATGATTTTAAAATTGAATTATGCCATGGCAACGGCAAGTTATGGCAAGACACAACAGGCAAAACTTTTTTTTTTGTTTTTTTTTTTTTTTTGGTCAGTTTGTTCTTGCAACATATTGGCTTTGTTTGTGGAAACAACAAACTTGTCCAATCTGCTCCTAAAGATGTTTTATTCTTCCATTCAATCCATTTCATCCATAGATTTCTATGGGACATAGTAACTTCAAAGGCTGTTTTCTTAAAATGCATTTTTCTTCCCTCGGGACATAAGGATCAGCCTTAAAGTATCCTGCACACACCAAATTTTACAATCGTTTCGTCAAGATTTTGATGAAACGTACTGAAGGATTTTTTTTTTATATCTAATTCTAAAATTGATTTATTGTTGTTATTAAGTTTTAAGTCAAAAAAGGAGGTGCACTTTGAATTTTTAGGACAATTTTCAGTCAGATCCAGTTAACTCAAAAACTAAATAAGAAATCCAAAATCCCCTCTGTACATTTTTTGTAACTAATATGTGTACAAAATGAACCAAGAACTTTAAACCTGGTTCTGTCCATTTTTAAGATTTATATGTCCCAAATATCTGTATTTTTGGCCATTTTTACACATAAAATGCCTTACTTCTACATGAAAACCTGAAAAATGTATAATATATTTTTTCTTACATTTATGTGAGTAAACTACAGGAGGAATTCCAATTGATATCTTAAATTTAAGTTTTTTTCCTCAGCTGTAATGTCCCACCTTAAAACAAAGCTTATTAAACTCCAATAACAAATTGGCAAAACAACGATGACTCTATTGAACTGATTTGATTTATAATAATTTTACTTTGCAGATGTAATTATCAGAAAATTCTACAGATTGCGTTACATTCAAACATGTCATTTAGACGCTCTCATTTCCTGCGCTCCAAATGAACAGATCTACGTCCCTCAAACTCAGATAAGACCATTTAATAAAGCGAGTGGACTCAATAACACAGGCCTCATTACAGAATCACCGCGGGGACGGGGCAGGCTCATTGGTTATGCATGTATACGCTCATAATCATACACCACCTACCCGCAGATTCATTTGTGTGCCCCCTGCTGGGTGGGCTGACTCCTGCACTGACCTCTCAAACGCTCTTATTAATAAAGAATATGAATGAGTCCGACGCCTGAACGCTCTGGGACCAGACTTGGGGCTGGAGATAATTGTGAACCGAATCACTTCTTTGTATTATTCATTATAGAGATTCATTTTTTATTTAGTTTCAGTGTGTTAGTTACTGTGCTACCGTAATTACTTACTTGGCGTCTCGGCAGGACACTCACAGAATGGTAACTGCATCCAGGAGTGTGTTAATTTTATGGTCCATAGGTGTAAAGGCGAGACGCTGCAGCTGAATAGGAAAAAATCTTAAATATGAAGATATCAATTTGAAAGTTCTCCTGTAGTTTACTCACATAAAAATGTATTACAGGCTTTCATCTTGTTAGGTTTTCATGTAGAAATGAGGTATGTTATGTGTAAAAACAGCCAATATTGAACATATTTGGTACATTTCAATCTGGTTTAACTTTTTTGGTTCACTTTGTACAATGGAAAAAAATTACTGAAGGGATTTTGGATTTCATTCTTAATTTTTGAGTAAACTAGATCTGACAGAAAACTGACCTAAAATTGACAGTCATTCAATTTTTGTTTGTTCTTGAAACACAAAATTGGGTATTTTTTGGCTGAAAAGTTGAAAACTACTCCGTATGTAAATAAGCACATACAGTATCCGATTGTTTTGACTCATGGTGCTTTTCTGTTCCAGGTTGTTAATCTACGGCCAGTACTGCAGTCACATGGAGAACGCCCAGAAGACCCTGGACGAGCTCATCGCCACCAGAGAAGATGTCCGCATCAAAGTCGAGGTACAGAGTCCGGAATGTCTGAAATCATACTTTGAAACCGATTATGTGCAGTTTAACATTGGTACTGCATAGATCAGGGCTATTTAAATTAATTTTCCTGATGGTCAGAGAGCATGACACACCATTACTTTTGACTAAATTTGGGGTCGCACAAAATACTACTCCCCAATACTAAGATAAGATAAGAGATCCTTTATTTGTCCCACAATGGGGAAATTCCACTGTTGCAACACACAGTTTAGAACAGGAATGAAAGAAATAGGCGCATGCAATAAAAATAGGATAAATAATTTCTAAACATGGTAATAAAAATACAATATAAAGTATAAAGTGCACACTCTTATTTACAGTAGGTGGCTGTCTGGGAATAAATAGTAAAAATGGCAAATAAAGTGGCTAGACACTAGAAACAACTACTGCTATGTTTTTTGGGGGATTTTGGGGGAAAATAAAATACAAAATGCTTTACCAACATTACTTCACCAAAAATTGTTAATCTAGAACTGAACCTGCAAGGCTAGATGCCAAGCGGGTCTAAACCAGGACTATTCTAAAACCAAAATAGGTCAAAAATAGAATTAAACAAGGCCAAAATCAAGACCAAACCAAGTCTAAACTACTACTAAACAAGAATTAAACAAGTAAACCTGTAAACAAAGAAGATCTATATATTTTATTATTTAGAAGAAGGGTCGCGGGCCGGATCAGATTGTCTCGAGGGCTGGATCTGGCCCCCGGGCCTTCAATTGAGTATAGATTCACTTTTATGTACTCAATGTCTATTTACCACCTTTATCAAATTTCAAAATTCAAACACCAGCAGACTGAAGCAGTTAAAAAAAAAAAAAAATCCTTCACAGATTTTAAAGTTGACACTTTTTGTTTTATGGCAGAAAAACTAAAAACAAAAACGTTGCCTTGCTGGTTCAGAGACAGAATTAATCCCATACTGTGGAACATTCCAAGCACAGAAACGTTATCATGGACACAGAAAGATTACACATCCATAAATCACCAACATAATTTGTTTGAAAATTATTTAGAATGAATTGAAGGAGTAATAAACAAAAAGCAAAACATCCAGGCATAGGTAATAAGAGCTGGGGCAAACAAAATTTCTGTTGACAAGGCTGTTGTAATGTATTTGCACAGAATCACTAATGCATTTAATTTATGAAACACTAAAATCAAAGCTGCAAAGCAAATAACTCAAAGTGCTAGCGTAGCCTCAGAGATAAATGAGCCTAAATTAGTTGCTTAATTAAACGTGCCAGAACAGCGTAAACAACATTTCGCTTTTCGTTTAGCAAAATGTCACAGTATTTAAATATGTATGCGCCGTGGAACGCTCATGAAGGAGTTTGTTTAGTGTGTTTTCAGACACAGCAGTTCAAAGCATGTGGGTTTTTTGTGGTCAATGAAAATAGTTAAACAATATTGACGTGTGTTCATCATACATGCAGTTTTCGCCCCATTAAGTGAATATTCAAACCCTCATGACTGAAAGTACGTAGCTGCATAGGAGCCAAGGGTTCTTCATCTGTTTGCCTTGGGAAGATGAGGTGATAAATAAAGCAAAAATAATCCCATGTTTGCCCAAAATCTCCTTTTCGGGTTAACAGTGCAGGACAAGAAAACAAACTGTGAGCTTGTTTCTAGGACACATGTTCTGCTACAGTGACGTTTTTGAGCTTTTAACCATGTTCTAACAATGTACCATCATCAAAAACATAATCATGAGTAGCATTTAGCTGCATTCACACCATTTTGGTCTGAAAATCCTCTCCTTTCCGACCGTCAAAAGCACTTCCTGCTGAACTCCCTTGATGTATGACGTTTTTTCAGATCATATACGCCATTTATCAGATAATTTTCTGCTGATTTGAGTCCTTAATCATTGCCATTCTGAGCATTTCTGTCTTATCCATGGGTGTCAGAAACATGAAAAATTGAGACTGTTGCCATAGCAATTAGCAATTCAAAATTAAAGTGTCTTGCTTTTGAATGGGCAAAAGTCATCAAAATGGTGCCTATAAACAGAACGTGTGTTTTTGTCCGTTTGTGTTGCACTGAAACTATAATCCACATTGAGTGCTGGTCTTTGTTCTAACTATAAGCTGATCTGAAGCGATGCTACCAGAAAACTATTACCTACGCTTTTTGAGCTTTTAACCATTTGTTCCTTCATACAAAAAACATGCTTCCGTTGGTCTTAAGCTTCATTCACACTTGTTTCATTAATCCTGTTTAGTAAGTCATCTCCCTACAAGCCTCAGAAAACACTTGGTTCCAGATATCCCAGATTTCATAAGTACTTCATAAGTAGAGCTCCAGAGTCTCTTGTGCTGTTTTTAAAGGAAAAATACTCTGCATTTTTTATACTGTTATTGGCCTTTAAACATGCTCTTGAGTACCTTACGTTTGGCATCTCATGTTTTAGAACTATAAAGAAACAAAACAAAATGAACATCTGTTTCTCAACTGTTTCCTACTCCACTGATTGAGTTTAGGCGCCATCTACTGTCTGTATAGTAGGTTCATTAAAATGTGCAATTACTCAAGGGACGGCAGAAGGTAATGTAGCCTAGCAGTTCCAGTGATCGTATTTAGACTCTAGAAATGCTCAGAACAAGTCTGGCAATGATTTAAGGACTTCAAACAGCGGATGATTCTTGGATAAGTGATGTTAAGTATCAGAAAAACGTCATTAATTGAAAGAGTTCAGTAGAGAGTGCTTTTGAGGGGGGAAGAGGAGAGGATTTTCAAACCAGGATTCAACAAGCTAGCGTGAATGACGCTAAATAAAAGCAATCCCAGGTATGTTTTTGATGACATTGTGAGACATTAAAAGCTCTAAAAAGACACTATAGCATTGTATGTTCCCTTTAAGTCCATAAATCATTGCCATTGCCTCAAATTCCCATTCATTACAACAAAATCAGCATGCCTGCAGCAAGCTAGCTTTTGTTTATTTCTGCACGGTCATTCCATCTGCTGCCAATAGATGGAATTCTAACACAAACCCTGATGAGATAACACCTCACAGAATAAAGCAATGTGTGTTTACAGTATTTGATCTTACAAAAAACAAACTCAAGAGCATATTTAAAGGCTATAACGATACAAATAATTCAGAATATGCGTCCTTTAACTCAACCTAGCCGTTATCTGTGTTAAAGCCCCATTGATAACATCGTTAAAATTCTTATACCTCTGTAATTAAACCATCCTTACGAGCACTGTATCTCCCAACGCAAGAACTCGCAGAAAGGATGGCGCGCTCTACATGTATCAGGCCAAAATGAGCCGAACGCCTACACATGCTAACAAAAGCCAAGCCACCCAGCGCAGATACAGAAGCGCATTCATTAGTAGAAGAATCTCCACATCGGCATGCTGGGTAATTGTGACACCACCAAGATACAAACTGGCCTCGCTCTGAGAAACAAACAAAACAAATTTGACTATGGGTTAGGACATGTCGCAACCAGAAGCTGTTCTTGAACCCTTTGGAGCGCAAGCGATTGGCTGGGCTCGGTGTGAAGCTGAGACTTTGTAGTTTTGTCTTCTCATGTCTGATTTACTCTGATTATAAATGTGAACAAGCTATGCTCAGAGGAAGATCAGATTTTCAATTCCGCCAAGATTTTCTTTGGTAAATATTCAAATAAGTAAAACAAGTGTCTGGAGCGTGGTCTGTTTGACACTAGATTGAGCATTTGTTGTGTTTTGACAATTCTTCTTTCAAAACAGAAGCTAATTTGACCAAGGGACTGTAGGGACTTGTTATAAAGTATAAAAGCTCAGGCGGAATATATATAAAAGTCTAAATAGTTTCTTTTTTATTTTAGGGTATCTTTTTAATTGTTGTTTTTTACAAGCTGATCCTGATTCATCCCAGAATGGTTGATTTGACTGGAAATGAGAAGCTTTCTTTTTAACATGTCCAGGAGCTTGATAGTTTCCTTTTAGCAGAAGGTGGACAAAATGGAATAAATTAAGAAAAAGTCTGACGTCCTACCTGTGGGACGACTTCATGGTAATAGGTTAAAATTCCCCGAAAAGAAATTAACCTTGGCTTAATATATATATATATATATATATATATATATATATATATATATATATATATATATATATATATATATATATATATATATATATATATATACACTTAGATCAGGTACAGCAGAGGTGAAGAAAAAATACTGATGAGCCAAGGTTAATTTCTTTATATATATATATATATATATAAGCAGATAAAGTAACTAAAATGTGACTAAAACTGTGCATTTTTAAGTTATTTAATAATGATCAGTTCTGGTAAATTCCTACTCAATATCAAAATATCTCACATAATACTGATTTCAACTTAGAAACTTAAAAAATGAAAAATAATTAATTCAACATAACACTATGGACATACTTTATAATAGTGTGCTTCTACTGTATTTGAATATGTTTACTTCATTAATCAAAACAAGATACTGTATTAAAAAAAAAAAAAAAAGAATTTCGGCGAACATGATTCAAATCTAGTGAGAAGGAAACTACAACAATGTATTTATTTATTGAATTGTTTCATTATTTTGTACTTAATTGTTTGTATTTATTTGTATTTAATTATTTGATTATTTTGTTTAGAATTTTTTATTTAATTTTATTTATTATTTTTTTATTTAATTTAATTGTATTATTTATTTATTTATTTTTATTTTATTAATTATTTATTTACTTATTTTTATTATTTTATTTTATTCTTACTGTATTGAATTGTACTCACTAATGTATTTATGTGTATGTCAGTATTTAGATTCACAACCGCTTGTTCACAACCCTGTTGTTCTTGTCAGGAATGTACGATGAAGGTGCAGGAGGGGAAGTTCAAGCTGCAGGACCTGCTGGTGGTGCCCATGCAGAGGGTCCTCAAGTACCACCTACTACTGAAGGTACAGCACACGCCACGGCCGATCTCACACACACACACACGACGATCACGTGGAGAAGGTGTTTTGCCCAAGGACACACAAATATGCAAACCATCAACGTTTGGGTGAATGTCTCCACCTATTGAGCTAAGGTCATGCTACATATAACTCATTTTACAATATTCTGACTATTTTTCTCTTCCAAATTGCCCCCAAATTAAACCGTTTTATTCATTTAGACAAAGATGAGAAACTGGAATAAACTGGAGGAAAACCAAAAATGATGTCCTATTTGAAGCAGAGATGCCAAATTGGAATGTATTATCTCCAAACAAAAAAAATCATTCTTCAATATTCAGACTGATTTGGAGCCATTAAAATTACGTAAGCTTGTGTTTTCTGGATCCAAGTTAACACTGAATCTCATATTGTATTCCTCATTTGAGGAATAAGAACAAACACTGTTCATATTGTACAAAATTGACTATTTCTATGCTTTCAACCATGTTCTAACATTGTTCCCTTATCCCTCAAAACATACCTGGAGTTGTGTTTAGCTTCATTCGTGCTTGTTTGTCGATTCGTGTTCTCTCCTTTCTGCACCTCAGGAATCACTTGGTTTCAAATTCCCCAGTTTTGTGACGTCATATTGTAGAGCTCAGAGATATTCCCCGCTGTTTTTAAGTCCATAAATGATCACCAAACTTATTCTGAGCATCTCAGCCTCAAATTACATTCATGTGTATTCACTGTTTGCTTACATTAGCAGGTCGAGGCAAGCTAGCATTTGTTTCTATTTCTATCTGCTTAGTAATTCCCTCTGCTGCCAGTAGATGGAGTGTTAACACATGGAATGCTTCACAGATATAAAGTAATAGATGCAATAATTTAAGTTCTAAAACAAGATGATGATGATGAAATGATATAGTAAATGTACTCAAGAGTCAATAAGAAAATAAATAAGAGTTAATGGTAGTTTCATGGCTTCAACAAATCATTTAATCTTCTCGGTGGACATCATGTTATGACCAACTACTGTAGGGCTGGGCAATATGGTGAGGAAAGTCGGAAATCGAATCGTGATGTAATTTCTGTGACAATCTACTTTCTCTTTTTGGTGCAACTCTCTGCTCAAACACATTCTTTTTTTGTTTTGTTTTTTTACTTCTCTTATTGTTTAGCCACTGTCATGTTGAGTGTCAAGTGAGTGACAGATGGATTTAACCAATAACCGTGAAGTGCTTTTAAAAGTTAGATTACTTTATTTGCATCTAAAAGGTCATAGAAAAGTACGAACTGTATGAATCGCTATCAAATCCAAATCATAATCCAGCTTCAAGAAAAACAAGATATCATTTTTTTTTTTGCCTTTTCACCCATCCCAAAACTATAGCTGAGTTGAACTTTTTACCTTTCCAAGCCCATTTTGTCCCCACAGTCTTCTTTATCGCAACTCCAACATGCTGACTTGTTCTTTTTCATCCATTAGTAAAACCTTATATTCAATTAAGTATTAATAAAGTGCTAATGAACTACAGTGGTTCCTGTGTGTGTATATGCAAATGTCCCAGAGAACCCTCCCAGCCCACACGCCGCTCCCTCTGTGCACTTACAAAACAATCTGCTCACTGCTATTCTCATGATTAATACACTTTCCATTATGGCAGGTTTATTATATCGGACGAGGAACGCAGTGTCACGTGGTTGGACCGTGTGGAGTAATGCTTTTCAGCCGGGTACTTCAGAGGATTTGCATTTTATTGTGTAATGTAGTTGTACAGGAAGAATATATTAATATATTGTTCAAATACATTGTTCTTTAAAGGTCCCATATTCTGCTATTTTCCCCTTTACACAGTCTATTCTAAGGGCTTTGTTGATAAATTTTTGCGTTGTACAATATCCATAACATAACAGTTTCCAAAAAACACCCATCTTTTGGACTGGCCCCCCTCCTTGCAAAAGCAAACGGCTCACTCTGAGATCTGACCCCCCCGAACAGAGAGCAGGCTGCCTCCCCCGCCCAACTCGCGCGCCTCCCCCGCCCAACTCGTGCCGAAGCCTAGAGCCGAGATAGTGCGCATGCGCCGTGTGCTCCGGTAAACAGTGATACACAAACACGGGAATAAACCTTTTATCCGTCCTGACGGTGCGTCGTGCTGAGTCCTACGTCCTGGATCTGACCTGGAGTTTGACGTGCTCCAGGGCCTCGACGACGGACGTTGCCGTTTGGTAAATAACAAGCTAACTCTTCAATCTGTCGTATCCATCGTGTAATTACTGTGTAGCATTAGCATTAGCATTAGCTGTTTTTATTCTGCGGCTGCGCGCTTCCTGGAGGCGTGGCTTAAACACCGCGTCATCCATGGGAAGCCGCGTCATCCATGGGATGAGCCCCCGTCTGCCTGCTCAGCCGAGGGGGACAAAAAAGACAGTTCTCTAGCGAAAACATGCGGGAATCAATCAAAAAACCACTTTGGGCACAACATACGAGGCCCAAATAGCACTGTAGGAAGGTTAAAACCTCTGAAAAGTCGATTTTGCATGTTATGGGACCTTTAATGGTGATGGTATTTAAGTTTTATCTCTCTTTGTTCTGTAAATTCAGTCTCTGATTGAGGTACAAATATGTTACTAAGCTGTATTTTAGTCAAATTTACATTATCAGAATCAGAATCAGAATCAGAAGCGGTTTATTGCCATTGTCAGTGAATTCACAAACATAGGTATTTGCTTCGGCGTAGGTGCAACATAAAGCAATGAGTAAAATATAAAAAATATATAAAAAGGCATGCATAAAAATTAAGAATAAAATAGACTAAGATAGACTATATACAGAATGTACAGTTGGCAGACAGTGCCATGTGCAAATGTGTAGTGCAAATAGATTGTTCTTATATAATATATGGTTAAAGTGGCAGGTGTTACAAAGTGTTCATGAGTCCAACGGCAGAGGGAAAGAAACTGTTCTTGTGGCGGGAGGTTCTGGTCCGGATGGCCCGTAGCCTCCTGCCCGAGGGGAGTGGCTCAAATAGTCCATGTCCAGGGTGAGAAGGGTCAGCTGTGATCCGACCTGCTCGTCCCCGAGTCCTGGAGACGTACAGGTCCTGGACAGATGGAAGGCTGCAGCCGATCACCTTCTCAGCAGAGCGCACAATGCGCTGTAGTCTCTGTTTGTCCCTGGCTGTGGCTCCAGCGTACCATCTTTGTATCACTTTGGCTTTGCATCGAGTTTCAAGACACAGCCGGCTGGTCTTTACCCAGTTTTGGGAAAGACACAGAGTCACTCCAGTTTAAGTTGAAAGTTGCCATTTTTCTTGAAAAACATACAGACTTCTTACCACTTCTTACCAGTGACACTGGAATTGTATCGTGGAGTCCTTTTTTCAGATTCTAAAGTGAATATCCGTGCTTGTCGCTCATGTTGATATTTGCGACAGCGTTCACAAGAGTGTTTGCCCTCTGCCTGTGTGTTCTGCCCTGGCCTGACGGGATGTCAGATAGGTTGTTAAAACTGGGGGGAAAAAATCCTTGGTTTCCTTAAAAAAGTCAAAGATAAAAATGTATTTCAAAGCAAAATAAATAAGTAGGCAGCTGTAGCAAGTGGGAGCAGCAAGAGAAGTGTCTGCACACAGTAACAAGACGTACTGGTACAGTACGTCTTGTTACTGGTAGAGTACTTCTTGTTACTGTGTACAGACACTTCTCTTGCTTTTACTAAGACTAATATGTTAGGTGTAATTATTCTTAAGTACTACTGTATCTTGAAGTGGTGAAAAAGAGGAACTGAAGTCCAGGCAGCCAATGGCCCAAGCAAACATCTTTTTTTTTTCTATAGTTATGACTTGTTGGTTTTATATGCCTTTTTGAACCAGAAGTATAAATTCTATAGCCCCATTTATGTATGTTCTATCTTTGTACACAATGTTGTTATCTTCCTTGCCTCAAACCTTCATTCTGTAAACTTGATTCGCTTAAATGAGTTTGAGCCAATGCTGCCAAATCAAGCATGGACTAACACGATTAAACACAGTCCATTTCACTTCTTCTCCACTCTGGGGTGAAACATGGCTGTGGGCTGGGGCTGTGTACTGTAAAACATGGAAGGTTTTATATTCACTTCAGACCAAGGGTCCTGTTCATTTCTTATTTACCTGAGAGCGGCAAAGGAGAGTTGACTCAGCGCAATCGTGTCACATGTCAGCGGTCTCAGGCAGCTGCTGAATATTTGATGGACTGTCTGACAGTGTTTACCAGCTCATGGTATGATGTTATAATTCAGGCCATTAAAACATGATTATGGAAACAAAACAAAAAAGAAAAAACACCAAGCGAGGGTCATACATTTAATTATGAATCGGGTTGATTTTCCTTAAACGTTTCTCCCTATTCAAACCGAATGTTGTAGCTGGGCTGTTGTAGTTGTGGCTGGGCTCTTGGTGAGGCTGACTGTCTGGTTAATTGTCTGTGATTGGTGGACTGTGACAGAGAAGTGATTAGGAATAATGGCTATTTTTTGTGTGTGCAATTATTAATACTGTGAAGGATTACACCATGACCAAACTCAAACTTTCTGAAAGATAAAGTTTAATGTGACATAAATAACCAAAAAGTTCTTAACTTTATTTCTTTAGACTATAGATTGACTTATGGTGAAGTTGAAAAACACAAAAAAGAAAGAAAAACAACTACAACAGTAGCTTGTAGTACTGACAATAGCAACGAAGACAAACTGACAACACCAACAACAACAACAACAATACCAATGACACTAACAGCAACAACAACACCAACAACTACACCACCAACAATAACAATGACACTAACAGCAACAACTACACCACCAACAACAACAATAACAACAACACTAACAGCAACACCAACACCAACAACTACACCACCACCAACAACAATGACACTAACAGCAACAAGAAGAACACTAACAATAACATCAAGAACAGCAACAACGCCAACAACAACAACAACAACACTAAGAAGAACAACACCACTAAGAAGAACAACACCACCACTAACAAAGACAATACCAACAACAATACCAACAACAACAATAACAACGACACTAACAGCAACAACAACACCAACAACTACACCACCAACAACAACAATAACAACAACACCACCAAGAAGAACACTAACAACAATAACATCAAGAACAACAACAACGCCAACAACAACAACACTAAGAAGAACAACACCACCACTAAAAATACAAGACAATAACAACAACAATACCAACAACAACATTAACAACAATAACACCAAGAACAACAACACCAACAACAACACCAAGAAGACCATCTCTAACAACACTAGCAATAAACAACAGTAACAACAATAACAACAATACCAAGAACAATACAATCAATAACAGCACCACTAACAGCAACACTAAGAAGAACAATAACACTAACAACAACACCAATAACACCATTAGCACCAACACCAATGACATCAACAACAAGACCACCACCAACAACAAGAACAACAAAACTAAAGCAGCACCAACAACATCAATAACACCACCAACACTAACTAACAAAAAAGTGCTGGATGTTTCTGTGCTGTTACCTGTATTCCATTTTAATAAAAGTGCATCCTATTTGCTGACACATTGACTCATTGCGGTGTTTACATTCCAAACTTCCTGGGGTTTATTGAAATCTCCAGCTCATTGTTGCCTGTAATTTGAATTTATGTTGATGTGCTGCAGCGTATTCTTAGCCACATCAGTGACACGTCCATAATCGGCATGAAAGCATATGAGTAATATATGCAAACGCCCTCTGTATTCTCATGCATATGTTTATCCCAAAGAAGTCACGCAATAAGCAAGATCTGTGCTGACTCACTGCAAATCAGATTATATAAAACACATTGTTTTTATTAATGCAAATTCCCGATTATTTCCTTGCATAAATATGTCCAATATGATAGTACTTGTAGTTTAGTGAAAAATGCTTGACAACGTGAAATGGTATTTTTATTCTTTATAATAACAACTCTTTTATTAGCCTTAATAAAGCATGAACAAAGACTGAAATCATAATGAATTTAGCTAATTGTTATTTATTCTGGCTTAGTAACTGCTCAATTAACCTCTTGATGAAGTAGTTATATAGCCATATTTATGTATGAATTATTATAAAGGTGTACCCTTTGTTTTGTCTGTTGGTACAAAATATATGTATATATATATATAAAATATGTTGCAGTTAGTTCTTGAGTATTACAACATTTTTTACAATATTTGGATCACATTCATTTCATTGTTTAAATGTTATTATGCAAAATGAATGTCCTGTGTCTTTTTAAAATTTGCAGACCACTATATTATGCATTGATCTCTCATTTATTAAGGATTTATCTAAAAAAAAATCGGACACAATTTGAATTATGTCAATTTTCAGTAAGTTCTAGTTTACAAAAAATATTAAATAAGTTATCCAAAATCCCTCTGTTATTATTTCATTTTGTTTTATTGAATATGTGAAAGCAGCATCTTCTCCACGAGAGCTTAATTTTATTCTGTTTATTGATTGAAATGTTACACAACGTACATTTATGTTTATTAAACCACCGTTTATATGTTTATATTTATTTTATATTTATGTTTGTATTTATTTTATCTACCCAACTCAGTTTCTTTAGTATAAAGATTTTACAATATTCTCTCTTCTTAGGAACTTTTGAGTCACTCTTCGGATCGGCCGGAGAGGCTGCAGCTGAAGGAAGCACTGGAGGCCATGCAGGTTAGTTTTATCCACATCTTCCACACAACTCCCCATCGCTCCAGGTCCTAAACACTATACATGGCTCCAGAGGGCTACAGTTGTGTAGTAAATGTAGTGTGAGGAGACACATGTCAGAAAGATTTATGTCTAAAGTCTGAAACGCTGTCTGTCTACTTTAGGACCTAGCTATGTACATCAACGAAGTCAAACGGGACAACGAGACGCTGAAGAAGATCAGCGAGTTCCAGAGCTCCATAGAAAACCTGGTAAGGAGAAGATTTCAAGTCTGATTGCAAACAATGAAATAAAGTTTGTTATTTATTGTTTTTGTGTTAGTATTAAAAATATCCACAAAGTAAAACAGATTCTACCGAGGCTAATCCACCAACAAAATACTGTGTTCGCCCAGTGCTCCTGAAGGATTATCACTGTCTCTAAAGATTGGGTCAAATGCAGAGGACAGAGTTCCTTACATTAGCTCTAATACATTTTCGATGGAGGAGTTAGTGTTAGCCATCAAACACTGCCATAACTATGAAAAACCAGGGCTATTTTGGCAACTAAATTAGCATATAAACTATAACGATAATGCATAGGGTTTATAGAGCGCCTGTCATGGCACTCAAAGCACTTTACACTGCATTATTCATTCACTCCACACTCAGTGGTGTTAAGCTATTACTGTAGCCACAGCTGTCCTGGGGTAGACTGACAGAAGTGAAGCTGTCAATCTGTGCCATCAGCCCCTCTGATTCACACCTAGACAAGGTTAATGAAGTGTGTTGCCTAATGACACAAGGACAAACCCCGCAGTCTCCCATCTCAGTAATAACCAAGCCCCATAGCTAACAGAAGTAATAATAAACATTAACATGGCACTAAAAATACAATGGATTTGACAATGAAATGTTAGTTTAATTCCATCAATCATCACATATTCTTCTTAAAAATGTCAAAATGAATATCTGGATTTTGCTGCCTCTTTAAAATAAAAGATTTAGATTGGTATCAAGCGATGTGCAGAGTAGGGCTGAAACAAGCTAAGCAATTATCACAACTAATCGATTATTGAGAAATTATTGTCAACTAATTTAGTGGTTGAATAATCGTTTCTGGGCTAAACACAGACTCCAAAACCTGCCACGTGCTGACAGAAGAGGTTTTATGACAAAACAAGAATTACATCAAAATAAGACATAAAAAAACTACCACAAACCAATCACACCTCATGTAAATGGCACTCCCTAGGTTCAATATTTCTTTGTGGTTGGTAGTGTTCCATGTCTAAATGCCTAACTAAAAGACCTGCTCATAGCCCTAACCGTACCCAGATTGTGAAATAATATATTGTTAAAAGAAAATATAGACGAATTTGAACGCCAAGCACCACCAGAACAAAATACCAAACTTTTAGGGAGTCTCTCATAGAAATTACTCATCTCTAAACATGGTATGAAATGCTAAGTTGGCCTGTTTTGTCACTGGAAAACACTTAGGGAATTACTAACGCATCCATACTAAGCCCCACTTTTGCACGACAAACCCATAAAAGTGACCGATAGCTGTGGCAAAGACTTATTATCTGCCAGGATTTAAAAAAAAAAGAAATAAAACAAATTGTGGGTTATTGAAGACAAAGCCCTGCCAGGCATCTCACGGTGAGTAATGGAGGAGTCATTGGAAGCATGACACCTCGCTGCTCCTCCGGACGTGCACCACATGGTAAAGTCCTGGCTCTTTATTTCTCTCCGTGCGTCTTTCCTTCATTAGTTCTGGGGCTGTCAGCTGCCAAACGCGCTCATCTGTATTCTCCACATTCTATCAGCGCATACAGCCATTAGACCACCTCTGTCATTGTAATCCAGGCTATTAGAAAGCCCAAAGACGACAACGGTGTCAGATATTTGGGTATGTTTAGGGTGGAGTGGAAGGAGCACATGCCAGAGCTGCTGTGATAATTAGTTCGAAGAATGGACCTGTGCGAAAGGACGTGTGGAATTCTGGTGTGTGAAGAAAAGCGTGCGATGTGGAAAGCCCTGTTCGGATGGGATTAGTTTTACCCAGGGACATCGTGTAAATTGTAATAATTATGAAGGTTTTCTGCGTTTCTAGACCTGTGAGAATCATCCATGTCTGTGGAAATGTCTGTAAAAACTCCCCCAGACTTAACATACCTACTGTAATTCAGCAAACTCTGAGGTCTGCAAGTAATTTCAGTCCTGTACAAATGCTCATTACGATTTGGACTGATTTTAGTTTGTACGTTGAAGCTTATAGCAATTAAAAATGTCTACGTCCATTTTACGCCCAATTCTCCGTGGAACCTTCGCCAATCCAATTACTGTTTTTTTTTTTCCGCAATTAAAAACTAAAAAAACACAAAACAAACTGCAGTAAAAAGACTTGACCGGGCAGAAAGGAGGCTCTTTTGGGAATGTTTAGGTTCTCACTTCGAACAAACTTTTGGTGCAAAGTTTGGATCGAGGGGCTGTGTCAGTGTAAGTGGATTAAAAGACAGTAGCTCCAGCTGTTTCATAAGAAATCTGATTGTCATTCTGATCGCAAAAACAACGTGGCAAAAAGAACCACGTCTCACGCTGCAGTACATACAACGCTACATAATGCTAAAAACAAAACTAAATAGTTGAAAATACACAAAAATGCTTGCAACATGGATGAATTCAAAGGCTCTTGTCATGTTTAATGTATTTACCAGTCTGCCATTTCTGGAATACAATTCAGTAAAAACAAGTGAATGACTGACATTGCAGAGCCCGTGCGAATGCTCACAGAAAACACTGACATTGTGAGCTAATTTTAACTTTACAAACGTCCCTAGGAAAACTGATCCAGTCCAAGTAGGGTTTAAGATTAGTGTATTCTGTGTCTGGATTTATTTTTGTGTTTGTTTGTTTATTGGAAGCATTTTTAGGCATCTTAAAATTGATCTATGGCAAGAAAAATACAACTTGTCATTGCATCTTCGCTCAGTGCGCAAGAAGTCCATAGCTGTCAGTTGGTTGACATCCTTGTTTGATCAATTAAAGTAATTGTTTGTGTTTGGCCTAAGCAGCAAGTGAAACTGGAGGAGTATGGCCGACCAAAGATCGACGGAGAGCTCAAAGTGTGTTCCATCGTCAACCGAACCAAGCAGGACCGGTAAGTCTCTTTTGCATCTTCTACGATATTAAAATGATATTCTAGCAGTCATGTTTAGTATACGATTTCATTGTTTTTGTCTTCCTAGGTATATTTTCCTGTTTGATAAAGTGGTCATCGTGTGCAAACGCAAAGGCTACAGCTACGAGCTCAAAGAAATCATCGAGCTGCAATCGTACAAAATGTCCGACGATCCTATGAACAATCGCGACATGAAGAAGGTAAGAAAGAACGAGGTTTGTTCTTCTAAAATACGAACGCCGGCCGGAACACTGTGAGTATGTTGTGTATTGTTGGCCTCATAGCAGAAGTCCCCAAGTCATATTTTTTTCATACTCTTGTGAATTACTTATTCTGCTCAGACTTAAAAGGCTTGTTGTATCTGTAAATATCATGTATTACTCAATATATGCAGGAAAATTACTTTATATAAAACTGTGGTACTGTGAAAACCAGCATTGTAAATAGAGTCAGTTCCACCAGTCCCATCTACTTTGAAGCTTCCTGTGATCTGGAGGTAAATTTCCCAATCATTTTTGCCCAAGGATTTGAGAAATAGTCTCCACACAATTCTCTATGGGAAATATAAATGGCATTTTTTTTCTTCCAGAACCCGAGAGGTGGGTGGAACTGTTAAGCTCCATTCTCTGCTAAATTTCACAAGTCATTTTTATTACCTGATATACAGTTCTAGTTTCAACAAATGAAAGACTTTTAATTAATAGCCTATCAACTGAAGGATACCTGGTTTGATTCCCACTCAAGCACAGTCTGTCATTGTGTTACTAAAAGTTCAAAACTTGTTTGGACTAATCAACCAAGTCAATAGTTCCCAACCTTTTTCTCCCAGCGACCCAATATTTTACCCAAGGGTCCACTTTTACTGTTAGGGTCAACTTTGTGGACCCTAACATCCTTCTCCACACTGAGAAACTATTATCTTATGAGGAAAAATCATTTCCTTGTTAATAAAGGGGTCACAGCACTGTAATGATTATAAAATATGTTTTAGGAGCAATTAACAAGACTTCTCTTAATTAAAATGTACACAATCTAGTTTGGAGCTATTTTCTAAGTACCCCTCGTAACCCCCTGAGAATCCTTAGGTCCGGGTTTGGGAATTACTAAACTAAATGGTAACTAATGACCACAAGAACTGTAATTCCAGTGGAAATCTGTTTCTGAAACTTTATAAAGGCCTACATTAGTAAAACATTTTGCAAGAGTTTGAGTTTTAAATGTATACTTTGGCTTGGAAACAACTGCAAGCGACATTAGTTAGAACACAGCTGCCATGCCCTAAAACAATGGTTCCCAATCTTTTTTTGTCTCGAGTACCCCCTAAGGTTTGCTTCACACTCAGAGTACCCCTTAACTTGAGTTTTGGTCAAATAAAAGGCTTTATTCAAATATAATCAATGAATGCTATTATAGTTTTGTTTTACTTACAGTTGTTATGGTTCAAGATATATAAAAAAAATGCAGAATTTATAACTAATGACACTTTTTTTATTCAGATAAGAGTACATTTCATCTTCATTTAAAACTTAAAACCATTCCAAGTACCCCCTAGTAATTCCTTACGTACCCCTTGGGGTCCGCGTAGCCCTGGTTGGGAAAAACTGCCCTAAAACGCTCAAATCCTATGGAAAAAAATCTATGGAAACTTTACCTCTGGAATATTGACGCAAGAGTAAAAAAATAAAAAATAAATTAAAAAATTGCGTTCCTAAATTCCTAACCCTAATCCCCCTAAACCTGCAAATGTACAATTCTGATATGAGGCTAACAATACGCTTCTGTGCTTTAAAAAAAAAAAATCATTGAGTCAGTCGCTACAAAACCATCGTAATCTCAGATATGTAAAAGTGCGTTGTGGTCGCTCATGCTTGAACGTCCATGTACTGAAGGCCTTTGGGGCTGCGGCTGTTAACATGGCTCTGTGTTTTGAATCTGCATGTCTCTGCCCACGCTGCATGTGTAACCGGCTGTCTTCTGGTGTCTTTCTTTTTGCATGCCAAACCAGTCGAGTGGAAAAATGGTAAGCTCCAGTGAATCTCTTTATTTCAACCATCTTCTCATAGTGGTGCATTGGCTGAGGTGTGGGTCTGGCTTCTTCGTGGAGGTCGTGAATGCTGTTGCTGTAAATGAATGAGGTCTATTGGTGTTGTGTTGCATGCGATGTGTGCGTTGGTGTCTAAAAGTGAAAGTTTGTGTTTTTGGCGAGATGATTCAGCAAAGAAAACCCAATATGAGTTGTTAGATCAAAAGGTATCTCTTGGAATTTCTCAAAGTAAATGGTATTCGTATAAAAATAAGTATGGTTACTATCAAACTAAAATTCCATCTGTGTAAATCCCGTTCTTCGAAGTCCAATGTAGATCATAAAAGAGCCGAGCTTATACAGAATTCTGCAGCTTGAATACCAACCAGAACGAAAAGATTTGAACCCTGCACTCCCAGTCCACCAGCTCATAGTCTTTAAAGTCTTGCCTCATCGTTTACAAATCCCAAAATCGTCCATCCTGAGTAGACATGTCTACAAATTTAAACTGAGAAAGGAACTCAGATCTCGGAAATAAGATCTAGTAAATAAGCCAAGAGTTGAAATTACTTGGTGAAGCATCTTTTGGTTACTCTGCTGCACTTAGACGGAACAGCTTGCTTATGGAACTATGATCATCATCATCAATATCAGAGACACTTTATACAACTGCCCATTTCTGAATCATACATAGTTCTAATTCATTTTAATGCTTTTAAGTATACGCTCACCATTATCTTGCTGTAAATCTGTCTTTTGGCACATATATGAAATGTGCCGTAGAAATGAATATTAACAGTAACAACTAACATTACAAAGTTAACACAGCAAATCAATAGTTTTCTTAATTCAGTGCTCAATAACTTGTTAGAAAGCACGTGATGACTGTAATCAGAATAGTTTTTGTAACACAGTAATCTAATGCGTAACAATTTAAAGGTGGGGTACCTAATTTTCACTCTGCAGAACTGGAGTAGGGATTTGAATGGGTCTTACTAGTTCCTAGCTCTCACAAACCTTTGTTGTTATTTATCCAAAAGTTAGGCTGCAACCATTAATTATTTTGCTAATTGATTAGTCTAGCAATTATTCTTCTGATTAATCGATTAGTTGTTTAGAATGCAAACGCTGAAGCAGTTTGAGGATCCTGGTGGAATACATTTAAAGACAAAAGAGTGTTTTCATTCAAATTCACTAAATTTACACATTTTCTGCATCATTTTCAAGCAATTAGGGCTCAGTTTCATTCATAAAACGTATTTTCTCGGCTTATGGCATGTTTTGGAACCTGTGTATAGACCAGTTAACGATTATTCGATTACTAAATTAATTGATGATCATTTAGTTGTGATAAACTTGTTGCAGCCCAATCCAAAAGCTTCAGATGCGATCTCAGCTTTAGAACAGCTTTTTTCAGACAACTCCTGCGACCGCCCCAAGCACAGCCAATCAGAGCGCTTTCAGGATTGACGAGACATAGAATACTGGATGCAAACAGTGCGCAGCAGGCACATTTTTGTCACAAAGTGCTGCTTTTATAACATACTCTTTGGGGGTGGAAAGACAAATTTACAAAAAGTCAGGTACCCCAGCTTTATGTAAATGTAATAGTTAGATATAGTTATTAACCCAAACAACGAAAATGTGTGAAATTCATAAAACTGTGTCGTTAAACAGTAAAAAAGAACAGGTAGAATGCAGTGACTGTTTTGGTAACAGATGCATATCAGCTGTGAACCAAAACAATTATGCAACAACTTGTGGAGGACTATCGGTTCATGCCAGAAACATAACCTGCACATTGCCGGCAGCCATCTTGATTCTGGTCGCTGATGTAAACAAACTCTAAAGAAAATCTGTATAAACAGCCCAAATATCAACCGTCTGGTTATTTATTGTCGCTGTTCTTCTGACAGTTGCAAAACAACAAATTACATCGTTCAAAAGTATATCTTATTTCTAAAAACGCTAATGTGGCTTTGTTGTAGTGAGTTATGTAGAAAATAGCATACAGGTCAAATATAATGGACTCCAAGAAGTCTTCTAACAACGGAAATATGTCTTGCAAGTGTCTGAAACTTTCCCTGTGTGCAGTAAATGTGCCGCACTAAGTATTAATTACGTTTTTGTGTGACTTTGAGCTTCCAGTGCTTACTTTCATGGAGGTCTTTGTTAGTCAAAATCAGCGACAAGTCATGAAAAGCCCCCTTATCTGCGCTGACTGCTCTGAGGCTTTTGCAAAAACCCGACACATTTCAGGCTACATTTCTTACCCAATTTTGCGTTTATAAAAAGGCAAAGTACAAAAAGTAAACACTTATCTCTCCCCGTAGAAACAATAAGTCTCCAACCTGCCGCAATTTGATTCTATTCTTGATGTGTGACGTACCATGGCATGAACCGATCAGTCATTAATCAGCAATCATTTTTATAACACAGTGGAGATGCCAACGAAAGAAACCTTTGTAGAATGTAGAGTGACCACTATTTGTCCTAGTTCCTGTAGTTCCACCAAAGAAAAGATTTGACTTCCTAAGTACCACCAGATCAAAATTGGGTCTATAACAGGACTATTTCAGGTCCAAATTAGGGATAAACCTGGTCTTAAGTAAGAATTCACCATTGCCACAGTAGTTTTAACAACAGAAATCGAAAGGAAGTTAAAAATTGTGAATAAAAATGAAGTAAACCTTACAATTGAAGAGGTGTTCATGTACCGCCACATGGAATTTGCGCACTACAGTTTGTGAAACACTGCAATAAGCTAAACTATTATCATTATTGTGTGTTTTCTTACTATTCATTCTTGTCCAGTGGTCGTACGGATTCTACCTGATCCACCTCCAGGGCAAACAGGGCTTTCAGTTCTTCTGCAAAACCGAAGAGACCAAGAGGAAGTGGATGGAGCAGTTTGAGATGGCCATGTGAGTAAAGACAGTAAACACTCATTTACGTTTTATATATATATATGGAATGTATTGTTTTAGCTCAGGGCAGTCATCATCTCATGCTTCTATTACTTCTGGCTCTGTGGAGAAACAATGCCAGGCGTAGTGTATCTAGGTTAACTATCAGCAGTGTGTCCAGCCCTGAGGGAGAGGACTGTCCGGGTCACGAATACATGAAAACGTGCTTATGTTTGGATGCAGTGCAACAATGTTTCTGCTGAAAATCTGCGGTACTCCAATAACAGTGCGTTTAACTATTGAACCGTAGCGCTGGTCAAGTTAAAGTATGATTTTTGTTGACTGTTTAATCTGCATTGCTCATTTTTGCGAGTGGGACGTAATGGCTTGCCAGTCGCTCTGTGGTTTTCCCAAAAAGTTCAAGGATGGATCAGATCTTAATGGTTTACAAAGATCACATCGATTGCTCACGACTTCTCAAGTTGCAGTCCAAAAAGCAATTTACTCCTGAAATCCAAAATTTGCGCAAGAAACACAACGGATTTAAGTGTAGCAGAATCTGTATTAATGACCAAGCAAACAATTTGGTAGAATTTCCTTTTGATAACAATAATGAAAAGGAAGCTCAATCGTTAGACTAAGATCGATGAGGCATTGCAGACTGTCTTCAACACAGATATTCCAGTTGAATTTTGGATGTAAAACTCAAAATATACTCATTTTTGCATTAATTTGTGCATCTAACTGTTGCAACTCCATGACTCGTCTAATGTTTTCTTTTAGAATTAACTTTTGATTTAGTGTTGCGTGGCCTTGCATCGTTGGACCTTAACACCGAAGCTTCCTAGTTTGGGAATTTTGTTCACTGACCATCAAAACCTTTCTCATTCTGACTGTCTATTGACTTTGCATAATCAGATTGCTGCAGATGTCAGATGTCAGCCCCAAATGGACAAAAAGTTCAATCATACCTTACCTTATTTCTAAAAACAAAACGTATCCAACCTGTACTAACGATATGCTGTTGTAGTCCTTAAAGCTGCATAACATGTCGCTGGATATAAGCAGAAAAGTTACAGAGCACCGTTAAAAGATTGTTCCATATTTAAAAAATCATGATCCAAATGCGTGTCTTCCCAAGAGGACAAAAACAGAAGAGCTGGAGCGGCGCAGAAACAGATTAAACGCTGCCTCCAACTGCAGATATTCCATTATGGTTTCACATTACAAATCACAACCGTTAATATTTTATTTGCCATTAGATTTCCCTCATAATAATTTGATTGCGTTCTCCAGGTCAAATATCAAGCCGGAGAGAGCCACGGCCAACCAGCACAACTTTCAGATGCACACGTTTGACAAGAACACCAACTGTCGAGCCTGCAAGATGCTGCTCAGGTATGAAATGCTCCGTCTAATGGACTGAACAACTGAAATTGCATTTATGATAATGTTATTTGATTAAATTTAAAACGGTGTAGACGTTCTGATTGGCAATTACGTGCCACACAGTGTCTGAGAAAGTGAAATCAATTTAAAGTTAACTTGACAGGCGATAGTGTCTTTTTTTTTTCTTAACTTAATAAGTTAAAGGTGCTGTACCTGATTTTTACTGTTTTGAAATGTGCAAAACAGAAGTAATTCATGTTAAAGTCTTTACATCAGTCACATGTATCGCTCACTTTCCTAATGCAGTCCCAGCCCCATGATAAAGCTAACAAACATTAGCATGCTAACAGTGCACTTCCTGCTTCTCGTAGAATAAAATTCTCTATAATTAGATGCAGAAAAAGTGCTATAGTCTCGTTTTCACCCAGTAGATGCCTTTACAGTATATCTGTACTGGAGCTAAACTTTATTCCATACAAAAAAATCAGGAACATGTACTTGGTTTATTTTACACGTTTCAGATAAAGTGGTTTATTATTTTAAACAAGTTTAATCTTATTTGTTAACTTTGATTGTCTTCTGCTGGTCGGTTGCATGTATGTAACGAAAAAAGTAATTCGGTTTCTGTTTTTTTAAGCGCATAAGTGAGCTCTTTTAATGCTTTTTCAACATTTTTATTATTTTGATAAAGATACATTAGTTTGGAAAACTGACACTATAAAAAACAACAAAATAATTCAATTCTCTTTTAGTAGTAACGAGTATTATTCATTCAGTTCCCATCGCTGTAGTGCCATATCGGGCCAGACTAACCCAAGAACCCAATCAGAGAAACACACAGCATTCGGATTAAAAAACAAAGCTGCCCTGGGCCTGACTGACAGAGAGGTGGCTGCCAATATGTGCCAGCAGCCTTTGTGAAGTGTTTTGTTTACATAATCTACATTGCTTGGAGCTGGGACTGAACTGCTAAGATTCAGAATCAGAATAACTTTAATGATCCTCGAGAGAAATTATTCAGTTGCTGCGGCTCCAGTAAATATCCAAGACATAATAGAAACACAATACCAATCATGTAAAAAAAAGTCATAATAAAGTGCTACTGGGACAATAAATTAGAATGTAAATCAAATATAAAATTAACGTAAATGTGCAATATAGTTAAGGGAAGTGATATAATTGAGTTTCGATCCAATACCAAGCAATACTTTGGCAAATATCACAGTATCAAGCCGATACTGTTAAATATTGCACTAAAATGTATTGAAACTACTTAATTATGAACAATTTTATCACTGTTTTCTTCCAGCCTCTGCTTGAACTAATATGAAACCTAAATTTATACGCAGAAAACTTTCAATATAAGCAAATATCTTACAAAAAAATGTATTAAAAAGCAGCATTTTTTGGAGAAATTTTAAATACCGATATGTTTTAATACATTTTTAATTCCTATGTCAGCAATATTTTGTTCTGAGTCATCCAGAGAGAGTAGAGTACAGTCTGATGGTGCTGGGAGAAAAGAGCTCTGTGGAGCATTTGTCTCTCACTGAAGCAGCTCCTCGGAGTGTCCAGTGTGCTGCAGAGTGGACGGAGTTTCCCGGTATGGACCTGAACTTCCCTAATGTTCTCCGACACGGCCGTGAGAGAGTCCATCTGCTCCCTGACCGCCGCACTGGCCTTCCAAAACAGATTCAGGACTACTTCACAATGAGCCTTTTCTTTGGATTGTTATTGTCCAAAACAGGCTGCGGTTCGTGTAACTCTGGCGGCCTCTTGTGGCGCATGACGGTCGCTGCAGTTTGAGAAGTAGTTTCATTTAGAGACAAATCTATTCACGCAGTGGGTTGATGTTCATTTACAATTACTGTCGTCATGGTTTAGTATCATTTTAGACAAGTTTAGATCTGATTCTGCTCGAAAAGTAACATATTGTCCACTGCGTGATTTTGACGGTCTGCTATGAAAGATTTTTGATTGTAGGGAAAATCTTGAGCCGTGGTTCTGAGAGAGACGGGGACAAAGATTAAACTTACAACTGTTAAGTGCCAATTTACATTCATTGTGAAATATATGTATGATATTTTGCAATCTTGGTCGCAGAGTCATGGCCACAGATGATAAATGGTGGAGGAAGTACTCAGTTTAGTTATTTAAGGTAATGAATAGATACCGGAGCAAAAAATAAATAAATCAATAAATACTCAAGTTCTATCACTTTATCGCATTTTTACATATCAAGTATTAAAGTGCACCTCTAAAAGTGTATATTAAGTGTAAAAACTAAAAGTGTTTCCCATCAATTTTTAGGACTATCAAAGTGTCAAATTGTGATCATGATAAAGAATTGACATGATTATTGGTCATCAAAAGTTATTTTTCCTGTTCAGTTATGTTCTTTTTACGTTGAAAGCAGGGACTTGAACTTAACAAATGCAGGAAAGATGTAACCATAAATGTGCTAAGAATTATAGGAATGACAAAAGTAGAAAATGTACTTGACAGACAGAAGTGTGTGTAATTTAACTTCATACTTTAAACAGGTTTATTCTTATTGTTACTTTGATTTTCTTCTGCTAGTCGTTTGCATGTATGTAAGGGGGAAAACAGTCATTCTGATTCAGATTTGATCATTTTAAATGCATAACAGACCTTTTAATGTTTTAAAAAAAATGTTTTAAATTAATTTTATAGAAAATACATTTGTTCGGGAAGATGACTCTGTTAAAATAGATAAATAAACAATTCCTTTTTTTTATGCTAAAATTGCAATAAAGTAACAAAAAAAAAAAATTTAAATGATAAGCGATTAAAAAGTGTTTCATTTCACAAAAATAAACCGTTTTTTATTCGGTCCCCATCGTCGTTGTGCCATAGTTTTTTTTTCTAGTCTTATTCAGTGGGTCTAAAATCATAAGAAAATGTACTTTACTTTTGTGGTGGTGTAGAAAGTACAGATACTGCTCTCAAATGTAGTAGAAAAGTAAAAAAGTATTCAATGTAAAATGTACTTAAGGCAAAACCTTTGTTCCTCCTTATGTTGTTTCTCCAAATTATTTTTTTCTCCTCGGGACATAAGATCACCTCTTAAAGGACAAATGTTATGCAAAATTTACTGTGTTGCACCTTTATCCATGTTCTAACATTGTTCCATCGTCAAAAACATACCTGGAGTAGCATTTAGCTTGAGTCATGTTTGTTTGATGCTGTTTGTAAATCCTCTCTCCCCAACTCTGTGTTCTGAACTCCTTCATGTGTCGTAGATGATGCTGACGTCATTTATCCCAGAATCTTTGGCTGTTTCAAATCCTTAAATCATCTCCAGACTCGCTCTGAACATTTTTTTCTAATCACGATAACTACAACTTTGTCAGATCCACTCTTTACTGCAATGCATTGTGGGTATATATTTACATGTGTGTAATTGCCTCTACAGCCAGTAGATGGAGCCGCAGCCAAGTCAAAATGGCATCTCCCAAAACAGTGATAAAGTTACATTCTTCTCAGAAAAAGCATTTTATTTTTAGTTCTAAAACATGAGATGTCAAACTGAAGACACTCAGAGCAGGTTTAAAGGCTAAAAACAATATGAAAAATGCATAATATTTTATATTAGTAGCTCCTACACAGACTAAACTTTACACGCTTGTATTTACAAGATTTTGACTGAAAGATTAGAAGGATTTGTTCAGAATCAGAAACGGTTTATTGCCATTGTCAGTGATCAAAAATTCACAAACATAGGAACGTGCTTCAGCGTAAGGTGCAACATAAAACAATGAATAAAATATAATTAAATATATAAAAGAGGCATGCATAAGATTAAGAATAAAATAAAATAATTCTAAGCCTGATTTATTCAAGTTTTAAGTTTTTAAAAAATTAGGTGACATTTGAATTTTTAGGACAATGTTCAGTCAGATCTAGTTATTAAACTAGTTATTAAACTAAAGTAAATAAGAAATCCAAAATCCCCCTCTGTAAAGTTTTTTGTAACTAATATGTGCACAAAAAGAACTAAGACATTTAAACCTGGTTCTGTCCATTTTATTATTAATTAAATTATGAATTAAATTTCCGAAATATGTGTCACTTTGGCTGTTTTTATGTGTACAATTTAATATTTCTATATGAAAACATTACATTAATCTTGCAGTACATTTGTTTCTTACAATTATGTGAGTAAACTACAGGAGAACTTTCAGATGGATATCTTTAAATTAAAGATTTTTTCCCCTATTCACTTTCGCCTTAAACAACAAACAAAACAACACATTTTCCGCAGGTACAGTACTTTCACTTTTGTACTGCTCTCCACCACGGCAGCTGATCCTACGACAATTGCAAAGTGTTTCAGAGTCAATGCCCGTAAACATTTCGCTATCCGTGTTATTTATTTATTTATTTATTTATTTGGCAGGGACAATGCAGTCATACATAGTTACAGAACAAAGCTTGTAGCTGATGCGATGCAGACAGAGTTTATAGCAAGTGCTAATCTTCAACTCCTGTCCCTGGTTGGACTTTTCTACACTTTCTCCAATCAATAACAAAACACATTAAAACACATTTCTAATAAATAAATAGATCAGTGCAAATGTTAGACTCATTCTTTCACTCTCACTCATACACTTTCATAGCATTTACAAGTGGGTACAGTTTTGGTTTTGTTAAGTCTAGAGGTGAACATTTTTACACCAGAAATGCACTTGATTTCAGTGGGTCATGAGTTCCACAGTTTGCAGCTTTTATAGAACTTTTTATGAGAACTAAACACGTTTTTTTCGCACAAAACTCTGCCACTCTGTCTCTCGGCGGCTTTACCGGTTTACTCTCGCCCCGGTCCACACACTTCAGGCGGCGCTGACCTAAATTCTCCCATCTGAGAAACGGGGCTCCTCTCTTCAGATCCTAATTACAGCGCGGCCCCAGTGGATTGTGCAGATTTATGCCGCTTACTATTGAACATGGCAGGAGCCCGAGCGCCCGCTGCTATTAAGTCACTCCCGCCTTTTACTGCGGCAAGTTTACAGCAGATTTTATGTTTTTGGTAATCACAATATTAGAATGAGTTTTGTGTATCAGGGAGTTAATGTGTTTTTATGGATGTTTAGTGTTTACAAGGTTTGTTTAGATACCTAGAGTGTTTTCAGTTTCCGTAATGTAATATTGCAGTAACTCTCAAACCCTATAAGTACTAATAGTGATATAAAGGTGCACTATGTAACTTTTCTGATGGGATACTGCCTTCAAGGACTGTTTCATAGCATGACATATCTTTTACATTTAATCCTGGTAGAAAATAAACACAGAAAACACCTTTTTAAAACGTAAATCTGTTATTTATTGTGAGTAGCGTCGCCTCTCCACAGATCTGAGTTGTCATTCATAAAGCGTGCTTATATACAAAAATGTTACGTAAATGACATTCCACGTTAAGTTTGTTGAAAATGAGAGGTCTTGTTCAAAAAAGAACTTTGCAGATAGTCTTCATTTTAAAATTCAATTGGATTGTTTATTTTATATTTAACATTTTAATAAAAGTTAGTTATTAGTTCATTCATTCATTCATTCATTTTCTACCGCTTATTCCTGTTAGGGGTCGCGGGTGACTGGAGCCTATCCCAGTGACTTTGGGCCTTAGGCGGGGTACACCCTGGACAGTGGCCAACTCGTCACAGGGCTGTTATTAGTTATGAAAGACTATTAGCTTTGTCAACAATTCAAACTACTTCATTAATACGCTAAACCCTTAAAGAGGACGGGTTGGACTACTCATTTGACTAAAAAGCAGTTTAGATAAATACATTTCATGGTTTGCTAAAATACTTATACAAATTTTATCCCGATTTAACAAATTTTGGGGTTTTTAAACTTCACTACCTGGTTGTAAATGATGACATCACACTAGGAAATTACCAAGTGACCATCGAGTAAACTGGGCAAAGACTCCTGATCGCTGAACTCACAGATATTTTTGTTTGACAAATAAACATACATGTGAACACTTTTATTTGATGAGTTAATGTGTAAAGGGTCAAAAAAGTCGTTTATTTTGTGTGAATTGGGCATAACCTTAGTGTGATGTCATCGATCGTGTTTACTTCCTGTAACTTGTTTCTCCACAAACGGCTTCTTGATTGGTCAAAAACTATAATTTATATTTACAACAGGTATTTATACACCAAAAAAAGTTAAAATTGGAACATGACGAAAATCTGTTACACACACTTTAAAGCTGGAGTACATTTTAAACTGTGAAAACTGTGAAAAAGGAAGTATGTATTTAAACGGTTCTAACTCATTCCTAGCACTTACAAACCCTTTGGCTCACACTATTATCACATGCATGGATTTTTGGGACATAAACAGAGCTTAAGAACAGCTTTTATTGACACAAAAGTGAAGCGTGGGTATTATCTCTGCTCAGCCAATCAGCTCTCACCCAAAGCATCATACAGTGACTAATATGGTTCTTTTTTTCCCCACAAAGTGCTTTTACAAGACACTTTCTAGGAGGGAAATGAATTATAAGGTAAAAAAAAAAAGAGAAAAGTTGGATACCCCTGCCTGAATCATGTCTGATAAACAATGTGTTCATTATGAAGCAAGTTTTTGTTCATGCATAATTAAAGGGCCTGTACCTTATTTACTAGAACTAATCCATGCTCCTAATTTTTTGCATGTAATAAAGTAAAATCTGTGTTGCCCCAGTACAGATATACTGTAAAAGCATCTATTCAGGTGAAAATGAGACCAGAGCTTTTATTCTTCATCAATTTATAGAGCGTTTTACCCTACGAGAAAAGCAGGAAGTGTGCCTTTAGTATGCTAATGTTTTGTTAGCTTTAGCCGTGAAAGTACGTGACGCTCTGGGCCAGAGACTGGTGAAAAGTGCTTGTAAACTCACTGCGGTGAATATTTATGATGCTGGGACTGCATAATGTTAGTGTGCGATACATGTGACTGGTGTAAAGACGTTAAAATAAACTACTTCTGTTTTGCACATTTCAAAACAGTAAAAATCAGGTACAGCACCTTTAAGGCTATTGAATGAAGTTAAGACAAGCAGGTGGCAGACCCAGCAAAAGAAAAGTTACACAGTGTACCTTTACCATAAAATACATCTAAAAATATCCTTTGGTTTATAAAAGTGACTTCAAAGAAAAACAAAATCCTTTTTTTTTTTGGGTTGGCCGGGTAATGTGTGGTAAAGTAAAGTATTTGTGTTTTGTTGCAGGGGTATTTTCTACCAGGGCTACTACTGCTCTCGCTGTGGGACAGGAGCGCACAAGGAGTGTCTGGAGGTCATCACCATCTGTAAAATCAGTAAGTCTGAATCCATGTCAAGATTATTTCAATTCAAGCTTTACTCCAAAAAAGGAAGCCTAAATGTAAAGTGTTTTTTTGTGCCAAGTTAACTTTATTATTCAGAAAGTGTGATTTCACAGAGCTGGTCACAAATGGAGGAGTTAGAGTGTGTTAGACAGCAAAGAATGAAAGAAAATGAAGGGTTAAGGAAATGTACTGTCTGTCAGTAATTGTGAATAATTGCAATGTTTCTTCATAACAAATGTATATTGTATGTTGTATAACCCTAATCTACATGACACAGATCAGGCAAAAGATGTTAGCATAGCAATTGTCTTGTTCATATAAAAGTCAACAAACAGTAAATAAATTGGCAAGGCACGTTTGTTTGTAGAGCCACATGTGTACACAAAGTAGTACACGTTCAGAACAAGAAAAGATGCATTAAAAACCCAATACAAACAAAACTATACAAATCATTATAAATTTGACTTTAACTGTCTGTTTTGAGCCTAGATTTTAACAAATAAAATATTCATAAAATATACATTTTATATTTGAAAATGACTTTAATACATGCATTCATCTTTTCTCATCGCTGTGTTCTATGTTTTGTCCTTTTCTTTCAGATCCTCATGACATGGTAAGTAAAAACATCAAGAACTTCATTATGTATTTATGCATCTAGTAAAACAATTTAATGATGGCTTTTGTGTGTCTGTTAATCATAAATGTGTGTTTTATGTTCTCTTCCAGGAGCCTGGGATGGCATCAGGTAAGATCACGTCTGTCCCTATAAGGCCATGTTTTAGACCTGGTTTAGACCTGGTTTAGACCTGGTTTAGACCTGGTTTTGACCTGGTTTAGGCCTTGTTTAGACCTGGTTTTGACCTGGTTTAGCCCTGGTTTAGACCTGGTTTAGACCTGGTTTTGACCTGGTTTAGACCTGGTTTAGACCTGGTTTAGACCTGGTTTAGACCTGGTTTAGTCCTGGTTTCAGCCTAGTTTAGCACTGCAGAATAGTTTAGTCTTTCGGTAGCCCTTGAAAGTGTGGATTTAGTCCTGGTTTAGTCCTGGTTTAGTCCTTCTTTAGTCATTCTTTAGTCCTGGTTTTATCCTGGATTAGAACTGATTTGACCCTTCCTTAGTTCTGCTGCAAATCCTAATTTAATCCTGGTTTAGATCTAATGTAGTCCTTGCACTCTCAAACTGTTGCCAACTCCAATCAGAGGCATCGCGGTCATTTACTGCCATCTAGTGGATACTTTGTGTACACGAGCCTCTGTATTGTGCCTTGTTGAGATTAGAACACATTCAAATCAAGGTACCAGTCAATATTCAGGCTTGTGCCCATGAACATGTTGTTGCGTTGCCTGGAATGTTCCACAATATGGCATTAAACCTATCTATCAAGCATTTATGCATTACAAAGGTGTTTTTATTGTTCAAAAACATCTGAAAAACATAAATTCTTCCTGTGAACAGATGGCTCATTGGCATAGTGTGAATCATTCCAGGCAAAGCAATAACATCTCCCCCGACACAAACAGGTGGCGCCCCCCTCAGGCATCCACAGGGCCATGTCACAGTTAGATTACGTTCAACAATTTATGGCAAATTGATAATAGTGGCAGAAAATTCACAGCATAAACACTTTTAGCAGTTCTTTGTTACAGTTTCTTATTTGTCATGATTTGTCCTGGATAAGGCTTGCATTTTTGACACAATGAAGAAGAGTCTTCATTGTCCAGATTAAAACTTCAGCTTGTTAAAATGTAAGATCCAAAGTTTTGCTAATCAGTGGCCCCGATCATGGCTCCAAACCCAAGGAGATTGTTGCACATAAAAACAATAATAGTAATAATTGCACCCTATTTATAGAATTTATATTTATAATTCACTAGACATCCTGTAGTTTTCCCTGATTTGGGGCGTACAGCCCTTAAACAAAGACAATTAATACTTTGTCCATTTTTAGATCAAAAAAGCTTAGTCCAGCCCCAAAGAACCTGTTGCACTCAGACTTTCTCTGACCTCATCGATATACCCACTACTGTTTCTGACCCTGTGGTTTCAACATCTTCACACATGACCCGCCCCTCACAGTCATGACTCACCCCAGTGATAGGCTCCGCCCCAGTCTATACAGGGGCCTCCCTTTTCCCTCAGTGCATTCAGTATTCTTATAGTTAGTAAGTAAAAGAAACATGAATAAACTATTGGAAAAAAAAACATGCTTTTCAAATGCAGAATAACCCTTGATGTTACATTCTTATTACTATTATCACGATGGAGTTTACTATAAAGCCATCTGTGAGGCTTTGGAAATGTTCCATAATTGCATTTCAATATAATTTATTTGTTGCAATATCAAATGTTTAGCATGTAGCCTACACTTAATACACGCATAGATACTCACACATGCATATCCTTTATTATTATGCATATATACACCTACACTTGTGTTGTACTATGTATTTGATGTATGATTGACAATGTCCTTATGTACGTTAGATGTACATGTAAGTCCAGCTGTATTTGCTCTTCTGAAATAATTATAATCCTGTATGTCTCAAAACATTCATCATTTAATATGAAGCTATATAAGTCCATTGACTGGGGTCCATCACTGTGTGGGAAAACTATATATAAATGGATTCAAATGCTTTAATATTTAATACTTTTATATTGCCGTTTAAGTTACATACACACTATAGAATTACATTATTAGTTTGTTTGTTGCATCAATGTTCAGCTTACCAGTCATCAAGTTAAATTACATTCTTCCATTATACCTTATTTTTGTTCATTCATTTTAATGCAGTCTGCCTGTTTAAGTTTAAAGGACATATGCAAACTTCAGTGGCAATTAATTAAAAACAAAAAAAGCATATATTGTATAAATAAGTATTAGAAGAAAAAAAATATAAATAAGAATTATAGAAAGAAACCGTTGTAAATCACAAGCTCTATTCTTCACAGACTTATGTTGTAATGTTCTTCATCTCCACAGGTCCAAAGATGGTGGCGGTGAGGAACTACCACGGCACTCCGGCTCCTCCAGGCAAAGTCCACCTGAACTTCCAGACCGGGGACTACATCGAGCTGCTGAAGGGCGACCCTGACACATCCTGGTGGGAGGTAAGAGCGCCCTCCACTGGAAGAAAACTGCACTCTTTTATCTAGACTTTGCATTCCCATTTCACAATTCATGACTGTAGTTATAATACACCTGCAATTAAGGACGCTAAATGATTCAAATTCAGAAAAGATGGTCAATTTGTGATCATTTGGGCGAGGTTCAGGAGTAGGGATGTTGCAATATTATTGTAAGAACTGAAAAAAGTATAAAAATTGTGACCTTTTAGATGCAAGATTAGGTTATTTCAATTTAATTTTCACTCCAGAAAATTAAACCTTAACTTAAAGAGCTGTTTTAATCAAATTGTTGTTCATGACATTGTTCAAAATGTTTGATTTCTTAAAGCTGGTCACAAACTAAACACTGTGAATGAAACAAATGTACGGATTTGGTACCACTTTATAATAACTACACCTTATTTTGCCTTAAAAAAGCATGGAATAAGACTTAATTCATAGTGAACAAATTGTTTATTCAGCATGATTCAGGCTTAGTAACTAACTAATTACAGTTATGGTTTGGATTAGGCTGAATCATATTTTATACACTATTTGTTAACTATGAATTAAGTTTTTGTTCTTGCTTTACAAAGGCAGGAATCGGTGCAGTTATTATAAAGTGTTACCAGGGATTTAGCATTGTTTGGTCGAGATGTCGATATTTGGGGAAAACATATGGATTTGTGCAACGCATACAATTTAAACGACAATAAATAAACAAAATGCCGTAGCTGCATCCCTGAAATTACTGTTGCTTCCCCCTTTGAAGTGTTTTTGACCTTTTGGACTATTGCGAAACCCAACAATGCAATGCAAAAAAGCATGTTCTGAGTGTATTTGGCTTTTAACATGCAGCGACCGGGGTCACTCTGACACAATTCTGAATAACGGAGCTGAAAGCCGTTTGGGTAACAGGTGAAAGGCCTACATTACATGAGGAGATCCAGCAGCTCGCTCTGACAGATAAATGGACCTGTCTGAAGGCTTCCATAGTGTCCACACAATGTACACCGCAAAAGGAGAAATGTCACCGTGCTAATTCAGCTTTCTGAGCTTTTAACCATGTTTTCAACCATGCTGTTTGCATCTAAAAAATAATGCCAGTAAAATCCTGCAGACTGTCCTTAGGCCCTGTTTACACGACAATGTTTATACCCGCAAATCTATGTTATGTTTAAATTGAGTTTACAAATGAACCTTTTCTCTTATAAATGATAATAAACGATACAAAAATGATAAAAGAATGTATTTGTGTGGGATAAAAGTTAATTTGTTGCATTATTGTGTAAACATATGCCCATATTTTTGCAATATTGTTCTTCTGTTTTCATTTTTACTCATTAGTCTATTTAAAAAAAAAAAAAAACAATTGCTGCTAAGGGGACAGGATATGAGGGTTAAAAAATTCTTCACTGTTTGTGTTTCAACTATCAACTATGGAAGCCCGTTTCCGCCAGTGAAAAAAAAAATAAAAGAACCGCAGGAAGTCATAATTTCGAGTTTAAAAGTCATACTTCGAGTTTAAAAGTCATACTTCGAGTTTTAAAAGTCATAATTTCGAGTTTAAAAGTCGTACTTCGAGTTGTAAAAGTCGTAATTTCGAGTTTTAAAGTCGTAATTATGACTTTCCAACAGTGCTGGCGAGCTCCAGCGACATAAGTTCATGTGTTCCCCCCGCACTAGTGACAACCACCTCGGGCTCAAAGGTCTGGATTGCTTCATGCCGTGGACAGATGAGGCGTCTGCGGTGTGCACTTCATGGATCGTCCAGGGGTCCACTGCAGTGGCTCTGCTGCTGCTGCTGCCAGGAAACAAGCAGCATGTGCGGTCTAAACATGGACACTTTGCTGCGTTAATTGGTCAAGTCTACGAGCAAAGAGCTGCACGACTGCGGCGCACGCTGAGCTCAGAGCCTGGATCTGGACCTGGTTTAGTCTTAGTCCGGGCACTCAGGGAAAAGCCCGTGGACTTGGGCTCCATTCCCCGTGGCGCACTCAGACTGGTTCAGACTGACAGCACAACAGCACCTGATCAGACACAGGGCTCCTATCAGATGTGAATGATGAAAAATAAAAAAAGGAAATAAAAAATTGCTTCCAAATATAGGCTGATACCAATATTGCCTAAAATTGGTCGATATCGGACAATACCGATACTGTAACAGATGTATCGCCTTCTTAATTGAAATAATTATTTGAAAATGCATTGTATTTTGTCTTCCAAATACAACTGATTTTTTTTTTTTTTTTTTTACCAACTAACAAAGGTCATTGTGTTTTTGATGATCAGATTTCTATTATGCATAAACACACACCAAAAGTTTGATCTAATTATAGGGTTATCTGATTTATTTTATGCATAAACACACACCAAAAATCAGATCTAATTATTGGATTGCCATGTAATTGTACTCGGTGTATATATTCCCAGCACTCTTACATACTGCATCTTCATCCAGGGCCGACCCATGGCATAAACAATTTAAGCACCACCAATCGGGGACCACATGCTCTGATAAAAAAGACATAAACCTAAACACAAGTTAAAATGTAAAATTAATACTGTATCTATGTAGAAATATGCTGAAATAAACCTGAATATTGGACATGTTTCTGTACATGTCCAATATTATTCATTTTTCTAACTTTGTTTTGAGTTCCCGTACCAGATCCAGTCCAGTCTAAACCACTTGATTTTCAAAACAGTGTCCAGATGATGACCTTTGAAACCTTTTCTACTATTTCTAACTGTAAAAAGAATAAAAATGTATACGCTGACAAATGTGGCCTGCTCCACTAAAGATTCCGAATCACTTTTTCTCACCAGTCCACTCCTGATTTCTTAACTTTATTATATTCTACTATTATGTCCAATTGTTTAAAGGTCCCATAACATGCAAAATCGACTTTTCAGAGGTTTTAACCTTCCTACAGTGCTATTTGGGCCTCGTATGTTGTGCCCAAAGTGGTTTTTTGATTGATTCCCTCATGTTTTCGCTAGAGAACTGTCTTTTCCGTCCCCCTCGGCTGAGCAGCAGACGGGGGCTCCTCACAAGGATGACGCGGCTTCACCAGGATGACGCGGTGTTTAAGCCACGCCTCCGGGAAGCGCGCAGCCGCAGAATAAAAACAGCTAATGCTAATGCTACACAGTAATTACACGATGGATACGACAGGAAGAAGAGTTAGCTTGTTATTTACCAAACGGCAACGTCCGTCGTCGAGGTACTGGAGCACGTCAAACTCCAGGTCAGATCCAGGACGTAGGACTCAGCACGACGCACCGTCAGGACGGATAAAAGGTTTATTCCCGTGTTTGTGTATCGCTGTTTACCGGATCACACGGCGCATGCACCATCTCCGCTCTAGGATTCGTCACGGGTTGGGAGGGGGAGGCGCGCGGGTTGGGCGGGGGAGGCAGCCTGCTCTCTGTTCGGGGGGGTCAGATCTCAGAGTGAGCCGTTTGCTTTTGCAAGGAGGGGGGCCAGTCCAAGAAATGGGTGTTTTTTGGAAACTGTTATGTTATGGATATCGCACAACGCAAAATTTTATCAACAAAGCCCTTAGAATAGACTGTGTAAAGGGGAAAATAGCAGAATATGGGACCTTTAAACAGTGTGCCTTTTAGGACCTCCATATGTCAGACCCAGCCCTGCACACATCTTCACATTCATATAATAACTTTGAAGCCCCTCCTTATGTGATATACACCTCTAATTATCTCACTATACGTCTTATTCCCGCCGTATTTTACAGGGGAGGCTAATGCAGACGCAGAAGAGTGGATTCTTCCCCAGCTCGTGCGTAAAGCCCTGTTTGGACCCCAAGGTACCTCAGCCTGCACACTCAGCACGTTTCATTACCGCCGCGGCGTACAGTGCACATATATCACACCACACTTGCACACTAGAGGGCACAGCGTCATATCCTCACCTCCAAGTTTACTCACACGTCTTTACTGTCATTAACCTGTGGTATTTGTGCCAGCCGTTCCAGACGTTGTGTCGGCCGTCGTCGAGGGAAGGAGACTACTATGGCTATCCGTGGTGAGTCACAAATGCCATGGAAGTCGGACGTATTGTACTGTTATATGAACATTTAGCACTGAAATAGCATGGGAATAAGATGGAAATATCAGATAAATGCATTTAAGTTCCTTGTTTCCAAATAATTACCAATAAAATACTATGTTTCCTGCTCATTTAGCCTATTTTATTACCATATTTATATTATAATATGGGGTGCACGGTGGCAGAGCGGCTAGAGCTTCTGCCTCTCAATAAGGAGATCGTGGGTTCGAATCCCGAACCACCCCAACATCACACGATCTCTCTGGGTGGAGTCTGCATGTCCTCCCCATGTTACCGTGTTCTCTCCGGGTTCTCCGGCTCCTCCCACCGTCCAAAGACATGACTGTGTAGGTTAATTGGAAACTCTAAATTGTCCCTAGTGAGTGAATGTGAGAGTGAATGGTTGTCTGTCCTTGTCTCTGTCTCTGTGTCAGCTGCGACGAGTTGGCCACTGTCCAGGGTGTACCTCGCCTAAGGCCCAAAGTCACTGGGATAGGCTCCAGTCACCCGCGACCCCTAACGGGAATAAGCGGTAGAAAATGAATGAATGAATATTATAATATGTTAATGCTATTGCTGTATATCCAATTACCATGCTATACTGTAACATTCTGTGTAGTACAAGGGTTCGTTCATGTATTGAGCATTGGACGAGAGAGTTGATTGAGGACTGTGCGTTGTGCAGGGGCGTAGCACCAAATTCTGGGCCCCAGGTACAAACCTTCTCGATGGGCCACTAATACATAATTTTGTATTTGATTAATTTATCCAAGAAAATGTAGTTATTGTTGGGTTTTTTATAAACTTTCGCAAGACTATACTCCCTATTGTTTCTACATACGCCTAACAATAACTCGCTAATTTATAGATGTTCTGTGTAGCTAGCGGCTTATATTATGACACAGCGCTGTTTGTTTTTACAATAACTACCAGACCAATTTCACACATCTCAAAAAGTATTATCGCAATAAGAAAATACGCTTAACTGCACATTTTGTTTGTTAACATCTTGGCTAATATGTGAGCAATGATTGTACTCTTTTTTTAAAAGGATGATATGGGGCCCTCAGATCCCATGCATAATTGTATTTTTTCTTCTGTAAGACTTTACTCAATGCATTTTATTACAACAAAAATAGATCCAAGCGTAGAAAAATGCAACCGAGAAAAAAAACATCTCATGCTTTTGAGGGCCCTTCCCTGCCTTGGACCCCGGGGAAACCAGTACCCTTTACCCCCCCAGTCCGACGCCCCTGTCATTATGTTGCACACAGGCCCTATTTTTCAGGGCAATCAGGACAGGATTCGGGGCACAAGCTTAAATTTCGGGACAGTCCAAAATTTTTCGGGACTTCTGGTCACCGTAATCACTTGAGAGTTTTCCCCCACGCCAGACCACGCCCCTAATATGACGCAGACTGTCTCTACATATACACAGTTTTTGTATATTATTTAGCTAAAGGGGTGTTAGAAATGACTATAGAGCCAGTCTTAAATCTACAAAATAAATGGAGATAAGTCTGTTATCTGAAGTTCGGGAGCAGGACCACACCTCATCCACGCCGCTTCCGGTGACTACTCTAATTAAGCTTCACGGTCACACACACCAGCGTTCGTTATTTCGTTCTCCTCCCTCCCACCCTCTTCTAATTATTCTCTCTTATCCTTTAGTCGGGGGGCATCGAGGCCCGGGAGCCTGCAGCCCTCATCGCTAGAAGCCCCAAAACGCCATTTATCATCTACTCTCATGCATTTTATCGTTGTTCTCGTTCGCCAATAAACTTCTGCATCCAAGCTTGAGGTTGTGGTCCTTGCTAGTGAACATAAAGTTTTAGTTAAAACATAAACGCAATTCCTATCATTAATTGTACAACACACCTGCTCCTCAATACCACTGCAACCTTTCTTTCGACCCTTCATGCCAAAGTGTATTACCACCCGAGTGTTTAAAGCTCGGGTCTCATTAACGCATTACTCTTAGTTAACGCGACTTTATTCGAAGGTGATTTTATGCTTCCTTTTTTTATGGCGCAGGTTCGCAGGAAACATGGAGAGACAGCAGGCCGACAACCTGCTCAAGTCGCACTGCAGCGGCACATACCTGATCCGCGAGAGGACGGCCGAGGCGGAGAGATACGCCATTAGCATCAAGTAAGAACAAAAAGAAAGAAAGAGTTGTTGTTTTTCTTGGATTAATGTTTGTATTTTTATTATTCCATGTTTCTGTATGCTACTTTGGGCAGAATCTTGTGTATTAAATCAGCCAAAGTTTGATTGGACTGGAGAAGAGGCATCAGGGCAGAGCCAACCGAATCGATTGTTTTATATTTTTGTTTTGTTTTTTGGGCCTTTATGTAACCTGGTCTCCTGGTTTAGAAATTCAAATACGATTCCAATTTAATCTGGTTTGCCCGAAGGCTGGTTTATACTGGAGTGTCAAATAAAGGCAACTTGCAGTGCTGGGCAAGGGCTGTGGTTGGTTGATTTACAAAGACTTTATCGACTGTAGACGGAAAATAGCTTGAAAACGCAATAGTTTAGTACAAACATGTATGTATGTTGTGTGTGGGACAAATAAAGTTTTTTTTTAATTCTTTTTATTCAATTTTACAACATAAAACACATAAAATATAACAAGACCAGAGAGAGAACAACTGACAGAAACAAAAATAATAACAAGAAGAAAACAAAAAACAATAGACATCCCAGAAATTTGATATATTCACCTTATTCGGTCAACTTTTGCCTCTTTTTGCAATTCATTCGCGTTTCTGGATGGCGAAAACTCGTTGCTCGCTGCTAAAATATTGCATAAAGTACATGGATTTGTGTAAAATGTTTAATGTACACTTGGACGGCCTGAAAATGGCTTTGTAGTCCATGTAGAACATATTTTCTGTTGAGCTCGAAATGCCCCATGTAAACTTTCTATGGAAAAAAGACAACAACCTCTGGAATAATGTGAATAGTATCCATAAGTCATTATGGATTATTATAGAAAACCAAAGTCTTTTAAATTTGTCAATTTTCAAATTTAGATTAGATTTTTTTTCCTCCATGTTTCGTATGTTGGTGAGAATTTCAGTCCAGTCCTTGATCGTGGGTGAAGTTTCAGTCATCCATTTTTTGTGAAGGCCTTCTTACTCGCCGCCAAAACTGTTCTTCATATCCGTATCCATTTATTGTATCTATGGCATGTGTTTTGAGGCCCAAATACATAGTCTCTAGCACTTTGTTAATTTAGCTTTTCTTATCTTATCTTGCATTGTCCTGAGAAAAAAGAAAAAGAAAACTGATGAAGCTGTAGATTGAGGCTCCGATAAATGGTGGGCTGAGGTTGCTGAAGTTCTGGTTGTGAGTTTTTAGATCTCGTTTTAGTTGTTCTTGGCAACCAGAAATGAGGAGCTCGTTTTGAATTTTTGGATTGGATAATTGGCTTGAAACCCAGTGCACAAAATGTAGACACAAACAGCTTGTAAAGGACGTGGTGGCAGACTGGTTTGCAACAAGGTCCTGGGCTTCATTACCAGACGAGGCCTTTCTGTGTGGAGTTTGCATGTTCTCCTCGTGTCGGTGTAGATTTCCTCTTGGGGCACCAGTGCACCGTGCGTAGACAGCTGCATAACCTATTTTTCCGCGGTATTTACGTTGTGTGTGAGTATGTGGGGTTCTCAGGGGAGACATCAGACACACTGTGCTTAATGACAACTTAATAAGCTTGAATTTGGATTTATATCGTAAGGCGAGACACTACTTTTTGTTTTTTTGTGGTTAGTTTCCTCTCTCAACATATCAGCTTTCATGAAACAACAAACGTGTCCAATCTGTTCTTAAAAATGTTTTATTGTTCCATTTAATCCACTACATCCATAGATTTCCATCGGACATTGTAATTTCAAAGATCTTTTTCTTAAAATGCATTTTTCTCCTGTAGGGGCGTAAAGATCACCACTTAAAGTAGCTCATACTCACATCAAACTGTACAATCTTGGACTCAACAAGATTTTGACGAAATGTACAGACTGATTTTTTGTATATCTAATTCTAAAACTTATTTATTGAAGTTTTAAGTCCAAAAAAATTAGACTGAATTTTTAGGAAAAATTTCAGTCCAGTCTAGTTTAATTAAAAACTAAATAAGAAATCCAAAATCCCCTCTTTAAATATTTTTGTAACTAATATGTGTACAAAATGAACCAATAAATTTAAACCTGGTTCTGTTCATTTTTCAGGTTTATATGTCCCAAATATGTGTATTTGTGGCCATTTTTTCACATAAAATGCCTTATTACTACATGAAAACATTAAATGATGAAAAACTTTTTCTTACATTTATGTGACAAATTGTAGGAGAAGTTTCAAACTTTAAATTTAAATTTAAGATTTTTTTCCTATTCACCTGCACTGTCTCACCTTAAATATACTGAGGTACAAGTCAACCCTGAATGTTTATTGTTATTACCAAGAGCTAACACATATTTAACCACAAATGCAATAGACCGTTCTGGTTCCTTATTAGTGTATGTTAAAGAACTCCTTTTTCAAACAGTATCAAGACATGTTATCTGTGGATCCTGTGTTTTTAGTTTGGGCACATGTTTTCCAATGGTATGCTGCAACTAATTAAAAAAAAAAAAAAAAAAAAAGATAAGCTCCTTTTCCTGTAGAACCTGTTAGCCTTTACTCACCGCAACTCTATCCAGCTGCTCCCTTTTCCACGAAGTCCTAATGTCTTACACTTAAATGCTTCCTTAAGAGTTAAAAATGCAAAATTGACCGTGTTCTAACATTGTTCTGTCGTCAAAAACGTTCCTGGAGTTGTATTCAGCTTCATTCACGCTAGTTTCATGAATCCTCCCCCTCCGACCACCAAAAACACACTGCTGAATTTCCTCCACGTTTGACGCTTTTCTCGAATCTGAAGAATCTGTGCATTTCAGCCGTCTAAACATGATCATTACAACCACGGCAACAAAAAGGATCAGATCCTAGCAATACAACCAATGTGTTTTTCAAATGTGTGTAATTGAATCTCCAGCCAGTTGATGGAGCCAAAGCTAAGGTACTCTGATCCGTCTCCTGATTTTTGTGCTAGGATTACTCTTCTGTGTGTCTTTGATTTGTTGGGGAAAATTAAAAGAGATGAGCATGAGGAAACAGACACACGCCAAACATGCAAACTACTACAGAACTGCAGTGAACAGATACTGGTTCAATCATCCAATCGTTTAAAATATTAACACCAAGCTTTGTTTTGTTAATTTGTTGTTGTTTTTTTCCTCCGCAGGTTCAACGATGAAGTCAAACACATTAAAGTGATAGAGAAGGACAGCTGGATCCACATCACAGAGGCCAAGAAGTTTGAGAGCTTATTGGTGAGGGCAACTCCAACACACAGTAATAAAACGGATTGTCCATTTACGCTAGCGAGCAAGGATATTTTACGGATCGCTTAAAAATCCTTTGGCATCAGAATGTTCAAAGTTACGGAAAGGAGGCAACTGGATCAAAGTGAAGTTAGGGCTAGGGGTTAGGGACACAGTTTTAAAACATCAGATCTAAAGGCTAAGGATTCAAGTAATGTAAGCAAAAAAAAAAACCAAAACTACTACTACTTTGAATTTCCCATGAGTCAGTTAGTTTGCTGTTCTATTAGAATGGATTGAAAAAGTAACACTTTCTAACACTAGAATTGGATTTGAGCTTCACAAAAAGTATAATTTTCAAGTATGTGATTCTTAAGATATAGCCTAATGAAAAACGAATGTGCAGTCAACATTTCTTTCAGTTTTTTTTCCAAGAAAACCTAAAAATCATAATTTTACACTCATCAAATGCAGCAAAAGTGTTGAACATAATCTGCAGTTAAATAAACAAATAACCTGTAAAATCAAATTAATCAAATGAGTGGTTTTCATTTGTACGACGGAGTATAAGGGCCATTTGGGGGAAAAAAATAAAAATGCGGACATTACGAGAATAAACTCGTAAAATTTCGACATTAAACTCGTAATTGTATGACTTTTTCTGGATTCGACTTTATTCTCATACATTTACGAGAATAAAGTCGTAATGTCTGAGAAAAAGTCGTAATATTACGAGAATAAAGTCGTAATATTCTGAGATTAAAAAATTGTAATATTACGAGAATAAAGTCGTAATATTACGAGATAAAAGTCGTAATATTACGAGATTAAAAATTGTAATATTACGAGATTAAAAGTCGTAATATTACGAGAATACAGTCGAAAATGTGTATGAAGCCAGTACCTGTGTTATGGAGATATGGAGCATTTTGTGCGGTTATACTTTGAACTAGGGTTTACACACGCGGTGAGTTAGTTTCCACGTTGGGCGTTGGACATTCGCCTCCACAACAACACCCGACAGTTCCACTGACTAAACCCAGCCTGCTCTATCCCGGTCTGCGGGAGCTCACGCTAGAGCGCACAGCTCTGAAAGCTTCGTCGATTAGACTTAGGGACCGACAATAAATTACAACTCTTGTGAATTGCGTATGTCAAAGAATTGAAATAGCTTTTATATAAAAATACCTATTAGTATATAGACATTGGAAATCAATACTGTTAGCATATTGCTCTAATGTATGGAATTTGTTTCCCCAAATTTATTGTTTAAATAAAAAAAATATGCAGTTAAAAATAGAAATCAAGTTTTTTTCTCTTAAATCAAGTTTTTTTTTCAATAGCTTCCAGGTCATGTGACCAATTCACCTCAAATCACTTTATAATAATAGTACTAGTCCAGTAGTAATGGGCACAGCTCTTCTTTTCACAGTTTTGGTCTTTTTGGATTTTTAATGATTTTTCCTTAAAAATCAAGGTTTTTCAATAGCTTCCAGGTCATGTGACCTAATCGCTTCAAATCAATTTATAATAGTAGTACTAGTCCAGTAGTAATGGGCACAGCTCTTCTTTTCACAGTTTTGGTCTTTTGGATTTTTAATGATTTTTCCCTTAAAAATCAAGTTTTTTCAATAGCTTCCAGGTCATGTGACCAATTCACCTCAAATCAATTTATAATATTAGTACTAGTCGAGTAGTAATGAGCACAGCTCTTCTTTTCTGATTTTGGCCTTATTGGATTTTTAATGATTTTTTCCCTTAAAAATCAAGGTTTTTCAATAGCTTCAGGTCATGTGACCAATTCACCTCAAATCACTTTATAATGGTAGTACTAGTCCAGTAGTAATGTGCACAGATCTACTTTTCACAGTTTTGGTCTTTTTGGATTTTTAATGATTTTTTCCTTAAAAATCAAGGTTTTTCAATAGCTTCCAGGTCATGTGACCAATTCACCTCAAATCACTTTATAATAGTAGTACTAGTCCAGTAGTAATGGGCACAGCTCTTCTTTTCATAGTTTTGGTCTTACTTGATTTGAGCTGTGTCCAGTAATGAGCTGTGCCCATTACTGCTGGACTAGTACTCTATTATAAAGTGATTTGAGGTGAATTGGTCACATGACCTGGAAACTATTGAAAAAAACTTGATTTAAGAAGAAAAAAACTTGTTTCTATTTTTAACTGCATATATTTTCATTAAAACAATAAACTTGGGGAAAAAATTCCATACATTAGAGAAATATGCTAACAGTATAGATTTCCAATGTCTATATACTAATATGTATTTTTATATAAAAGCTATTTAAATTCTTTGACATCGCAATTCACAAGAGTTGTAATTTATTGTCGGTCCCTGAGGTCTAATCGGCGAGCTTTCAGAAGCGGTGCGCCTGGCGTGAGCTCCCGCGCGAGATAGAGCAGGCTGAGTTTAGTCAGTGGGAACTGTCGGTGTTGTTGTGGAGGCGAATGTCCAGCGTCCAGCGTGAAACTAACTTCACCGCGGTGGTTTACCGTGAAGAAATACTGTGTCTTTTAGCACAGCATCACCACATTATCATTAGTTTAAGGACTTTGAAGCGACAATGCAGATGTTTGGGTTTGTTTATTGGAAGAACCAAACAGATTTGGAAGAAATAGCTTCTTTTAAGTAATATTACGAGATTAAAAGTCGTAATATTACGACTTTAATCTCGTAATATTACGACTTTATTCTCTAATATTAGAGATTAAAAGTAAATAATACGACTTTATTCTCGTAATATTACGACTTTTAATCTCGTAAATGTATGAGAATAAAGTCGAAGCCAGAAAAAGTCATACAATTACGAGTTTAATGTCGAAATGTTACGAGTTTATTCTCGTAATGTCCGCATTTTTTTTTTTCAGTTGGCCCTTATACTCCGTCGTACATTTGCCAGAAGATCTGGATTTTTCATATTTAGTGATATTCTGAGGTCAAGCCAAGCCTCTCCTTTAAAATTCTAATATGCTGTACTTTATTTTTGCCACCATTTTAGAATGTAGAATGTTTTCCAAAACTATTTTAAATGGTCTGTTTTACTTCCCAAATCCTTCAGGAACTGGTGGAGTACTACCAGGCTCACTCGCTGAAGGAGAGCTTCAAACTGCTGGACACGACGCTGAGGTATCCGTACAAGTCGAGAGAGAGGTCGCTAACGAGAGGCAGCACCAGATCACCAGGTAACGACCATAGACATCACACTTGAATAACCAGCTCTGGGTTTTAGTGAACTTCTCAAAAGACTATAAACAGAATAAGTTGAAATGGAACTCGGGATTATGTGTTGTCACCTCTTGGAAAGTTTTCAGTTTTCATAATGTTGAATCATTGGAGATTTAAAGATGCTAAATACTAATTTTGTAAATGTTTGTGATACGGCTGTCAATGGGCTCTGTGCACAGCAGAGGTTGGCTAGAGAACTATTTCTCACAAGCCCCCGGGAACCAAGCCTCTAGCCATAGCCTCTAGCGCAGGCTTTCTTAAAGTGGGTGCCGCGGCAGGGGTGCAGGGTGTGTCGCATAAAATTGTGGAGTTTGATGGATTTTTTTGAATGAAGACAAATTAATATAGGCAGTTATTGATTCATGAAATAAACACTGTAAATTATTTCAGTAGAATGCTATTTATGTTGTTTATGACAGAAAACAACTGTAATTCATGCAACAGAAGAAGGCAAACAGCCTGCTTCTCACAACTGATTGTAGGCCGACTGAAAGAATGTGAGAGAGAACAGACAGTCACAGAGGAGCAGATCAGTCTGTCTGCTTTGCACTTTTATCAGCATTTAGGAATAGGCTACAGATAATGTTTTGAGGTCATTAAGGCTTCAATTGTGTTTGGTATTGCCATTGTATTTTCCAATCAAAGGAAAAAATAAAAGATTTGAGACAAAACAGCAATGGTCTCTATTAAATTCTGCACATGTGACTTACAATTTACACAAGATTTAAATTAATCTAAAATTAACTGGGCTACTTTCATTATTATGTAGCAGGGCAGGCCAGAATGAAATGTTTTAAAACTTGAACTCAAAGTAACCTTGCCTGCTTTATAATATGTATTTTATCACGGTAAACCTCAAAAGTGGAGGTTTCTTTCAAATGAAATGGAACATAAAACATTTGGAAACTTTGGAAAAGTGCGTGTAGGGGTGCCTCAGGGCTGAAAGGTTTGAGAACCACTGCTCTAGCGGCTAGCTCGATTTTCCAGGTTGTGTAAGTGACGCAGGATGTAGGATCGTGACTCTGACCAATCAGACAACCAACAAAAGCTGCCAGAGCAGAGCAGCGTGAAACGGTGAGCCGAAGCTGAAGATTTTGAACTGGAAAAAAGTTCATGACCTGAAAATAAGTAAAACTCACCTCAAAATCTGACCTTTGTGAAAGCTGTAGGTGTTCTGTCAGCCGAACACGAGCAGTTTGTCTTTACATTGTGCTCTGTGAGAAAAATGCTTTCTGTGCTGCAGAGGATTTTTTCATTGCAGTTCCAAGAAGTGGCCACTGGGGGGTACTCACAATATGTTGTGTTGTGAATAATATGTGTCACAGCTAATGCTAACTTTTTAATAAAACGTACAATATAAATAAACAATCGGTTAGAATTTCAGGTAACAAGAAAATATTTATGTTGTTGCAAGATGTGTGCAAAATGATACAATCAATTTAGCATGTTAATAGTACCAAACTGCTGCATAATGAGCTCCCAGATAAGGATACTACGTGATATACTGAGTTACATTTTACTGATAGAAGTTTCCAGACACCCTGCTACTTATAATTAGTTATTTATTATACATTGTATTAGTACTCCTACTTGACTTTTCTTCCTCTTCCCACCGTGAGTAAAGTAACAAAAGCTTTACGGTGACAATATTAAATTAATGAACAGATATGATTTCGTTTTTCTCATTTGTGTGGTCTATCCTTTTAAAATACCATATTTTGGGGAATATTTAAGATTTGTTCTTCCAATTTCATGAACTTACATACTACAAATCAGATCCAGATTGTCAGTTACATGAGTAATAGTTTCTGCAAATACTGTTTTACTTTTTCTTGTATCATTTTTTGGAACACTACTTTGAGAATACAACTTGAGAATACTATTTTGAAGTAACGGAACTCTTATTGGAGTCCCTCTTTTTGCTGCGTTTTTAGCCGTTCCCGCACAAACTAAAACTGACGATTAGGCTTTGCACATTCCAACTTTATCTTTTTATTTGTCCTACATTTAAACAACTAAAAAACTGCTACTTATTGCTCGTTTCTTCCGCTACACTCTCTTGATCCTCATTTGAATCGCTAAGGCTCATGTAAACTCCTCTGCTCACTCTGCGCTGCATGTCTTCTCTGCTTTACCGCTGCTTTGTTTTCTTTTTCTGTTGTTTCCGTTGTTTGCCGCTCACCAGCCGCCACCTGCGCCTCCTACAACTTCTCCTTCCTCAGCCCGCAAGGCCTCAACTTCTCCTCCTCTCCGACCGCTGCCCCCTTCTGGTCAGGTACTGCTCCCTTTTTTCTATGCTTTTGTTTATTTATCTCTGTTTTCGTCATCTATCTTTTTCTTGATTGGTACGTTCTGTCTTTGGAACGGTCAGAAATCTTCAAAATGGCGCAGGTAACAATGAACTGAAAGCAATGAATTAACTTGCATTTATTCATGTATAATTTAATATATTTATTTGAATAACTCAGTGCTTAATCGACTTGTATATAATAATTGATAATTCTAGTAATTAAGTGGACGATACAGACCCTTAAACTCATGTCAAAAGACTTTTTATAGCAGACACAGCAACGTTATTACATCAATAAGTCAAAAAAGAATAAATGATCGCTAGTTTTCATCAATTGCAGACTTTATTCATAAATTTTCTCTTTATAAAAGCTTTCAGTCGCCTTATTTCATCCTTTATTTGGCTGATAATGTATTTTAAAAAGTCTAAATATCCTACAGTAATAACAGTTTGACTATTTGACTAATCGAAAAAATAATCGCTGAGTTGTCGACTATTAAAATCATTGTCAGTGACAGCCCTAGCGTTTATATTATTGACTGAAAAAGCTGTTGCTGCATAAAATGTAGCTGCTCTTATAGGTTTGTTGTCAGATTGGGCTGCAACAAGTTACAATTAAGCAATTAACAATTAAGCGCAACTAATCGATTATACAAATAGCTGTCAACTAATTAAGTATTCGAATAATTGTAAAGTGTTCCATTGAGAGACTCCACAACATGTCATGAGCTGAGAAAATAGGTTTTATGACACAGATAGAGCAGGAATTACACAAAAATGACAAGGAAAAATGTGTACATGTTGTATTTTTGATGAAAACACCCTTTAGTCTGTAAATATTCTCCAGCGGGATGTCTTCAAACGGCTTCAGTTTGGCTGCATCTTGGTAAAATTGTGCAAAAATATCTTGCAATGGCCTTTCTAAACGCGTTCTAAACAACTAATCAATTAATGGAAAGGATAATTGCAAGACTAATCGATGAGCGAAATACACTTTTTATGTGTGTAGAGCAGTGCCCTGTAGTAACGCAACTTAGTAACGTAACTTCGATCCAGCTTTTTCACTACCGATACCGAAAATTGAGAACTGATACCTGATATTACTAATATTTTTTGAGAAATCATCAAATTCTTCTCTCTATATTGGCCTCAAAATATCGACAGAACTTAACGGCGGCTCTCAATTAAAAAACACCAGCATCGGCCATGAAAACAAAACAAAATATTTGTCGATCTCTAGCTTGAGGTATTATATTTAGTATTATACTTGAGCAAGTATTTGGATAACTATTGCTTCTACACAGGCCTGTCACGATAATTACTATATCGACTTATCGTTCAATGTATGAAAACTGGAACGTGAGTACAGATTTTTTGCATTTTTGGAGAATACTTTCCTTACGACAAGATTTGAGCTGTAGAGAGTCGAACAAATAACTCCAACGACTCTTCTTTACAATATGGTTCTTAGAAAAGGGTTCACTGGGATTTTCCTGCTTTGAGGTTATTGTGGCAGTGATAAAAAGTGTATTCAAATGATCGTTTATCGTGATATTTTCTGTTCCAATAGCCCGTGCTTCAAAATTTCTTATTGTGACAGGTATACTATACACTCTGAAGTAAAAACGAAACAAAACATAAAAACTATGTACAGTTTTGCCATGTCTCCTTCCCTCCCTCCCTCCTTCCTGCTTCCCTTTTCCTGTAATTTCATAATCAGCTTGTGTGATTGCGACCTCATTACGTTTTTACATATACCGCTGAGTAAGTTCCAATTACCAGAACATTTCCCAGGAAGATATTCACTCATTAAATCAAGAAAAAAAGTAATTTCCTCCGCACTGGATGAAACGCTCTGCTCGGTCCTCTCCCCGTCACTCGTCGACCATATTCTGACTCGCGCAACACAACTCATTATTACCATTGTCTCAGGTCCGTCTGAGCCTCACCGGAAAGCTAGACGGTTAATTAACAAGTTGCGAAAAGAACATTGCATAAGCCCAGACTTGTATTGTAAAATCCAAATTGAGTTTTCCCGCATTGTGTCCCGTTGCAGTGTTTACTCCCAGGGTGGTGAGCACGGCGGTTGCCAGGTATAACTTCGCCGCCCGAGACATGAGAGAGCTGTCACTGCGGGAAGGGGACGTCGTGAAAATCTACAGCAAGATCGGAGGAGACCAGGGCTGGTGGAAGGGAGAGGCCAACGGACGGGTGAGGAGGAGTCCAACCGCGCACTTTCCACAGCAGTCTGTTTGTTTGTTAGAGGAAAAAATATTCAGCATTTTTTCACATTGCTGTTAGCCTTTAAACATGAAACTTGATTGTCTTAAATTTGCCATCTCAAAAAATTTCTTATTCATTCTATGACCTGTGGTATCAGTCACAGTGAAATGACACTTACTGAGTGACCAGTGCAATTACAATCCAGTAAAGTTAGCGTTGAAAAGACGTCATTGTGCGGATTTGCTGCACCAGTGATTGTATTTAGAGGGCAGACATGCTCAGAACGAGTTTAGCGATGGTTTAAGGACCAAAACAGCGGAAGATTCTCTGATAAATGACGTATGCACAGCAAAAAATTTACATCTATCCAATCTTAAAATGGCTTTGACTCAATGAGATTTAATTGTTGATGTGATGCTGAATATATCACTGGTTTCAAGGTATTTCTGACTGATCATGCGATAATTTTGTATAAAATAAGAAAATACATTTGTCAGTAGGGTAAGTAAAATTAGTTTAACCCACTGACAGATCATTTTGATTGAAGTAAGAAATAATGTATTGAAACAAGTCACAAATGGTTTGAAAGAAGTAAAATAATCTAGTTCCATCGAATAAATAGTCTCCACTAATCTTAACATGTCAAAACGGCTGAAATTCAGATTAATATCCTGAAATTTTAACTCATCTTCATTATTTGCAGTGTGAAATCTGGAAATACGTCAGAAAATCCCGGAAGTTCAGCAGGACGTGTGTTAGACGCTTTTTCTAACAAACATTCCTCAAAACAGTGTGAATGAAGAGTTGAATGAATGCTTGAGAGTTTAAATCAGGAAAATACTTCAAACTAGACATTTAAATACTGAAATTTAAAAAGGCGTACAATTGAATTTATTGTGATTAATCGCCAAACGTGTGATAGACCAGATTTTATTTATTTATTGATCGACAGCACAGATGTAAATATACAGTTCTGACCAAATGAACTGATATTGGGTATTTATTGAACATACAAACATGAATATGCCAAGCAAGAAAGATTAACTTTAATAAATAACAGTTACATGCTAAGGCCCTTATAGCACTATATTAATAAAACGCGTAAAAACCCTCAATGGGCCAGTGGATCATCTCTAATTAAAAAGTGAAAACATTCAGTGGTATTTTGGAACTTTTTGACCTTTATGTAGGGCTACAGGTGTAAATTAGCATTCGTTCCATAACCCGCATTTTTCTTATGACCTCTGAAATAAAATAAAATCATACCATAGCATCAGGAAAAATTGAGGATGAGTTTTCTTATACAATAATGGAACATCATTATACGCAGAGTGGAATAAAATAACCCTGAAATAAGGCAAGGCAAGATTATTTGTAGAGCACAGTTCGTCCACAAGGCAATTCAAAGGGCTTCACGTAACAGAATAAAATTGCATTAAAATCACAAAATGGATTGGTCAAGACATACAAAACCATTATAGAAACTACTTTAAGAGAAGAGTGCAGATAAAAGCTTTCGTCCGAGATGGTTCATATGGCACTAACATGTCAGCCATGTACTTTGGTGCTTTGAGACTCCTGAAGGCCTCTTTAGGGGTCCATTTTCGTACACAAACAGCTCTGTGCGTTCGAAGCGTGGTCACCGTAGCTTCATTTATACTTCCAACGTTCCTAGTCAGTCAGAAAATTGACCAAAGGATAGAAAAGATTCCACTGGAAAAACAAACATGGAGGCCACCGTGTATGTTGTTATATATCGATTTTGTTGGGAAAAAGCCAAGAAATTGAGGCGAGAGCTACATTTATTTGGTTTGCCGCTTTTTCTTGTCAAATTGAGCTTATACTGTACCAAAGGGGAGTTAGATATCTTTATTGCGGACTCGTGGTCCATAGTAAAAAACAAACCGACAAACAAATAAGCAACATAATAATAATAATAAGAGGTTCCTCTCAGGAGACAACTATACCAGTGTTATATAGCACTCTATTCAATGTTAGACAATGATAAAATCACAATCTTTTCTGAATTGTTCAGACGATGCATACATTTTTGCACTAAATGTCTTATCCAGTTCATTTTGTAGATACAACATACAGTAGATTTTATTTTCATCGTCACAAACTTTTTCATTGGTGTGGAAACTATCAATATACTATACCACCAAATAAAATAATAATAAGGAATAGGCAACCAGTCACTTTAAGGTTGGATTTATTGACAGAATTTCTATAGATGAATAAAGAGTAGGTCAGAATTCTTTAGTAGAATTTGCCTTTGATCTGTCCAAATGCAAAATGTCTTTATTTATTGAGACAATCTACATGAAAACACAGAACTTTAATGTCTTCTCTGCCGGCAAGAATGAATTTAAGGTGAAATTTAAACGTACAGGGACAATTGTTGTTAGCTGCAGGGACTTAGTTTGTGAACCAAATCCTTAACAACATTTTTTTTGGTCATATCTTCCCCGAAATTATGGCTTTGCGTTATAGATTCTTCGCCGTATTTGACCTTCGATAAAAGCATCTTAATCGCGCGGAGTTTGACAAGCGTCGTCGTACATCCGCCGCCGACGTCTCACATTCTGTTCTGGTCGCTCTAAATTCTTCCTTGTCAGATGAAACGCGAGTTCTGACCCGCCGCGCTTTTGATTCCGTTTTAATAACCTCGAAGACAGGGCTTCACAATAGAAATAAATGTCAAACACGTCACAATAGACTGACTACATCATTAAACGAGACTGAAATAAAACACCGTCTGCTGTCATTTCCTGTCGGCTTCACTGTTGGACGTATTGTTTTAAGTTCGCGGGTAGAAATTCTGCGCTCAAACCAGAACTGTGTTAATCACTCATCAAATCATCAATATTAATAATGTGCAACAGCAGAGTTCTACATTCGTATAAACACTATTTTTAGAATGCATTTTTACAAGAGAATAGTTGTTTCTTTAAAGATACAGAACACTACTAAATTTCCTGTATATTGTAAAAGCAGGAATTTGGAACAAAATCACTTTCTCCTTCTAATTGTGAAATGTTTTAGAGATTGCAAACCTAGAAAAACAGCCTTGTTTATTCTTATTCCTCCAGTTCCTTAACCATTCTCTTATCGATTGTCGAAAATATACATAATGTGTCTTTATGTAACCTGGCTAGTTGTATAACCCTGTGTTTTATCTCATTTTAGACTTAGATTAACATATGGCGCCCCAAAGCGTCATCCGATTTCAACCTTAACACTGGAAATGTGTCAATAAAACGTTCACACTTTATGCCAGGGTCCCATACCTGCTTCCTCCTCTGTGTTATGACCTGATGATACTGGCTCTTTGAAGCTGTGTATCAACGAAAGATAGAAACGAAAAGATTAATCTGAGAGGAGAAACTTCATCTCCTGAATGTCTGACACACAGGACTGTCTGCGTGTCTGTTTGTCTTCTCTCTATCTCTCTCTCTCTCGGTCTCCTACTCTTTACCTACTACTCTCCCTTTCTTTGTCTCCCTCTCGCTCTGTCTCCCGCTCTCTCTTCCTCTCTCTGTCCCCCTCTCTTTCTCTCTGCCCCCCTCTGCCTCCCCCTTTCTCTCTCTCTCTATCTCTCTCACTCTGTCTCCCCCTCTGTCTCCACCCCCTCTCTCTCCCTCACCCTCTGTCTCTCTCTCTCCCCCTCTCTCTCTCTGTCTTCCTCTATCTCTCCCTCCCTCTCTCTGTCTCCCCCCACTCTCTTTGTCTGTCTCCGTCTGTCTCTCTCTCTCTCTGCCCCCCTCTGTCCCACTCTCTCTCCTCCTCTCTCTATCCCCCCCTCTCCCCCTCTCTTTTTCTCTGCCCCCTCTGCCTCCCCCTTTCTCTCTCACTCTCTGTCTCCCCCTCTGTCTCCACCCCCTTTCTCTCCCCCACTCTCTGTCTCTCTCTCTCCCTCTCTGGCACACTCTCTTTGTCTCCCCCCACTCTCTTTGTCTGTCTCCCTCTCTCTCTCTCCCTCTCTGTCTCACTCTCTCCCCCTCTGTCCCACTCTCTCTCCTCCTCTCTCTATCCCCCCTCTCTTTCTCTCTTCCCCCTCTGTCTCCACCCCCTTTCTCTCCCTCTCTCTCTCTCTCTGTCTCCCCCCACTCTCTTTGTCTGTCTCCCTCTCTCCCTCTCTGTCTCTCTCTCTCCCCCTCTGTCCCACTCTCTCTCTCTCTCTGTCTTCCTCTATCTCTCCCTCCCTCTCTCTGTCTCCCCCCACTCTCTTTGTCTGTCTCCCTCTGTCTCTCTCTCTTTCTCTGTCCCCCTCTGTCCCACTCTCTCTCCTCCTCTCTCTACCCCCCCCCTCTCTTTCTCTCTGCCCCCTCTGCCTCCCCCTTTCTCTCTCTCACTCTATGTCTCCCCCTCTGTCTCCACCCCCTTTCTCTCCCTCACTCTCTGTCTCTCTCTCCCTCTCTGTCACACTCTCTCTGCCTCACCCCACTCTCTTTGTCTGTCTCCCTCTCTCCCTCTCTGTCTCTCTCTCTCCCCCTCTGTCCCACTCTCTCTCTCTCTCTGTCTTCCTCTATCTCTCCCTCCCTCTCTCTGTCTCCCCCCACTCTCTTTGTCTGTCTCCCTCTCTCTCTCCCTCTCTCTCTCTCTCTGTCCCCCTCTGTCCCATTCTCTCTCCTCCTCTCTCTATCCCCCCTCTCTTTCTCTCTGCCCCCTCTGCCTCCCCCTTTCTCTCTCTCTCACTCTCTGTCTCCCCCTCTGCCTCCACCCCTTTTCTCTCCCTCACTCTCTGTCTCTCTCCCCCCTCTGTCCCACTCTCTCTCCTCCTCTCTCTTTCCCTCCCTCTCCCCCCTCTCTTTCTCTCTGTCCCCCTCTGCCTCCACCTTTCTCTCTCACTCTCTGTCTCCACCCCCTCTCTCTCCCTCACTCTCTGAAATAAAATAAAATCATACCATAGCATCAGGAAAAACTGAGGATGAGTCGTCTTATACAATAATGGAACATCATGATACGCAGAGTGGAATAAAATAACCCTGAAATAAGGCAAGGCAAGATTATTTGTAGAGCACAGTTCGTCCACAAGGCAATTCAAAGGGCTTCACGTAACAGAATAAAATTGCATTAAAATCACAAAATGGATTGGTCAAGACATACAAAACCATTATAGAAACTACTTTAAGAGAAGAGTGCAGATAAAAGCTTTCGTCCGAGATGGTTCATATGGCACTAACATGTCAGCCATGTACTTTGGTGCTTTGAGACTCCTGAAGGCCTCTTTAGGGGTCCATTTTCGTACACAAACAGCTCTGTGCGTTCGAAGCGTGGTCACCGTAGCTTCATTTATGCTTCCAACGTTCCTAGTCAGTCAGAAAATTGACCAAAGGATAGGAAAGATTCCACACTGTCCCACTCTCTCTCCCTCCCTCTCTCTGTCTCCCCCCACTTTCTTTGTCTCTCTTTCTCTCTCACTCTCTGCCCCCCCCCCCTCTGTCTTCCCCACTCTCTGTCTCTCTCTCTCTCTCTCCCTCTCTTTGTCTCCCTCTGTCAGCCACTCTTTCCTTCTCTCCCTCTCTCTACCCCGCTCTCTGCCTCCCTCTCTTTATCTCTCTCTTTCTCCCTCTCGCTCTTTTAGTCTCTCTGTCTCTCTGCCTTTCTCTTGCTCTCTGTCTCAGTATCTCTTTCTTTCTCTCTCTCATTTCTCCTCATCTCTATCCCTCTTCTTGTCTCTCCTTGTCTAACTTTTTCGTAGTTTATTCGTTTTTTGGTTGTTGTTTTTTAAATACGTAGTTGGAAAAAAATGAAATGAAATGAAATCAACTCAACATCTCTGTTTCTACACATAGTGAGACTGAACATACCCCATGCTAGCTTGATATCTTTGACACTATTTGCCATCGCCTTATTGTTTCCCGTGTCTTTCAGATCGGCTGGTTCCCCTCTACATACGTGGACGAAGAGGGCGCGCAGTAACCCACTCCACTTCAGGAACTATCTACTGTTTTACTCAGAGAAAATCACTCCAGGAAAACCCAATGGAAAAAAACCCCAATGGACTTTTGATGTTGCTTTTGCTGGATACTCTTCTTTTTTTCAGTGACTGTCCCTCTCTCTTCTTATGCATCTGCGTCGCTCTCGTTTTGTTGAAAATCTCCCGTCTCGCTGCGAACGGGAGGAGTGTGGCTAAAGCTGCCGCACCCGATTTGGAAAAGCTTTACTTTGAAAGGCTCTGTTTCGTTGCTATGGTGAAATAATTGTACAGTATAGATAATTTATTGAATAGAGTTTATTATCATTGTGAGGATTTTAGCCGCGGTCAAGAATATGTTGAAAACAAAACGAAAAATCCTGCTTTTCTGATTTGTTGTGGAGAGATTTTTTGCCTTAGTTGTCATGGTGATGCCTTGTGCGGGCGGACACCGGACTTTCTGGTTGGACTCCTGTATGCATGTGCCCAGCGTGGCCCACACACACACACACACACACACACACACACACACACACACACACACACACACACACTGACCAATGGACAGTACGGTGCCTTCGAGAAATGGTCGTCTCTCCAAATCTCAACATCAGCAGTGAACAAGAGCATCCTAAAAAAAAACAAAAAAGAAACAAAGTAAAATGGACCAAGGGACGGGATTCTGACGTCAAAAGTGTAAAGAGATGGAGTAGATCAGCTGTTCGCAAAAGGAGTGAAGTTGGACCCGTTTTGTTTCCTTTCGAAAATCCGTCTTCTGCATTTGACCATCTCTTAAAGGTGCTGTGCCTGATTTTTACTGAAAAACTTGAACCAGTTTATTTGAAACTGTTTGCAGCAGTCCAGTTTTATCGCTCACGTACTAAATACATTCCAAGCGACCCAGTTATTCTCTGCGGTGAGTTTAATTGCGCTTTTCACAACTTTCAGAACCCAGAGAAGAGAAAGAGAAAAAGAAGAGGAAGGTGTACAAACATTAGCATGCTAGCAGTGCACGTCCTGCTTTTCGGAGAATAAAACGCTCCCTAAATAGATTAATTTTGACCTGATGAGGTGATTTTATGATGTATCTGCACTAGAATCAAAACAAATGTAACATTTAACTTAAAAAAAGACACTTTAAGTTGCGTTCTTTTTTTTTAGAATTTGAGAATGTTATAAATTCATTCACAATTCAAATTTTCTTAAGACATATCTAAACTTAACTCCTTGAAGTCTTTTCAACTGACAACAATCACTTAACGACTTTGTGAAGTAATTGTGGGGGGAAAAAGCCACTCTTTTGTTTATTTTGAAGACGTTGTGCTAATTCTTGTAGATAAGATATGAACCATAAACCAGGACAAAAAATCTGCAATCTGACAATTAAACAGTCAATTCCACCTTAAATATACTATGAACAATAATTAGGCTACGACTGAAGCAATAATTGAGTAAAGAAGTGAAAACATAGTCTATAGTCTAGAGATACATTATACGGACAAAAACCGTTGATTGAAGTTGAATAAAAGACTGTTAAAGATGAATTAACATCAAGAACATAGAATCAGTGACAAATACTAGCTTACTTACTGTCTATACGTCCTGTCAGAAGTATAACACGCAAAAACAGACAAAACAAAACAGGAATGGCTTCTCCGACACTGCCAATAGTACATGGAGTTGTAAAGATTTCAAACGCACTAACTTTGGAAAGAGGAGTGAGGCAGGGTTGTGCGTGGTCCCCCCTTTTGTTCGTTTAGCATTTGGAACCATCGGGCCCAGTGTATTAGACAGGAATTGTAAACATTCAAGATCAATTTGTGCGATGATTGCAACGTTATGAGGATGTTATTGCAAGGTTTGTTTGGATGTTTTTATTGATTATTTGTTATAAGTAAAGGACAGAGTAGCTTCAGCGCATTAGCCTCATGCAGAATGCGACCAAACTCTCGTGCTATGATCAACTACTAAAGAAGGACGACTAACAACTCAGGGTTTATCCATCAAACTCTAACGCTTTCCATCTCCAGATCGTGAGCTATAAGGGATCTTGGCAGCTGGAAGATTAGCTAATTGGGAACTCCGGCTTGCGCGTTTTGTTCCAAAGCAAATCTTCGAATCTCCAAAAGTTCAGACGTCCCTTGGTCCATCGTTTGTGGTCGATCGAGCTCCACAACGTCGTGTCCGCAGAACTTCAGTGAAGAAAAAGAATTTGTGCCAACCGCATGGACTGAACAAGCCGTTGGCAGATAAAAAACAAACAAAAACGACTGGACTTTTTGTTCTTTTTTTACAATTCCCACCGCTCGCAGGAAACCATCAACGCAAGACTCCACCACACTTTGTACTCTGTAACTGTTCAATGTTTTTTGTTTTGTTTTTGCACAGAAAACTTCTCTTTCGTTAAATGAAGCCAAATTGCCATGTTGTTTAGCCTGCATGGATTCCTCACTGATGATTTAGAATGATTTTTTTTGTACTTTTGCCTTATTTTTGACAGGTGACGGGTCTTTAGTTTTGTTGCTTACTGTTTTTCCATGTTTTTGTTGCTGCTGAAAAGAAAAGACTGGTGAAATGATATGCAGTCGAGAACCAGAAGGAGACATTTATTCAGAATTCTCAAACTGTCATGGGGCATTGCGTTTTTACTAAGTGTTGCCAAAAAATACTGCAAACTAATGCTACGTGATTTGGTTCAAAGCCAAGTGTTGAAATGGATTGTAAATGTTGCCTATCCATGGACAAGTCGCCACCTTTCCATCAAAAATAAGACACAAGTTGAAGATTAAGTTGTCAAGTAAATGAGCAAAGAAATAACTAAAGATGCGCTATGTAACTGCTACTTGCTTGTTTCCAGTGAGATGTTATTGCTTGCTTATTGCTGGAATGTTTCAAAGTATGGCTTTAAACTTCTCTATCAGTTTAGATGTTTTTATCGTCAAGATATCAGAGCTGCACAATGAATCGAAATTGAATGGACGCGATCAGCAAATCGCGAAGGCTGCAGTTTTTGAAGTGCAATCATTTCCTTCACAAACAACAAAACATCCCGCTTTATTCTGCATAAAAACTGCTAACTCTGTAGTTTACATTTGATTAAACATGTTCTGATGTAAGCAACAAAAACGCAACTAACAATGACAAAACATGTGACTGAAAGTAACAAAACCGCATCAAAAAGCGCCAAGACAAAACAAAAAATGCGAGAAACAAACAGGACATTGCATGAATTGGGTTAATCCGTTAATCAATGTTTTTGTATCTGTCCCTATTCAAATAAACTAATAAATAAAAATATTAAAATGCTCCTAAAAAACACAGCTAAAAGTGACCAAAAGTGACTAAAATGCAACAGAAATTTGCCTAGCAGCGACTAAAAGCATCAACGCGCAACTAAAAGTGATAAAAAAGCAACCTGAAGTGACTAAAATGCAACACAACTTGTCTAGCAGTAACAGAAATGTGACTAAAAATGACAAAAACTGCTCTGAAAGCATCAAAAAGCAACTGAAAGCGATAAAGCATGACGTTAAGAGACATAAACGTAACAAAAAGCAACTAACACGACCTTATATGTCAAAAATATGACAAAACAGTTACTGAAAGCGACAAAAACGCTACTGAAAGAGACAAAAAAGTCACAAAAGGCAACAAAAACATTCTGAAACACGTCATTGTTTTATTAGTTTCTTAGTTCATATTTCAGTCTTTTTGCCAGTTCTCCTGGTTGTGTTTAAAATGCGAACTTTAAACAGAATCTCATTATTAAAAATCAATCAGACATCGAATCGCAATCGCAAAACTGGTCCGAAAAATCACATTTAGATATTTTACTCAAATCATGCAGCTCTGCTAGATGTACTTAATGTCAAACTGTCTTGGCAAAGTGAGCAGGCAACAAACTCTCCAGCAGAAAAAGCACATAGTAAACCTTTAACTTGTCCAGAATATAGCAGCTTTTTCACGTCAGATGCCCTTCCAGCCATGGGATTGCTTGTTTTGACGCTAGATTTCGTGATGAATCCATTGTTTTAGCATTACAAGCTTAAAATTTTCAATTAACTTAAAGCAATACCAGATGATTCCACGGAAATAGAGAGTCAAAACCATACTTTGGATCATTCTCCATGGAGACAGACATGTTTTGTGCCGTTCTGTGACTCTACCGTCGCCAAAACAACAACATCATCTCCGTAAAGGTTCGGGTTTGTGGAGATGCAAGTCGGCTCGCAGTAAGAACACATGTTTTTTTCGAAGTTTTTCCAGTGAAATCCAAAAGGAAAAACATGCTTTTAGTTGAGAACAAACATGTTGTTAGTTGAGTTTATTTTTGGATCAAAATCACCACCGTAGCAATTTTACAAAGTGCCAAGGAGTTTTACATGTTTTGCTTGAATTTTGTTACTATCGCTTACCATTTGGAAGACTATTTCGAAGCTGTTAGAACTTGTACAAGATCATTCTCTGAATAGCCGTAAGAGCCAGATTTGCGCTTCTCAAACATTTCCAAACGCAAACTGTTTTTGGCGGGAAGGTGGCAATGGATGCAACATGGGCATTTTAGGATCGCTAATGTACGCAAATTGACAATTGTGGTAAGCCTTAAAATACTGTAAACTGCAACACTCTCACTGCATGTCCAAAGTACGGCGCGACTGCGAACTACACACTTCTACCTGCTTCGTGCATCGCCAGTAAACTTGCCAGCACAATCGTTGTTAAAAAAAACACACACAAAAAAAATGCAATATGATTTTGAATTGAAAGGTTCACTGCCCCGAAATTTACACAGGATTCTTCTACTGTTTTACACAAAAAATGAATCATCTCGGTGCGGTCTATGTAATGGAAAACAACCCATTGCATGTGGCTTTTCTTATGATTTCTACTCCTCAGTACATCCTCCAAAAATGCATACTTAATCGTGTACATTTTTTAAAAAATGGTTGAGTATTTCCAAATGAGGTCTATCATGAAATAAATATTCATTTTGATTTAAAAACGGTGTGTCCGGGATGGTTTTTTTATCGCTGAGTCAAAAAAGGCGACGAAAACGACCATGTAAGTAAGTATTTTATTCAACATTATAAATTACAAAAAAAATCCAATCCCATTTGTGTTGTGCAGTGCAAGAAATTGGACAGTTTTGTGCGACAGTTTTCAAACGTTTAGAATAAAAAAACGATAAAACTGCAGAACTAGGATGCTAAAATGCAGGACTTTTTAAACAATTGTAAAAAAAGAGGTAAATTACAGTTGTTAAAGATATGAAAATTGCATACTTTTTCAGAAATAAACGAACAAAAAACACTAAACAGCTGCAAACATTTTTTAACATTCTATCACGTAAAAAAACACATCTCTCACTTCTGTCTATTATGAAATGCATTGTCTACCAAAAACAAATAACATTTTTTGCTCTTTAAATAATATTGTTCAGCTGTAATGTCAAATAGACTTTTTCTTCTTCTTCTTTTTACACATTTTTGTACATTTTCAATTCAAATGAACAGTGTGCTCTTGAGCCTTTGTGCACACAATTTTGGATGAATACCAGTATTTTTAATTAACCTTCAGACGTCACTGTTTTCCTTTGCACACATGCAATAATAAAGAAGGGAACGAAAAATAACATCTGTACAAATGTGCGTCACTCTGCTGTTCCATTATTCTCAAACATTTTGAAAATATTTGGATTTCAGTGGGAGACAAATTTTCTTTAATTGGTCCTTCAGGGGTTTATTCGAAAAAGAAAAATGTAGACACTCAAATTAAAGTTATTTCTCACATTTAAACCAAGTCTCTCAAACAATATTTCTCATCTACAGTAAATGCACAGCTCAAATTGATTCTTCATTGATTATTTGGGACATTGGACTTCTTTGTAAAGGACAAATATTATGCTTTATTTATATTGTTATTGGCCTTGAAACTTGCTCTTGAGTGTCTTCAGTTTGACTTCTCATGTTTAAGGACTAAAAATACCACTTTATCTCTGCTTTGGGAGATGCCATTTTGACTTAGCTGTGGCTCCATCTACTGGCTGCAGAGGATATAACACACACGTAAGTAAATACCCAGAATGCTTTGCAGTATGCAGTGGATCTGACGTAGTTGTAGTTATCGTGATTAGACGGAAGAAGTGTTCAGAGCGAGTCTGGCGATGATTTAAGGACTTAAAACAGCAGAAGATTCTGGAATAAATGACGTGCTAAATGAGGATTTTCAAAGCAGCATTCATCAAACAAACGTTAATCAAGCTAAATGCTACTCCAGGTATGTTTTTGATGACAGAACAATGTTAGAACATGGTTAAAAGCTCAACAGAATCAACAAAAAATGTCCTTTAAATTATTCCTTTTTATCCACCATCTGATAAAAGGAACTATCAGCTGCTAGACATGTTCAATATGACAAGAAATCAGTATGTAACCTTCTTATTTCCAGTCAAATCAACCATTCTGGGATGAATCAGGATGTTTTTGTTCTCCAAATCCACAAAAAAGACCCTTAAATTCTGCAATTTATAAGGCCTTTATATCTATTTTTATAAATGTTATTAAATCCCTAAAAGCTTTGAAAGAGGAATTGTTAAAACCGAACAAATGCCCAAACTATTGTCAATTAGGCCCTGCTACAGACACCAGCTTTACTCCTTCATATATTTAACAAAGAAAATCAGGATGGAATTTAAAATCTGGTGTTCCACTGAGCTTCACAAAGAGTCCAAAAATAGTTTGCGCTCTAAAGGGTTCAGAAACAGCTTCAGTTTGAATTGATGTGATTGACTGAATGATTCATGATAAAAACTGTTAGAAAATCAAGATTGACCAACGTTCACAGGAAGTAAACAAATGGAGAAGTGTCCTAGAGCACCTCCTGTGTTAGACGCTCGTTCCAGACAAGGAAAAACTCAAAGCAAAATGAAAAAAAGTGAAAATTAGAAACAAGATCCACACCCATGGACTAAACCAGGACAAACAGGCTTCAAATGTGTCCAGGACTGACCCTCATCCATTTGTAAATGCACTCTCTCACCCCTCCTCCGCCCGTTCCCCACCGCAGCAGCAGAACCAGCAGCCTCAGCAGCTTCTTCATCTCCTTCAAAATCACTCCTTCATTGACCACACATTTTATTTTCACTAACAAAAATTCAGCCATGTTGTTGTCAGTTTGGATTATTGACATTTTATCCGGATATTGGACATTTTATTCAGATTATGGATATTATATTTGCATTGATGACATATTATTTATATTATCAACATGTTATTCATATTATTGACGTTTTATCTGGATATAGGGCTTTTTTCATATGAGTGGCCTTTTTGGGATTTTGGACATTTTATGCAAATTATTGGCATTTTGTTGTTTTTTATATTTTGATTATGGACATTTTATTTAAATTATTGACAGTTTATTTGAATTATGCACATTTCATTCGGATTATTCCAACATTGTATTAGTATCATTGATATTTTATTGGCATTATGGACATTTTATTAAGATTATTTACATTTTATTAGGATTATTGATGTTTTGTTCAAATTACTGACGTTTTATTTGGATTACTAACATTTTATTCACAGTATGGAGATTTATTTGAGATTATTGACATTTTATTTGGATTACGGTAATTACATTTGCATTAATGACATTTTATTTAAATTATTGACATTTTATCTGAACATAGGACTCATTTTTTTCCTATTAATTACTTTGTGTTGGATTTTGGACATTTTATTTGGATTAATTATTTTTTTTTTATTATTTGACATTTTTATTAATATTATTTACATTTTATTTGAATTATTTTATCCAAATTATTTACCTTTTATTCAGGTGTGGACGGTTTCTTCTGATTAAGATTTTATTGTGATTATTGACATTTTATTGTGATTATTGGCATGTTATGTTTTTATTTAGATTTTTTTCACACAAAAACATTTGCTTTTGTTGTTATTTACTGTTAATTGCACACACTGGCATCAATCCCAGCCTTCTTTTGCAGCAGAACCATCAGCCTCCTCAACCTCCCCACCTCCTCTTGCGAATCACCCATCATTAATTCATGCGTCAGTTTGTTTGCTTTTTCCCAATTGTCTTGAAAATGTGGATTTCAAAGAGAGAAAACGTCCTTCACAGTTTGGGTTGCCCTTCGGGGTCCTCTTCCTCACACCGCGTATCCGTACTTGCTGTCGTACTGGACTGGAGTGTAGATCTGGTTCTTGCTGGAGGGCAGCTCGGAGGGCACGTCGTCGGACCAGCTGAGCTCCGTGCCCCCCAAAGGGTCGTAGGTCACGTGGTGGGAGGGGTTGCTGCTCCGGGTGGTCCTGCGGCTCACCGGGCGGCTCTCAGGGGGCGGGACGTCCTCTCTGCAACGGAAGAAAAAAAGGCATGTGGATCTGTCGCAAAAACACATCTTGAAGTTAATGAATGAACCATATCAGAATCAGATTGACAGTAGTTAAAGGACACATATTTTGCACCATTTGTATTGTTATTGTCATTTAAACATGTTCTTCAGAACCTTTACTTTGGCATTAGACCTCAAAATAATGTTCAATGAAAACCGCACATTGAACTTTCTACAAGTAAGGCGTCCCCTCATCTGGATTTGGTGTTAGCATTCCAACTACTGGCAGCAAAGGGAATTACCAGGGAAATACACAAAAGCTAGCTTGCCCCTGACATGCTGATGTAAGCACGCAGTTGTAATGAACACAATTTTAATCAGAAATGCTCTGATTTCTGGACTTAAAAACAGCGCAGTAGACCTTCAGATCCCTTCTCATGATGTCACAAATCTGTCACACAAAAAAACAGTGTTTTTGTGAGGCTCACAGAAGCAGAGAAGACAATCTCGTAGACAATATTAAGCAGTATGAAGCAAAATACAACTCCAGGTATGTTTTGGACAAGGGAACAAGGTTATAACATGCCTAGCTCAAGTCAATTTTGCAAAATGCACTCCCTTTCCCAAAAAAAAGGACTGCCACAGAAAATATAGGTCTTGTGCACTAATATTTGGTTGGGCTGCATTTAGCTTTGATTCACAATGTCAAAAGATTTAGTTCCATCCAGTGCCGCATTAATTTTTCACAAAGATCTTGTATTAATGATGCAATATACACAGCACATTTTCAGATTCTGAATGGGGTTAAGATCTGGAACAGTGAAAACCTTGGCTCATCAGACGACATCTCCTTCTCTCATTGCTCCAGAGTCCAATCACTATGCTCCCGAGCAAACTGAAGCCTTTTCTGTGGTTAGCTCACTAATAGTAGTTTTCTTAAGGCTGCACAGTTTGTCAATCCCAATCCCTTGAGTTCCCTTGACATTGTTCTTGTGGAAATGCTCTTACTTTCACTATTAAACACACCCCTGGGTTGTGCAGTTGTTTTTCTCCTAACAAAACAAACAAAGAATACATTTTTACTCAAACGGGCAATAATGAAGCTAAACAAGTGCTTGGTATGTTGAAATCAGATTCTAACGTGAAAGAATAGCATCGTATAATTTGAATTTAGTGGCATTACACACAGATCCAACGATACGACTAGCCTACAAGTTCTTCCCTACTGGTTGAGGTTAATGGAGCTATTTTATTTTGAGTGATCGGGTTTGATTTTCCACAGAATCTGCAGCTGTGATGTAATGCATGTCCATACGTCTCCATAGTGACAAGTTAACTTTACTTCCCCTAGAGTTGTTTGACTCGGAATGATCTTTTCTTCTTAAATTTCATGTCAAGAACTCAATGCTGTTGAGTGTCGCGCACGCACAAACATGCACGCAGCTGAACCTTGGGATTGAATTCTTGCTTTCAAATTATTGTATAGTATTTTGTTTATTTCTTCAGTCATTCAGTTTCAACTTCCACAGGACTAATCACAAGACAAATTCTCTGTACGACACATGACTGCAAGGGCTTAGGCTGAAGTGCAACACTAATTTAAGCCTAACCCTCTTCCCAAAGTCCAGAAACCAAGAATAATACAGCTCACGACTATCAAGTAAAACAGCAAAATGAGAAACAAGAATTTAGGGGGAAAAAGAATCCACTCTGTATGAACTGCTCTTACAAATCTCAAGTCAAAACCAGTTAATTAACAGTTGTTGTCCTTGACACAAATAGACATTTCAATCTATTACTCTACATATCACTACTCACACTACCATATTTTCCATATAATCAATTACAAAACCTTTCCTAAATCATATTTTAGTTAGTTTGTATAAGTCTTCATTTTAGAACCTACCTTACCATTCTGTAAATTCTAATTATCTAATGTAAATTTAAGTGCATAAGTCACTCCAAATCTCTGTAACTGCCTATCACATTAGTTTTATACCTTTTTTTAAATGCCTTTAACAATGTAGATCCTTTTAGAGTATTATCTAGATTATACCAAAGGTTTCCTCTTCTAATTGAGATACATCTCCCTTTGGTGTTGGTCCTGGCCATATTATTTTGATAAATACCAGTTCCTCACAAATTATATTGAGTCTCTCTGGGTTTGAACCTCTCCTGAACACAGAATACTGTTTTGAAACGTGATAAACAGAACTAGTTCATGTGCCTCATGTCTTGCATGTATTAAAGTAAAAATCAGTTTTGCAAGTTCAGATATATTGTAAAAGCATCTATTCATGTGAAAATGAGACCGTAGCGCTTCCTCTGCATCTATTTATAGAGCATTTTATTCTACGAGAAGCAGGAAGTGCATCCGTTAGCATGCTAATTTTGCTCTGGGCTCAAAGAAGGCCTTAGAAACTCATTGTGGTGAATAGAAACTAGCTCTGTTTTGCACATTTCAAAACAATACAGCCACTTTAACGTTACAATTCAACCCACGCACAACCAACTCTGCCGAATAGAACTATATTTGCCCGCGATGGCCTTGGCGTTGGTTCTTAGCTAAGCCGACGTTTTGTGTCACACCTTTCATTCCTCCTCTGCTCAAGGCCTGGGTGTAACGTTGCGAGGTAGAGATTTCTTCTGGCACGCTCTGAAAACTGCTGCACTGCCCGGTCTGCTCCTATCCACTCTGCTGCCAGCATTCAGCACCTTTTGAATCCACTCTTTGTGTAAGCGCGCAGCTCCGAGTGGCATCTGAACACAACAGGAGCAGCCCGGGGAGCCGACTTCCAAGGCCCGCCGCCGTACAGAGTCTGTGAGAGACTTTTAACAGTAACTCTGGATTCTACAAGTGTTAGCTACCTTTGCAGGGACGGGATGGACTTTTTGTTTTGTTTTGTGATAATGATGGTTTTATCCATTGCTACATAAATGCAAATGTGTAATTACGTGATTTATTTCTAAGGTTAGTTTCAATTCTTTAGGTTTTCTGGTTAAAGTGTGCGTGACAGGTTTTTTAGGATTTTCTCATGTTGACATTATTCAGTGTATTAATACCTCCTGTAAATATTAAATATAGTTTTACACCAATTAGGGAGCTGTTTGGGGAGAAAAGTTTAAAAAATATGTTGAAAATGACAGGAAGTAAACAAATCAATGACATATCACACTAGGGCGACAAAGGTTATGCATAGATTACATAAAATAAACTACTTTTTTGAGCCTTTAAACGCTGATTGGACAAAATAAAAGTGTTCACATGTATTTTTGTTTGTCACATAATAGAAAATCTGTTTTGGTGCACTGTACAATTTCCTATTGCGATGTCATCATTTATAACCAGGAAGTAAAATTAAAACCTACACAATTAGCTAAACTAGGGTAAAAGATTTGATCAGAATTTGAAATATATTTATCTATAACTGCACTTTAGTTAAATGAGTAGCCCAACCTGCTATAGGCACTTTAAAGGGGCATTGTTACCCCTCTCCACCAATCTTATTGTCAACACTTACAAAAAGTAAATAATGGAGAATGGCAAAAGAAAAATAAATTGTGTCAACTGGACAAGAGTTTCAATGGACACATATTATGCTAAAGTGACTTTTTTAAGCTATAAACTATGTTGTAACATTGTTTCGTCATCAAACATCAACCTGTTCTCTCCATTCTGAATTTTCCGGAAGTGTGATTTTTTATTTTTTTTTTCAATTTCTGAGAATCTACTGGGCTATGCTAACTACAATTTTGTACATCTTCCATTCACTCTGCTGCCAGAAGATGGCACCAAAACCCAGTTAGTGTCATTGGAAACAGCAGAGATACAAATGTTTATTTATTTATTTTTTTATTAACTTTTTTTTTTCTTAAATATGAGATGCCAAACTAAATGTTCTCATGTAATTTGTCCTTTGAGAGTGAGGACGTTTTGTTGCCCATCCAAGTAGCTTCTTCAGATCATCTGACAGAGAACTGCAGAGTCACTGCTATATACTGTATCAGTCTGAAGGGATGAGCAAACTACACTGAAACTAACACAAACAAGTTGTTTACACTAAGGACTATCTGTTGTTATCTGTTGTCTATTGACCTAAGGTGTAAAGTGAGTCGTGTTTGCTTATTTGTTCATGCCCCTGTTGGGTCATCCTACTCCAATCCTCTGAATGGCCTATTGTTTCCTTTGTTTAGGTCTGAGGATGGAGGTGTAAATGGGTGTTCAGAGATGGATGGACATTCCTAACAAATATAGTTGTTTGACAAGGCTGCGTCTTCACTCTTAAACTTTTGTCTGGCCATGGAACCAACTGGACAAAGTCAGTCTTGGCTGAAATACAACACAAACTAGAAATCCATGTGGAAAAGTACACAAAACAAATGCTGTCAGCTAGTAAACAATAAGTTGTTATGGCAATAAACAACAGCCATAACCACGAAATGGCAGCAGCCCAGCACCAGCACAAGCCCAGTAGCGGCACCAGCCCAGAATCGGCACCAGCCCCCAAAAGCAATAGCCTTGAACCGCCACAAGCCCAGCAATGGCATCAACTGAGCACGGCAAGAACAAGCACCAGCCTAGAATCTGCACCAGCCCAGAGCCGGCACCAGCCCAGCACCAGCCAAGAATCTGCACCAGCCCAGCACCGACACCAGCACAAAACCAGCACCACCCCAGAACCAGCACCGGCCCAGAATTGGCACCAACCTAGCACCGGCACCAGACCAGAATCTGCACCAGCACAGAACCAGCACCAGTTCGGGATCGGCACCAGCCCAGAACCGGCACCATGGTGGAAAATGGGTATATTATACACCTTTACAAATGGAGAGCCCGACACCTGCTAGTGGACTGAATTCCAAAAATATTTTTTTAAATGATCCATGGGCATCAGTATTAAGATATGTTTAACAAACAGTGACAATTCATGGATCTCTCAAGATTTTTTTTAAAGATGAGATACACTTTATTGTCCCCGTAGGGAAAGTTGTCCTTGCATTTGACCCAATCCTTCAATGCCGCTGGGGACAACCTGTCAAGAACTCTGCCCGGGGACACATCTGCTCACACTTCAGGACAGTTTAACCACCATTATAGCTGTGAAAATGTGGGTGATTTTATTTATTTATTTTTCATCTCATGCTACATTTTCCACCCAGGTGCAGTTTTGACACAAACCATGACTCATCTCTGAAATTGTAGAGCTTACACTTTGCCGGGGCGCTAGCAAAGTGACACGTGTGAGTACAAAAATACCACTGTAGAGAATGGGCCTACAGCTCAAAATGGGAAAGGACGTGGTTTTTTTGTGCATCTGTGTGCGATAGTTACCCCACACTGTCCTCCCACACCTCTGCTTTTTCAATGTCAAACTGAAAACAAGGTGAGCGCCAACGTTTCGGGGCAATACATTTCAATTCTTTTGGAGACGTTCGTTCAGCGTGGGAAAAGCCAGCCCTGGAGCAGAATTTGCACCAAGTCGGAGAATTTGCATCATCAAAGAACAAAGCGGCAAATCATTTTTCAGTCACACCAGGTGGGCACAATACATAAGTCTTTGCAGTGTGGTCCAAAATGACCGATTCCATCCATTCACCTGATTTAAGGGGTACAAAAATTCAAATATCGGTATCCAGTATCAAAAAAACTGCAATTTAATGCAGATCGTCATTTTAAATTGTGTCCATTATAAACTGCAATACTGATAAATGTCTGTATAATAAACACAAGTCCGTTTATTTTAACTTTAGAAATGATTACAATTAGTAATTACAATTCTATTCTTTGCATAACACATCTCCTTAAACACAAATATTTCACGTATTTGTACTCATTTTTGGACTACGCAATTTCCAAATATAATTTTTAGACATGTCTTAGTCTACTGAGTATGTAGGACTGCACATTATATCAAAATAGCCATTTTAGTTGCAGCAATCACCAACTTGTGAAAGATGCAGTTATTTAGATAGTGATAGTAGAATGTCCTCGCAATGCCGCAAATTACAAAAAAAGTAGTACCTGTAGTTTAGACCTCAAGCGACTTCTTCTAAAATACATGTATTAGTTTATCAGTTCAGATTCCAGTCTTTGAACAGAACGGAACAGAATGGAATTCTACCGTTTAATTTAATTTTACCTTTAATTAACCAGCAGGGTTCACTGAGATTCAGAACCTTTTTGCAAGAGAGACCTGGTCAAGGCAACAGCCAGTGCAATCAACACAGTGCAAATCTAATCTAATAAAAGCATCTACATTGCTTAAAGGGTTTATTTATTTTTCCATTGGTCATTCCCACAGTTGGCAGCAGAGGGCACTCCAATGGCTAGCTCTGTCCTTTGAAATGGAGAGTAGGTTGAGAGGTTTTTATTATTTTAAGTTATAAAATATGCAACACTAAGGAACGGTGACTAAAAGCATGTTTAAAAGCCAATTAAAGCCACAAGAATGCATCATATGTCCACTTAACTAATAAGGTTAATAACAAATCATCTCTAAAGACCAGCAGAACACTGACACAGATGGGTCCGTCCAATTTGCTGCTGGTGAAGGTGTTTTGAACAGAAACAAACAGAAAAGAAAAGGGTCTAACATCTAGCATGCTAAAGTGATGCCTAGCCTTACAATGTACATAATCCCAGTAACACTAGTTACAGAATCAACACTCAAATTAGTACTTTTTCAGAGAAAAAGACTTGCCAGGCAATTAAAGCAGTAAAATTCTTGTCATGTGAAGAGTAAGCGTTAGATCAAGTCATGAAAAGGTCAAGATGGCACGTTCACTAAAATAATCATATTCTCTTAAGTGCCTTTGCTTTCTTCTCCTGCGTTTGAAACCTTTGTGTTCTGGACAGATTTGACGGGCCTTTAAACTTCAAAGTTATAGACACACTTGAACTTTTCCCTGATATAATGCACTGACTGATCCCAGAAGAGAATTTATTAACCAATTTGTATTTGTGTTAAATGAGGGTGACATGAATATACATACAAACATACTGATACATTATTGGCTGTCCAACATTAAGACCATTCCTGGAGTTGAGTGTGTTCAGTCACATGTTCAGGTAATTATTCTTTGTTTTTGGTATTTCGTGATAAACTATTGCATTATGTAACAATTTTACATTTTATTCATTGTAGCAACGATGTTCATATTTGTGTTTTTAGTTTTAAAAATTTGCCATATGACATTTTTGATCCAGACTCAAAATGGACGGAGAACTTAAACGGCAAATATTACGCATTATTTGTAACGTTGGCCTTCACATCATATGTTATAGAATAAAATCTTTTTACAGAAAACAACATAACTTAATCACAACCTTGGGAGACACCGTATTAACTTAGCTGTGGCTCCATCTACTGGCTGCAGAAGCAATTACACAAATATGTATACCCACAATGCTTTGTAATGCTAGCAGGTGTAATGATTAAGTTTAGACGGCAGAAATGCTCAGAGCGAGTCCGGCGATGATTTATGGACTTAAAAACAGCAGTATTTTGTGAGCCATGTCACACATCGCGTGTTTGAGTGTTTGTCGGAAGGGAGAGGATTTTCAAACCAAGATTCATCAAAATAGCGTCAATGAAGTTATGTTTAGATGATAGAACAATGTTAAAATGGTGAAAAGGTCAAAAAAGTCAATTTTGCAGAATATTTGTCCTCTCAGGCAGGATTACTCAAATATGCATGAATCCATCAAAATAACAACTCAGGTGGTTCTGGATGATTATGGATATCAAGCAGATGCCATCCATTTATTGACATCCAACTTTTAAAAGGTGTCCAAGGTCAGGCTTAAAACTTGATTCCACTCTGGGAAAGTGCGTGGACAAAAAAGGGGGGTTTTAAGGTCCAACACTTGTCTAAATGATTCAATCTGCGGTCGGCTAGAGTGAGGTGCGTGCGGAACTGCTATGAATATTTTATTTTCTACATCTAAACAAGTCACTGTCTACAAGTCTACTTTCTTTCAGAGTTTTCCATTGAAGATTTAGTGATAGATGTTACACTTGGATCAGGTCTTCGTCTTGGATCAGAACAAGTTACCCAACGTGCTGTCCTTCTCTGAACTCTTTCCCGTGAACTCTGTCCTTGTTAGATAAGGATAAGGAAGTGCAGTATTCAAGAGTGCTGCATACTACTGAGTTATAGTCGATGGGCTGATATGGACACCGATCGATATGTGTCTTGCTGCTGTTGCTGAATAACCAATTTTTCCCGACATTTTGACTTTCAATTCCCACAAATCAAGTAGTGATAAGTAAACAAAAAAAGAACAAATGGACTTTTCACTTATACATAAATAAACAACAAAAATAATGCTATAATGTATATATGTGGGATATAAAATTATTTCTTGCATGATTGTGTGAACGTACAGCCATATTATTAGCCTGATTGTGCTTATATTTGCCTTGTTACTCATTGTTCAAATCTGTAAAAAAAAACATTTAGCCAATCAGTCTTAATCAGCCAATACCAGAACAGGAACTAAGGACGCACCAGTCCAGCTTTCTCAGATCTGATACCGATTTAGATTCTTGGGCTTTCAGTATCTGCTTATAATGCTGACGATGCACTTCCTGCTTCTCGTGGACTAAAACGCTCGACAGATGCAGAGAAGGTGCTGTGGTCTCATTTACATCCGAATTCACCTTATTCCGCCCCGCCCACTTTTGCCTCTTTTTATGTCTATGATCCGCACTCTTGTAGTAAAGGAACTCCGGTTTGACGCTAATGGTGTTCGCGCAAATGTCCAACGCGGGAAAAGTCTCTCGCTAAAAAATATAAAATCAGCCGAGTGAGTTTGTAAAGTCAGCAACGCACCGATTTCTTGGGCGGCCTGAAAACCGCTTTAGTC